>JANAVB010041220.1:270000-760000 GCA_029216955.1 Iris pallida | reverse complement strand
TTTTTTCAAACTATCAGGAATCGGGTGGAGGAGGTATGACCCTAGGAGATGGCTCAACGGCACAGATTGTAGGAAGAGAAAGAATAGATCTGAAGATGACATTAGGAAAAATTCTACCTCTCCATAATGTGACTCGTGTGCCATCGATTAAGAGAAATCTTGTTAGTGGATCCCTTCTTGTAGCCTCAGGTTATAAAATTGTAATGGAGGCAAATAAAATAGTTTTTTCTAAGAATGATCTTTTTATGAAAAAATGATTTGTAAAAGATGGACTCTTTATTCTAAGTACTATGAATAAAAGTTCAATTCCTTCTTTTATTGCAAATATTGAATCTTTAAATGTTGGCATGGCAGATTAGGTCATATAAATTTAGGATCTATTAAAAGGATGATGAACTTAGACCTTATCCCTAAGATTCCTATAGACGATGAACACAAATGTAAGATCTGTGTTCAAGCTAAACACACTAGATTATATTTCAAATCTGTCCATAGGGATTCCAAACTCCTATAACTTATCCATAGTGACGTTTGTGATTCCAATAAGGTCTTAACCCGAGGTGGTAGAAAATACTTTGTTACTTTCATAGATGATTATTCAAAGTATTGTTATACCTATCTCCTTAAGACCAAAGATAAAGTTCTAGACAGATTCAAGGTCTATAAATATGAAGCTGAGAACCAGTTAGACAGAAAGATTAAGATCCTTATATCAGATCGTGGTGGAGAGTATACCTCAATTGACATGACTAACTTCTCTGAAGAGCATGGAATTATTCATAAGGTTACCGCTCCTTATTCACCACAGTCCAAGGAAGTTGCTGAAAGGAAGAATCGTACTTTGTTAGATATGGTCAATGCCATGTTCCTCAGCTCAGGTGCCCCTGATAATCTACGGGGAGAAGCCCTTTTATTAGCCTGTTATATCCTTAATAGGATACCCAGTAAGACTAATGATAAGATCGAGGCCGGTAACTTTTAATTTACTTTATTTTGTTGCAGATTTTAATCCGAAGAATTTGAAAAAAAATCCAACAATCTAAGAGATAGTTCGGGTCTATGTGCAGACGGTATCCGAATGCTCCTAGTGGTAAAATTCCCGCTCCATCGAAATCTCTTTGCGCACACGACTTGGAGAGAGCGACCACTGACTTAGCTATGCCCAGAGCGAAACAACGAACATAAATTTGAAGGAGTGAAGAATTCAGAAGAGATGCGGGAAGGAATTTTTTTCTATGTATATGGAGAATGAAAAAGGAGCTCAATATATAGGCTTGCTGTCACCTCCAATTCCTGTATTTCGTATTTGTACTCGTAATTTGATTTTGGCATGTATTTTATTTTCTCGACTTGCGGATTTTGGTTTCTCGTAAATGGGTTTTGGACCATGGCTTGGTTTTATTTTGTGGAGTTGGTTTGGGTTGGTTTGGTTCATCATGAGTGAAACACCCTAGCCTATTCTCCACCTCCATTCCATCACAACCACCCTTATTAAAACCTACCAACCTTTTCTCTCTCCTCCATAACTCCATTAATTTCTTTCAACTTCTTCTTCTTCCTTCTTCCACACAACTCCCCAACCCATAGGCAAGTGCAGCCTTGCCATCAAATAAGCACTACTTTTTATTTGTCCATTAGCTAGATTAGGCCATGGAGAACAACTTTAGAACTTGACATTTTGTGATTTGGAGCTTTCATTTTTCTATATCTAGGTTTTGACTATTTTCGGATTTACATGGTTTTGATCTATTTTGGTTAGATTTTTGTGGGTTTTGATGCTTCCATGTGGAAGAGAATTCAATTTTACTCATGTTAGACCTTTGAAATTCTAGATTTGGTTTTGATTTTACCAAGATATGAAGTTTTGGACCTTAGAGTTCTTGGAGTCTTCTTCTCGGCCTGGAGAAGAAGACAGCAGCCTGCGCTCTTTAGCGCAGGGCTGGATTGTGCATCCCCCTCGGCCAGCGCTCTTTAGCGCAGCGCCGACCGTGCAGTTTGCCCCTTGGCGAACTGCGCTCAACCCGAGTGCGTATGGATTCATGCGCAGTCTGCTCATGCGCAGTCTATCCCTGCGCACTCGACTCATGCGCAATCTGACCCTGCGCCATCCATTCCTGCGCAACCTGATCCAGCGCAATCTATCTGCTGCGCAGCTCACCCTGCGCAGTTGGTACCCCGCGCAGTTGGTACCCTGCGCAGTTCACCCTGCGCACTTGGCACCCCGCGCAGTTGGTACCCTGCGCAGCTCACCCTGCGCACTTGGCACCCTGCGCAGTTGGTACCCTGCGTAGCTCACCCTGCGCACTTGGCACCCTGCGCAGTTGGTACCCTGCGCAGCTCACCCTGCGCACTTGGCACCCCGCGCAGTTGGTACCCTGCGCAGCCCTGCGCACTTGGCACCCTGTGCAGTTGGTACCCTGCGCAGCTCACCCTGCGCACTTGGCACCCTGCGCAGTACATACCCTGCACAACCTACTTGTCTGTGATGAATTTGTTATTTCTTGATCTTGGCTCTTCTATAGTCCTATTTATATTAGTATTTTATTAGATATTTTATGCCCATTTTATATCCTTACGCCTTTTGACATGAACTTGATTTTGCTTAATATGTTGGGAATGAATATTGTACACGGCATGGTATGACATGACCAACCTGACACGACAGTGACCCATAGTGGTGCACTCCTGACAGTACCCTAACATGATTTATCTTGATAACTTGATAGTGGCCCGTGGCGACGCACTCCTGACTTGACTTGACTTGTAACTTGTAAACTTGACTCCTATAATCAACTTGACACCGTGGGTGTTCCTGCTTGCTTGCTTGTACAATCCACTTTTCTTGTCTTGCATCATGTCTAGGACGTGACTTCCTGGGTACCACGGCCAGGGACTCACGCTAAATTGGATTAGGCTAATGATTAGATCACACTAGAACATGGAGAATTCCCAGTCACAGGCAATCTCGTTATCTGGGCGCTTTAATGGATTTGTAGCTTGCCGACGAGTAGAGCACATTTCCAGCACACTGTCATGTGTTGCACCCTCTAAGTCACCTAAGGGTACATTTGTCTCCCGGGCAATGTACCCACCTATAACTCTCAACCCACGGAAGGATAACTGGATAGTCTGCAGGGCTTGGGACTGGGAGTTTCTCACTTGCATCTTGTTAGTAATTAGGTTTGTGATAACCCTAGTTAGTTAAGGTAGTAAGCCGTAGTACTTGCTTGGCCGATTGTGAATGAATGGTGTCCAGCTCTATCTAAGTCTTGTCTAGCCCCTGTACCTGGAACTCTTGATCATGATTGTTTTACTTATCTTAACGATAAATGAGTAGAGACAGTGAGCTATTCAGGCGAAGGGTTACAACCCTGGTCCTTGTTTGGTTTAAGGATTGTAACCTGGCTCCCGGAATGGTTCTACGTCCCTAGTCGTTTATCGCCCTGTGTGCTTTACTACTTGTACTTCTTTTATTCTTATGTTCTGATATGCTGGCTTTTGTTCTTATTTGTGGCCTCCTTGTGGCACTTGCTCTTTCTGGGGTTTGACCCAGCTGGTTTTGTGTGGCCAGATTTCGGAGCAGCTTCCGAGGATCTACCGAGCTTCCAGCCCAATGGTGACAACTAGACGGAACCTGGGCCAAGAGTGGGTTTTCCTTTTTGTTTCACCCACTTATATGTAAATTTATTCTTTTGAGGCGTTTAGCCGACGAGCACCTGTTAGCTCGATGCACATTTACTTACTGTCTGTCTTCGGGCTGTAAATATGATTAACAAATCCTAGGGTTGATCATGTATGACTGAACTCTTGCTAGTCCCATCATTTTGTACGACTAGCTTCATGATCATCCAATATGTAATATTTGGGACGCCTTATATATATATATTTGATGCTCTAATATCTTGTAACTCTGTTAATTGCTTGAGATTGAGACAATAGGCTTGACCTTAAGAGACTGCTGGCTTGTAGTAAACCCTCATATCTAGACAGCCGTGACCGTATAGTTGAGATGTATTCTATTTCAATATACGTAGCTAGCTATGTCTGCCCCCGCTCTCCAGTATTCTGGTTCTGGGGCGTGACATGGTTTAAGTGGTGGCCCATGCAGGTCTTGGCATTCAAGAAATGTGAGGGTTTACCGAGTAGATGTCTCAATCAATATTCGTCCTTGATTTCTGCTCGTATCTTCAAACCCCTGAGAATCTCGACCTGATCACATTGCTTGTATCATTGATCTGTCCTGGTCCTTTTCTTACTGTTCCCTATGTCGTCTTCTTCAGCGGCATTACTCCCGGACCTGCCAACCAGCCAGAGGGAGCTCGACAAGCACCCCAGCGCCAGGAAGATCAAGCTTAGCACTCTGGAGTAGCCTCCCGAGTTATGCTTTCCGGAGGCTCAGTACCTCCAGTTCAGGCAGCTCCGCCCGCTAGACAGGATGAGGGACCTTTGGTAGGGCTTATCAGAGAACTGCTTGCATCCCAAGATCGTCGAGGCGACGCCTTGCACCAGGAAGTTCATGATGCGCTAAACCGAGGAGGTCCCCAAGGGAATCAGGCGGCCAACAGTTTCAAGCGCTTGAACCCTCCCTTCTTTGACGGCAGTGAAGATGCGATTGCCGCGGATGCTTGGCTTCAGGATACCGAGGTGGTTCTAGAAGCAGCTAGGACACCTGAGAATGAGAAGGTGGCGGTGGTACGCCTACAGTTGTTAGACTTGGCTCGCGATTGGTGGGCAGCTCAGGCCATGGGATTAGCAACACCAGTCACTTGGGCGACGTTCAGAGAGAGGTTCCAGACGAAGTACTTCGATGCGGAGGCACGGTACGACCTGCAGACCAGATTCACCAACTTGAAGCAAGGAGACAGAACGGTCGATGGCTATGCAACCGAGTTTTCCAGGCTGAGTAGGTTCGCCCCCACTTTGGTGGCGACCGAGTTCGATAGGGCTCAGCGGTTCCAGCAAGGGCTGCACTTAGAGATATTATTGGCTGTGGAGCAATTCGAGCACCAGACGTTCGATACAGTGTTGAAGGCAGCAAGGAGGCATGAGTATACCTCCCGAAGAATTGTGGACAGGACCGGAGGCAGGAAGCGGTCCCACAACCAGATGCACCAATCTTCAGCTCCAGCCCCGGCAGCTAGGGGATTAACCATTGGAACTCCGAGACGGGCGGCCTCAGTGACGTCGGTTCAGTATTCGACCCCGACGTACCCGCAGCAGCAGAAGCAGAAGTAGTCTTCCGCGGTGGGATGTTCGTATTACGGGAAGCCGGGCCATGTAGTGGCAGAGTGTCGTAGGGCGCAGGGATTGTGCCTGGCTTGTGGAGGAGCAGACCACCAGATAGGGACCTGCCCGAATAGGGGAGGTCCATCATCATCCAACCTTTCTAGTTCTTCGGTGAGAGGACCAGCCCCAGTTCTAGTCCAGCAGCAGCAGCAGTACCCGAGGCCATTGTTGCCTCAGGCCCAGGCCTTTCAGCAGCAGAACCAGCAGCAGTTCACCCAGGCTCCAGCACAGAACAGACAGAGGGGTTTCCAGCAGAGGGGACCCGCAGCTAGAGGTCAGGCTATGATGATGACCATGGAAGAAGAAGTTACACCAGGTGAGGTAGTGGCAGGTACTGTTCTCGTCAATACCTTTCCAGCATCTGTATTATTTGATTCTGGTGCATCGTATTCATTCATGTCTGCACGATTCACGACACGGATAGGATTGGAGCCCGAGTCATTATCAGTGAGGCTCAATATACTTACTGGTAATGGTCTTGTGGGAGTAGATCGAGTATTTTCCTCGTGTCGGATCGTAGTTAGCGGTAGAGAGTTCCTCGCTAGGCTCATAGAGTTCCCTATGGCAGACTATGATGTAGTCCTAGGCATGGATTGGTTGAGGAACCATTATGCTAGGATAGACTGCCATGTTGGCAGAGTTGTCTTTAGTATTCCCGGAGAGGCAGAGTTTTCATTTTCCAGAGGCACAGTAGAGTCATCTCCTCCAGTATTGCGGATGGCAGTAGTAGCAGTGCAGTTGCCCCGGATAGTTGAAGAGTTTCCAGATGTCTTCCCAGAGGAACTTCCAGGGATGCCACCAGAGCGGGAGATCGAGTTCACCATTGACTTGATTCCCGGGACAGCACCAGTATCAGAGCGAGTCTACAGAATGGCGCCTTCAGAGTTGGAGATTTTGTACAAGATGATTGAAGAACTTAGAACCAAGGGATTCATTCGTGCTAGTGGATCGCCTTGGGGAGCCCCGATGCTTCTTATAAAAAAGAAGGATGGTACGTCCAGGCTATGTATTGATTATCGTACCTTGAACTCAGTGATAATCAAGAACAGATACCCTCTCCCGAGGATAGATGACTTGTTTGATCAACTCAAGGGGGCTTCAGTTTTCTCGAAGATAGACTTGCGGTCAGGATACCACCAGATCAGAGTCAGAGAGCAGGACATTCCGAAGACGGCGTTCAGATCTAGGTACGGGCATTGGGAGTTTCTAGTTATGCCCTTTGGAGCGACCAATGCGCCGGCAGTGTTCATGGACCTCATGAACCGTATTTTCATGCCTTACTTGGATCAGTTTGTGATAGTATTCCTTGATGACATCCTGGTCTACAGCAAGAGTGAAGCAGAGCATGAGCAGCATCTCAGAGTTGTCCTCCAGATTCTCAAAGAGCACCAGTTGTACGCCAAGTTCAGTAAATACGAGTTCTGGCTCGATCGCATTTCTTACTTGGGTCACATCATTACCAGAAGAGGAGTGGAAGTGGATCCCCAGAAGATTGTGGCTATCGAGACATGGCCAGTACCCAGCTCAGTGGCAGAAGTTCGCAGCTTTCTTGGATTGGCCGGCTACTACCGGCGGTTCGTCTCTGATTTTGCAAGAATATCAGCGCCGATGACCCAGTTGACCCGTAAGGATGTGCCGTTCGTTTGGACAGCAGAATGTCAGGAATCATTTGAGAAGTTGAAGCGAGGTTTGATAACGGCTCCCATTCTCACCCTTCCAGATGGGACCGGAGGATTCACGGTTTATTGCGACGCTTCAGGCAGAGGATTGGGATGTATTTTGATGCAGCATGGGAAGGTAATTGCTTATGCATCACGTCAACTCCGTGATCATGAGAAGAATTACCCGACCCACGACTTAGAGCTAGTAGCAGTAGTATTTGCACTTAAGTTGTGGAGGCACTACTTGTACGGAGACAGAGTGGAGATATTTACTGATCATAAGAGCCTGAAGTATGTTTTCACCCAGAAGGATCTTAATATGCGGCAGAGAAGATGGCTCGAGCTACTGGTGGACTACGATGTGGATTTGCAGTATCATCCAGGGAAGGCCAACGTTGTAGCAGATGCGTTGAGCCGGAGAGCCGGAGTTTATTTTCTGACGGCGCAACTAGAGTTATTGTCGGATCTTCAGAAGATGGGAATTGAAGTGGTTCTTCCTTCCAATGTGGCCTTGATGGCCAGCCTACAGATTCAGTCCACCATAGTTGAGAGGATCCGGACAGCACAGTTAACAGATTCCAAGATTCAGCGGCTCAGAGCAGAGTGCGAGGCAGGGAGAAGGCCAGAGTTATGTATTCATGAGGATGGTACACTTCGACACGGCATGCGTCTTTGTGTACCCAGTGGAGATATCAGACAGGAAGTCATGGCAGAGGCTCACAGTTCGCAGTATTCCATCCACCCAGGCAGCACGAAGATGTACCGAGATATTCGTCAACACTTTTGGTGGAATGGTATGAAGAGGGAGATAGCCCGGTATGTCTCTCGATGTTTGGTTTGCCAACAGGTCAAGGCTGAACATCAGAGGCCAGCTGGACTTCTTCAACCTTTACCGATCCCAGAATAGAAATGGGAGCACATAACCATGGATTTCGTGACTGGGTTACCCAGATCTCCGGCAGGCAGAGATACTATTTGGGTCATTGTGGACAGGCTTACCAAGGTGGCACACTTTCTTCCATTTAGAGTTGGACAGTCGACGGTGCAGCTAGCAGAGATGTATCTCAGGCAGATCGTCCGACTTCACGGAGTGCCAGTCAGCATAGTATCAGACAGGGATACGAGATTTATATCGCACTTCTGGCGCAGTCTTCATCAAAGTTTGGGGACTCGTCTCAAGTTCAGCTCAGCATATCATCCGCAGACAGATGGGCAGTCAGAGCGTACTATACAAACTCTCGAAGATATGTTGCGGTCATGTACCCTTGACTTCAGTGGTTCGTGGGAGGATCACCTGCACCTGGTGGAATTCTCGTACAACAATAGTTTCCAGGCCAGTATCCAGATGGCACCCTTCGAGGCTCTGTATGGTAGAAAGTGCAGATCCCCGTTAGCATGGGACGATGTCGGAGAGAGACAGATGCTCGGTCCAGAACTGATTTCTCAGACGGTTGAAGTGGTCAGGAAAGTCAGAGATCACCTCCGAGTTGCTCAGGATTGCCAGCGCCATTGGGCCGATGCTCATCGGCGTCCCTTAGAATTTGCCGTCGGCGACCATGTATTCCTTAGGATCTCGCCTACCCGCGGCGTCATTCGTTTTGGCGTGCGGGAAAAGCTTAGTCCTAGGTATATGGGACCGTTCGATATTCTGGAGCGAGTAGGCGATGTGTCCTATCGTCTCGCTCTTCTGCCGTCGCTAAGTGAGGTACATGATGTATTCCATGTATCCCAATTAAGACGGTACATCCCGGACCCGAGCCATATCCTAGATCATTCGAAATTGGTTGTTGGTACCAACCTTTCGTACGAGGAGAGGCCCGTGCCTATTTTGGACCGGAGGGAAAAGACGCTCAAGAACAAGACTATTAACTTAGTCCGTGTTGCTTGGGGTCATCACTCTCTAGGTGAGTCAACGTGGGAGCATGAGGACGACATCCGATCGCGATACCCCTACCTGTTTGACTCGTAAGGTATAATGTCTTCCTTGTGCCTTACGCTTTCCCTTCCTTGCTTGCATTGTATGATTGAACTGCTTAGTGTAGCTTGTCTGTGCTTAGTATAGCTTGTCGTGGCAATCTCTAGCTCCTTGATTAAATTTCGAGGACGAAATTCTTTGAAGGTGGGTAGAGTTGTCACCCCCAGTTCCTGTATTTCGTATTTGTACTCGTAATTTGATTTTGGCACGTATTTTATTTTCTCGACTTGCGGATTTTGGTTTCTCGTAAATGGGTTTTGGACCATGGCTTGGTTTTATTTTGTGGAGTTGGTTTGGGTTGGTTTGGTTCATCATGAGTGGAACACCCTAGCCTATTCTCCACCTCCATTCCATCACAACTACCCTTATTAAAACCTACCAACCTTTTCTCTCTCCTCCATAACTCCATTAATTTCTTTCAACTTCTTCTTCTTCCTTCTTCCACACAACTCCCCAACCCATAGGCAAGTGCACCTTGCCATCAAATAAGCACCACTTTTTATTTATCCATTAGCTAGATTAGGCCATGGAGAACAACTTTAGAACTTGACATTTTGTGATTTGGAGCTTTCATTTTTCTAGATCTAGGTTTTGACTATTTTCGGATTTACATGGTTTTGATCTATTTTGGTTGAATTTTTGTGGGTTTTGATGCTTCCATGTGGAAGAGAATTCAATTTTACTCAAGTTAGACCTTTGAAATTCTAGATTTGGTTTTGATTTTACCAAGATATGAAGTTTTGAACCTTAGAGTTCTTGGAGTCTTCTTCTCGGCCTGGAGAAGAAGACAGCAGCCTGCGCTCTTTAGCGCAGGGCTGGATTGTGCATCCCCCTCGGCCAGCGCTCTTTAGCGCAGCGCCGACCGCGCAGCTTGCCCCTTGGCGAACTGCGCTCAACCCGAGTGCGCATGGATTCATGCGCAGTCTGCTCATGCGCAGTCTATCCCTGTGCACTCGACTCATGCGCAATCTGACCATGCGCCATCCATTCCTGCGTAACCTGATCCAGCGCAATCTATCTGCTGCGCAACTCACCCTGCGCACTTGGCACCCCGCGCAGTTTGTACCCTGCGCAGCTCACCCTGCGCACTTGGCACCCCGTGCAGTTGGTACCCTGCGCAGCTCACCCTGCGCACTTGGCACCCCGTGCAGTTGGTACCCTGCGCAGCTCACCCTGCGCACTTGGCACCCTGCGCAGTTGGTACCCTGTGCAGCTCACCCTGCGCACTTGGCACCCTGCGCAGTACATACCCTGTACAACCTACTTGTCTGTGATGAATTTGTTATTTTTTGATCTTGGCTCTTCTATAGTCCTATTTATATTAGTATTTTATTAGATATTTTATGCCCATTTTATATCCTTACGCCTTTTGACATGAACTTGATTTTGCTTAATATGTTGGGAATGACTATTCTACACGGCATGGTATGACATGACCAACCTGACACGACAGTGACCCGTAGTGGTGCACTCCTGACAGTACCCTGACATGATTTATCTTGATAACTTGATAGTGGTCCGTGGCGGCGCACTCCTGACTTGACTTGACTTGTAACTTGTAAACTTGACTCCTATAATCAACTTGACACCATGGGTGTTCCTGCTTGCTTGCTTGTACAATCTACTTGTCTTGTCTTGCATCATGTCTAGGACGTGACTTCCTGGGTACCACGGCCAGGGACTCGCGCTAAATTGGATTAGGCTAATGATTAGATCACACTAGAACATGGAGAATTCCCAGTCACAGGCAATCTCGTTATTTGGGCACTTTAATGGATTTGTAGCTTGCCGACGAGTAGAGCACATTTCCAGCACACTGTCATATGTTGCACCCTCTAAGTCACCTAAGGGTACATTTGTCTCTCGGGCAATGTACCCACCTATAACTCTCAACCTGCGGAAGGATAACTGGATAGTCTGCAGGGCTTGGGACTGGGAGTTTCTCACTTGCATCTTGTTAGTAATTAGGTTTGTGATAACCCTAGTTAGTTAAGGTAGTAAGCCGTAGTACTTGCTTGGCCGATTGTGAATGAATGGTGTCCAGCTCTGTCTAAATCTTGTCTAGCCCCTGTACCTGGAACTCTTGATCATGATTGTTTTACTTATCTTAACGATAAATGAGTAGAGACAGTGAGCTATTCAGGCGAAGGGTTACAACCCTGGTCCTTGTTTGGTTTAAGGATTGTAACCTGGCTCCCGGAATGGTTCTACGTCCCTAGTCGTTTATCGCCCTGTGTACTTTACTACTTGTACTTCTTTTATTCTTATGTTCTGATATGCTGGCTTTTGTTCTTATTTGTGGCCTCCTTGTGGCACTTGCTCTTTCTGGGGTTTGACCCAGCTGGTTTTGTGTGGCCAGATTTCGGAGCAGCTCCCGAGGATCTACCGAGCTTCCAGCCCAATGGTGACAACTAGACGGAACCCGGGCCAAGAGTGGGTTTTTCTTTTTGTTTCACCCACTTATATGTAAATTTATTCTTTTGAGGCGTTTAGCCGACGAGCACCTGTTAGCTCGATGCACATTTACTTACTGTCTGCCTACGGGCTGTAAACATGATTAACAAATCCTAGGGTTGATCATGTATGACTGAACTCTTGCTAGTCCCATCATTTTGTACGACTAGCTTCATGATCATCCAATATGTAATATTTGGGACGCCTTATATATATATATTTGATGCTCTAATATCTTGTAACTCTGTTAATTGCTTGAGATTGAGACAATAGGCTTGACCTTAAGAGACTGCTGGCTTGTAGTAAACCCTCATATCTAGACAGCCGTGACCGTATAGTTGAGATGTATTCTATTTCAATATACGTAGCTGGCTATGTCTGCCCCCGCTCTCCAGTATTCTGGTTCTGGGGCGTGACACTTGCAATGGAGAGAAGAATTAAACGTAGTTTTAATTAACCAATTTAATTCGAACGTTACACCACATAAAAAACACATGTTAAAAACATGGTTCATTGAACCTGGATGGAATTTGAATAATAACCGTTACTGAATTAATTGGTGCAACGGTCAAAAATAAATGAAGAGGATCAAAAAACACATGTTAAAAATGTACAAGGAATTGAGCTTTTGCTTAAGGACAAAGCAGCAGCTAACAGTTTTTGGTGCCCTTCTTCTTAGGCGATGCGAGTCTTTCCTGGAGGTTCTCGACTGTCGACATGGCACCAACAGATCGGCCATTTCTTTCATATCACTTGTCACAGGCTTATTATTTTTTGTCTATACTTCACTAGTATGAAACACATCATTCCTCCTCGAACCGTGCAATTCTTCCCCGAACAACTTAGCTAGATCGATAAAATGAGAATGAGAAAATATGAAGCAAAAGAGAGATTGGAATGTTAAAATCTTCTACTATATTACAGAGATTTTACAGCTTCTTGGGTGGTAAGCAACAAATGAGGCCTTCCCCCTATATAGCCTCAAGAGCTCTTATGAATGGCTAATATTATGCCATGTGTTCACCATCCAACAATTGGAACCATCTATATGTATAATAGAAATAAGACAAATATTTTCAACCAATAAAATATCTAGCCTCCTAAATATAATAGGAATCCTCATAAAGCTTCTAGATGCAAAAATTATTCCAAGAATCTTCGACAAAATATTCAAAAGAAATATCCATGTAATATTTTCAAATTTTCCGTGCAACTTTAGAGTATTTCAAAGGCTCCCCTCAATAACCCCATTGGCTTGATAAGTTGTGTAAAAGTGTCTCGCCGAAAATTTTGTGCGTGACATATGACTTATAATCACTTAATAAGTCGTCCATAATCGATTTATATCATTTATTTTTTGCGAGGCCTATACTCGAATACATGTCCTCCTCCAACAAACCTCACTTATCCCAATAACTAGGCCACCCCATGGTGGCCATTAAGAGTGAGGCAACATAATATACATTGGTAGAAACTTTCGTCTACAGTAGACATGTTACTTGGTCACTCAATTCAAACTTTTATTTCATGTTTCCATGTGCTATAGATGAATTGACATTGTGTGATTACACAACTTACCTTTTCTTTTTCCTAATTTCTTTTAGGACACTCTTAATTTCATAAAATAATATAAAAAATACCAGCAATAAAAATGGTAGGATAGCGTGGAATTTGCAAATGAAAAATCTTTGAAAATGTAATTACCAAAAGAAAATCCTAATCAATTGTAACAAATTATATTAGTAAGTAAACAGATAATACAATCCAGCGATTAAGAAAACACAAATCACCAGCACCTCTCTATCCACCCTCCCATTTTACTCCCCTGCACCCGCTACCTCCTCACCCAGCCTCCCCACCAGAAATTCGCAAAAAGGAGTGAATATATCACCCTAACAGAGAATCCAATTGGTATATTCGAACTCCAATTGAAGACTTCCCATTTCCATGCTTCTCAATTATTTTATTTTTATAGTGAGAGAGAGAGAGAGAGGGAGAGTCAATTTTTTTCTCTATTTTTTCTATAAGTAGTACTCCATCTCCCTCTCCAGACTCCAGCAAGAGTAGATCACTCCTCTCATTTGAGCAAAATCGACGGAGAGAGCAATGTCGAAAGGCTCTATAGAGAAGCACGCGTCCATAGACGCGCAGCTGAGGCTGATCGCTCCGAAGAAGGTCTCGGAGGACGACAAGCTCGTGGAGTACGACGCGATCCTCCTCGACCGCTTCCTCGACATCCTCCAGGAACTCCACGGCGAGGACCTCAGGGAGACGGTGCAGGAGTGCTACGAGCTGTCGGCGGAGTACGAAGGGAGCCACGACCCGAAGAAGCTGGAGGAGCTCGGCAGCGTGCTCACCAGCCTCGACCCCGGGGACTCCATCGTGGTGGCGAGCTCCTTTTCGCACATGCTCAACCTGGCCAACCTGGCGGAGGAGGTCCAGATCGCCTACCGGCGGAGGACCAAGCTCAAGAAGGGGGACTTCGCCGACGAGAACAACGCCACCACCGAGTCCGACATCGAGGAGACGCTCAAGAGGCTCGTCGGGGACCTCAAGAAGACCCCCCGGGAGGTCTTCGACGCGCTCAAGAGCCAGATGGTGGATCTCGTGCTCACCGCGCACCCGACCCAGTCGGTCCGGAGATCCCTCCTCCAGAAGCACACAAGGTGTTTGATAGAATGTTTTCTTCTACTCTCTTCTCTCCGCGCAAATTTGTAACTAAACTATACATCAAAATGTTAATGTTTCTTCCAGGATAAGGAACTGTCTGGCTCAGCTGAACGAGAAGGATATTACTCCCGACGACAAGCAGGAGCTAGACGAGGCTCTGCAAAGAGAGGTGAATGTCCCGAAAACAAATTTTTCTCAATTTGATGCGAAATCATCGACCTAGGATGCGTTATATTAGAGTCAACACATTAGTGTCTCCATCTAAATCGAAACTTGCAGGTGTAGTTGACATGGATGTGTTCGCATGATCCGTTCCGTAAGTAACATTAGATCACTCCTGACCCTTTTCCCTAATTAGTAATCACTATTGGAATATCCTTGGATCCTTCTATGAAGAAGGCTACCGAGATCTGGTCTAGATCTCCTATTTCACTCTTGCAATAGATTCTCGGAAATAATATCCTGCTTGTTGTTTCAGCTTATCTACGTCGTCTGCATCCGATTTCCTCAAGTCAAAATACTACTGAAAAATGTAAATCACATTTGAGGCCAATACTAAATCTAGTCACTGAAAGGAAATAGACACACAAACCACCAACAATCGTATAGTAAAAAAAGTAATCTGGAATCTGTTTGCTTGTGGAGTTTCTTGTCGGGTTTAATTTGTTTACTAGTTTGGTTCCGTGTTATACTTCTGCGCAGATTCAAGCTGCCTTCAGAACTGATGAAATCCGAAGAACTCCCCCCACTCCCCAAGATGAAATGAGAGCAGGAATGAGTTACTTTCATGAGACAATATGGAAGGGTGTCCCAAAATTCTTGCGTCGTGTTGATACAGCTCTTAAAAACATTGGAATAGATGAACGCGTTCCTTACAACGCTCCACTTATTCAGTTTTCTTCGTGGATGGGTGGAGACCGTGATGGTAAGATATTCTCAAAGAAGTTCTTAGTCTTCATGCCTTTGGTGAACGACATATTAGGCTTCCATGCTTTTTCTTTTTCATGCTTACAATTATGCAACCAAAGTGATGAATGATTGTGGAAATAAAGTAGTGAGCTCACCTCTGAAGGGATCTACTGATGACAAATGTGAATATAATTTGTTTTAGGTCGTTTGAATGCAATTATCTCTTGGTCACCAGCAATCCAGAATTAGTTTTTTTTCCTTTAATTATGCTACGTTTTTTCTGGAAATCTTTCACAATTTATTCGTATACGTACATTTGATCTAACATGTGCATCTGCCATATAGGAAATCCTAGAGTAACTCCAGAAGTTACCAGGGATGTATGCTTGTTGGCCAGGATGATGGCTGCAAAACTGTACTATGCCCAGATAGAAGATCTAATGTTTGAGGTAATGCAAAGTGCTCACCAGTTATCTAAGCTTTTGTCTCCAGGAGTATCATTTCCTTTGTATGGATCAATTCCTTACCATAATTTTAGTTTTTTCGGCTACTGATGCCATCTTATTTCATTTCAGTTATCTATGTGGCGCTGCAATGATGAACTTAGAGTGCGAGCCCAAGAATTGCACCAGTCGTCGAAGAAAGATGCAAAGCACTATATAGGTATGGATAATATATTGTTCATTCTCCTTGTGAACCTTTTGATAAATGAAACTTATTATGTATTTGAGGCTATCAATTGTTTTCTTATGATTGGAACTGAAATAACCAATGACACTTCTCATAAGCTTGTTCGTTCTTATGGTTTTGCCCCTTGTTGACTCCAGCGTCCTCATTTTTGCTCCCATTTGTGTTAGTCCTATTGTGCACATTAGTCTCATCATGGGCATTGCATTTTTCTTTTCTAGATCAAAGCCTCCTGTAGCATCATTTACAGTTCATGCTCATACTAAACTGAACAATCTTATTTTATTTTGTATCTGTTGGATTGATCTAGACCGAACTTTGAGGCTTCAAAATTGAAGTTTTGAGCATATAGGGTTTGGATTTTTACAAATATAAGTTGGGTTGCTGCCAAAGCAATTGAGCTACTTAGTTAGCTGAAACTTTGGCAGGGTTACCCGAATTCGGATGTCACCAGAGAAGATGTTACCTATTCAGGCATAGTTTAGCTGGGTAATACTCAAAACAAATATGTGCAAAGTCAGATAAAATTGGTTATTGACAATTTTGGCAAGTCATTTTTATGCTTTGTTTGCTGTGGATGGCTACTGCGCTTTAGGGTTTCTTTAGGACTTGCGTACAACAACAAGAACAATAAAGCCTTTATCCCAAATTGTTGGCGTCAGCTATTTGAATCCTTTTCTATTGAGCTCTCTTAAGGGTTATATTCTCTGTAACAATAACAAAAGCTGTATCGTACCCCTACTTCTAGAGCTCCTTAAACTAGTATCTGATCGATTCTACTAACAATAAGAAAAGGCATATCTACAAGTCTGTGTTGTACATGTCAAAACAACCTAGACAATTTTCTCTCTTCTTATACTTAATCGGTGCCACCTCCAAATTTTCATGAATACACTCATTTCTTATCCTATCTTTAGATGTATTATTGTTCATCCATCTTAGCATTCTCATTCAGTTACACTCATTTTCTGGACATGGTTTTTAATTGCCGAGCACTCTGATCCATGATGCATGGCTGTCTTATAGTTGTATTTTTTTTTTCAACTTGAAGGGTATCTTGCGATTACAAAGCTTTCCAGAAGCACTACATTTCAACCACCATGTTTTAATTATATGAACAACGTCCTTTTGGACTTCTGCAAAACTATAAATATAATGCTTCTGGAGTAGTTTGGTAACATCTAACAAAGCTGCATAGAGTTTCTCCTTGGATTTCCTTTGCGTTCTTTGTCTGTTCTTGTGGGATTGAGGGGGAGATTGTAATGCATCTTTAATAGTGAAATAAAACACACAATTTTCCCTATATTTTAACCCAATCATTGTATTTAATTTTGATTTCGTTTGATGTTATTTATACAATTGCGAATACTCCAAAGCATTAACTTATATCACCAGGATTTACTGCTTTAATTTTTATGGCATTTAAGTTATCAGATTGAATGCTTTCAATTGTAAATTTTTTCTGCAGAATTTTGGAAACAAGTTCCTCCAAACGAACCCTATCGTGTTATACTTGGTTATGTGAGGGATAAGCTATATAACACACGTGAGCGCTCTCGTCATTTATTGGCAAATGGAACTTCTGACATTCCTGAGGAAGCAACATTCACGAACGTTGACCAGGTAAACTGTTCTACAACACTATCGCCTGCTTTATAAATGAAACTTGCATGACTCATTTCCTTATAATCTTAATATAATTCAATAGTTCATTGTTAGCTATGTTATACCTTTTGGCACTTAATACTTGGAATTTGAGTGCATCCCTTTAGTGTATTGGTAGAGTTTGACAATGATTTTGATAAACCAAAATCCAAATACTTGGAAAATGCTCATCTCTGTTGCATCCTTCCACAGTGATTTGATTAAGTTAACTATTGGGTTTATTTCCATTGTACTTCTCATCCATAAATGAGAAACCTGTCATTTAAATGAGCTACAATGTGCATCTCTTCTCGTGTCTATAAAACACATGACAAATACATGAATAGGCATTCATATAATTAAATGAAACTTACATGACTCATTTCCTTATAATTCTTAATATAATTCAATAGTTCATTGTTAGCTATGTTATACCTTTTGGCACTTAATACTTGGAATTTGAGTGCATCCCTTTAGTGTATCGGTAGAGTTTGACAATGATTTTGATAAACCAAAATCCAAATACTTGGAAAACGCTCATCTCTGTTGCATCCTTCCACAGTGATTTGATTAAGTTAACTATTGGGTTTATTTCCATTGTACTACTCATCCATAAATGAGAAACCTGTCATTTAAATGAGCTACAATGTGCATCTCTTTCTCGTGTCTATAAAACACATGACAAATACATGAATAGGCATTCATATAATTATATGAACATCGAGCAGCACATACCTCTTCCCTTCTTTCATCTTTTGTTTGATACTGTTTTGGTTGGTTTCTTTCCAGTTTCTGGAGCCTCTTGAGCTCTGTTACAGATCACTCTGCTCTTGTGGTGATAGACCTATTGCTGATGGAAGCCTTCTTGACTTCATGCGCCAAGTGTCAACCTTTGGACTCTCCCTTGTGAGACTTGATATAAGGCAAGAATCAGATAGGCATTCTGACGTCCTTGATGCAATCACTCAGCACCTTGGTATTGGATCTTATCTAGATTGGTCTGAGGAACAACGTCAGGAATGGCTGTTATCTGAACTGAGAGGCAAACGCCCTTTATTTGGTTCTGACCTACCAAAAACTGAGGAAGTTGCCGAGGTGTTGGATACATTTCATGTTCTAGCTGAACTTCCTGCTGATAACTTTGGGGCCTACGTCATCTCTATGGCCACTTCTCCATCCGATGTTCTTGCTGTCGAGCTCTTGCAGCGGGAGTGCCATGTGAAGACACCATTAAGAGTTGTGCCATTATTTGAGAAACTTGCAGATCTTGAGGCAGCTCCTGCTGCTCTAGCTAGACTTTTCTCAATTGATTGGTACAGAAACAGAATTAATGGAAAGCAGGAGGTCATGATTGGTTATTCAGATTCTGGGAAGGATGCTGGGCGTTTCTCTGCAGCTTGGCAGTTGTATAAAGCTCAAGAAGAGCTTATAAAGGTTTCTAAGGAGTATGGTGTGAAACTTAATATGTTTCATGGACGAGGAGGGACTGTTGGGAGAGGAGGTGGTCCAACTCATCTTGCTATATTATCTCAACCACCAGATACAATTCATGGGTCACTTCGTGTGACAGTTCAAGGTGAAGTCATTGAGCAGTCCTTTGGAGAGGAGCACTTGTGCTTCAGGACTCTTCAGCGTTTTATTGCTGCTACACTTGAACATGGTATGCACCCTCCAATATCCCCAAAGCCAGAATGGCGTGTGCTGATGGACGAAATGGCTGTTGTTGCAACAGAAGAGTATAGATCAATTGTTTTTAACGAACCACGTTTTGTTGAATACTTCCGTCTGGTAAGTAATCTGATTCTCCAATAATTTCCAGCAAAGAAAGTTTTGCTGCTCTGAAATTTCAGTATCAAAATGCTTAACATGTTTTCTCTTATAGGCCACTCCTGAGCTGGAATATGGAAGGATGAACATTGGTAGTCGACCGTCCAAACGGAAGCCTAGTGGGGGCATTGAATCACTGCGTGCAATCCCATGGATATTTGCATGGACTCAGACAAGGTTCCATTTGCCGGTGTGGCTTGGTTTTGGCTCAGCTTTCAAGTATATCTTGGAAAAAGATATCAGAAATCTCCACATGTTGCAAGAGATGTACAATGAGTGGCCATTCTTTAGGGTCACGATTGACCTGGTTGAGATGGTGTTTGCTAAGGGAGACCCAGGCATTGCTGCTTTGTATGACAAATTACTGGTTTCTGAAGAATTATGGCCATTTGGAGAACGACTGAGAACAAATTATGAGGAAACAAAAGCTCTACTTCTTCAGGTGAATCTCTAATTTGCAAATGATAATTGCAGGGGAACTTATCTAGGCATGAAAGCTGAAATTTGTTTTTCCTGTTCAAGGTTACAGTCACTTTGGCGAAATGATAGGTTACTTCAATCAATTTTCATTTTTCCACAAAGGAAAAGGATAAAACTTATGCAAATTATTCCATGCCGAAAATGTACTTATTCTGTGTGGAATAATGGAGCTCTGCATTCATTATATATTCAATCGTTAAGCAAGCACATTACTCCTGCCATATCTACTTTTGTTCTTATAGACTGCAAACATCATCAAAATGTCAAAGAAAAGCATCATTTCACTCCGGGTAATAACCAGTCATCCTCTGTCCGTGCTAGGAGGTTAAAGAGGGGTATTAATAGCTTCTTTAAGTCTTTAGCTTTTGTATTGAGTCAGAAAGAAGTAGCTTAACAGGGCAGCTTCTTCACCAAAGTAATGCACTAGGTCTTAGCCAAATGAACGAAAGCAATGATACGATGGGATGGTAATCTTATTAAAGCCCACCTTCCTGCTCTTTCAGAAATATTTTTCCTTTTTAGACCGAGTTATTTCTACTTTATAGAGAACATGAATGCTCTTGAAATCATTTGTGCTATAACTTCCTGCTCTTTCAGAAATATTTCAGGATCTCACTATGCTTCCTTTTCAGACCCGAGCTATTTCTACTTTATAGAGAGCATGAATGCTCTCGAAATCATTTGTGCTATAACTTCTTAATATTATGATGCCGATCCCTAAATCTGGCTTAAACCTGAATCTTCAATGACAAATCATCTAGTGATCTAACACAAAAAGTATATAATTTATAAATGAGAAACTATTGGAGGAGGGTTATTTCATTTGTCTCTGGCCTGGAGGCCTTGGTTCCTTTTTGTGTTATACTAGTGCCACATGATAGATGTTTCAAATTAACTCTTGATTGTCCTTTAGGTTGCTGGGCACAGAGATCTTCTTGAAGGGGATCCTTACTTGAAGCAGAGGCTGCGTCTTCGTGATGCTTACATAACAACTCTCAATGTCTGCCAAGCTTACACTCTGAAGAGGATCAGGGACCCGAATTTCCATGTGAAGGTGAGGCCCCATCTGTCGAGGGAGTACTCTGTTGAGAGCAAGCCAGCCGCAGAGCTGGTGAAGCTGAATCCCACCAGCGACTATGCCCCTGGCCTGGAGGACACCCTCATCTTGACCATGAAGGGTATTGCTGCTGGCATGCAGAACACCGGTTAAGTAGTAAGCCGTTGCCCGGAGTTTATTAACTTCTGACACTATCAACTTTTCTTGTTGCCTTTAATGGCATGGCAATGTTATTTATGTCTTCCATTTACGATTTGCAAGGACAAATTTCGGCTCTGTATCAAATATGATATGAAATAAAATAGAGAGAAACTATGTTCGAATATGAAAGCTACAGGTTCAATAAATGATTCCATCTTTTGCATAATGCTTTTTGTTTAATTTTTGTAATTTCCGACCAGATTTCTCTGTAAGTACACTTTTGCTTCGATTGTAATCCCTTCGGGAGGAAATGAGCATGATATAAGCCTCCAATGACCTTTGCGTTCTGCAGAATAGCTGATGTATTCTGTTGTTGCCTTTTTGATGTATGTGGATTAATAGCGCCAAAGTTCCTCCCAAGTTAGAAAACATACAGCTCCAGTAGATAATGTATAATCTAACACATTTTTTACGAAAATTTTCGCGTAGAGCATTAAATATTTATAAAATTACACCCAGAGCATAAAATTTCTCAAAATTATATATAAAGCACAAGAACGCCCTTTCTAAGAGCGTTCTTCTTTTAAAATTATTTATTCTCCAATCCTCCGTTGCCTCCGTTACTTTTCGTTACCGAAAAAAATATATATAAAGGAAAACGCCCTTCGGAAGGGCGTTTTCACTGACGTGTCAGAAGAAAACGCCCTTCCTAAGGGCGTTTTACTACTGACGTCACTAGTTTGTTATCCTTTTAACATTGTTTTTGCATATAGATCTCTCAAAACACAACAAAATAAAGCTGTCCTTACGAAAAAAATGTTATTTTTTGTTTGCATTTTGTAGGACTTAACTTTGATGTATTTTATTATTGTTAATAAAAAAATGGAAACATCATACACAATGCAAACAAAAAACGTGGACGTTATTTTTATTAAGAATAATGGAATACATCAAAGTTTGGAGGGATCTATATGCAAAAGGTCCTACAAAATGCAAACAAAAAAATGGTTTGCCTCCAAAATAATGGAACACATCAAAGTTTGGAGGGATCTATATGCAAAAGGTCTACATGGAGGGATCTATATGAAAAAAGGTCCTACAAAACGCCCTTCACATGGGCGTGCTTCCATAATTTTTGCAAATTGGTCCCTCCAAACCATTTTTTACATATAGGTCATCCAAACTATTTTTTACATATAGGTCCCTCCAACACTTAATACTTTTTGCATTCACCTTCCTCCAAACCATATAGGTCCTCCAAACCATTTTTTTGTTTGCATTCACCTCCCTCCAAACCACTTTTTGCATATAAGGACCTATATGCAAAATGCAAGTCCACGTCAGTAGTAAAACGCCCTTAGGAAGGGCGTTTTCTTCTGACACGTCAGTGAAAACGCCCTTCCGAAGGGCGTTTTCCTTTATATATATATTTTCGGTAACGAAAAGTAACGGAGGCAACGAAGGATTAAATTTTAAAAGAAGAACGCCCTTAGAAAGGGCGTTCTTGTGCTTTATATATAATTTTGAGAAATTTTATGCTCTGGGTGTAATTTTATAAATATTTAATGCTCTACGCGAAAATTTCCGCATTTTTTACTTTGCTGAGAAATATTCTTGTTTTTGTACAATCTGCATATTCCTAAGAATTTGGCATTCCTGATTTTGGTATAATCTTTACCATTAATAATTATTGTGCCATATCCTTGCTTATTCGTTCCAATTTAACTTTTACATCTTCAAAGGTTAATATTGTGAAAAGTTATTTTCTTATGGATTGAAGCAGCCGATGATAATCTTGCCATTTGATACCACGAGTATGACTCAGACTTTCACAAAATTACCTAATAATTACAATGATAATATTAATGTCTGATGTCAGGGGAGGGAGGATGCAGAAATTTTGTTACAATTCAAACATTTCTTGTGTCGCTCCGGCAGCACTGCAAATGCAATGTGTGTGGTGGTGGCGATAACTTTGCTAGGGGGAGGGTGTGACTGCTACTTGAGCATTCAGCCGTACCCATCTAAACCGCCTCTTAAAGTAAGCAAATGCTAAAGGCGCTACATAATTGTTAAGAGACATCTAAGGTTGTCAAAATTTTAAAAATTATGAAAAAAATCAGGATGTTCAAAATTTTGACAATCACTACAGTACATATATAACTGCCAAAAATTTAATAGTTCTAATTTTTTGACGGTCAAAATTTTGTCGGTCCTCTAATAAATTAGGATTGCCAAAAATCATGCTGTCCCTTAAGGCCTCGTTTGGTTCGCGGAATGGAAGGGAAAGGAAATCAATTCCTTGTCATTTCCTTTCCTTTGGGAAACTTTAATTCCTATTGATTTTCCTTTCCGATGTTTGGCAATGCCAAGGAATTTGGAAAGGAAAGTGAATACTTCAATGTGGGAAAGTGATTCCTTCCTTGGATGGATGGAATCACTTTCCCCCCTAATTTTTCTTCCATTGGGAATCACTTTCCTTTCCTCCTCAATTCCTTGGGCGCCCAAACATAAGAAAGTAATCACTTTCCTTTCCCAACCGGGAGATTCCGCCAACCAAACGAGGCCTAATACTTTACGGAGTCCATTCTTGTCCACCCAGCAAAAGTAGGTGATATGTTAACCCCCACTAAAAAAAAACTAATTCTGAAGGCACTCCAAGTTTTACTTGGGGCTAGTCCAGTCTTAATACTGGCAACTTGTTGGCAGTCCTAACATAAAGTAAGACTGCCAACAAAATTTGAATATTAAGATAGACTGTGAACGAAGGTGACAGTCCTCCTTAATGTTAGGACTGCCAACTTTGTTGGCAGTCCTAATGGGCTAGTCCCAAGTAAAACTTTGGAGTGCCTTTAGAATTTGCCCAAAAAAATGACACATGGCACAAAACTACTTTGGTGGGTTAACAAAACCACTTACAAAGTGGTTTGTGTGGGATAAAATTGTCACATGTCGTTTTTTAGTGGGGTGAACATTTCACTTAGTTTTGGTGGGTGAACAAAAAAAGAGGCCATTTATAAGGGCACATCAAAAGTTGATCAGGACTAGCCCAAATCTAACTTTGGTTTATTTACAAGTTTGCCATTGAAAAAATTACTCAGGACTAGCCTAAAAGTAAGTATATAAGTCAACTTTTTTTTTTTTTTTTGGCTCTTTTCTCCTTTCTCACAAGAATAACTACTTTCTCACAAAAAGAACAAGAAGAAAGAAGAACAAGAACAAGAACAAGAAGAAAGAAAAACAAGAACATCACTTTCTCCAAACCCTAGTTTATTCTTTTTTGCTCTCTTCTAATTTTTCAGATCTCTTTCTCCAAATCCTAGTTTATTTTCTTTCTTATTGTTTGGGCATCATAGAAGAAGAACAAGCAGAAAGAAGAACAAGAAGAACAACAACAAGAAGAACAAGAAAAAAATAAACCAACTTGTGAGAATCATGGAACTTTTATTTCGAAATTATGGTCCCAACTTGTGAAAATTATGGATGAAATCATAGTTGTAGAAGAAATTGGGTTATCAAATCTATCAACTATTAATCTATTAATCAAAATTTCTTCATTATTAGAAAAATTATGAATGAAACCCTAGTTGTAGAAGAAATTATGGATGAAATCCTAGTTGTAGAAGAAATGGACTTGCTATACAACAAGTCCATATCAGGACTGCCACAATTTCTGGCAGTCCTAGAAGTATTGAGGACTGTCAGAAATTGTGGCAGTCCTGAAATGGACTTGTTGTACAGCAGGACTGCCACAATTTCTGCCAGTCCTAGAAGTATTCAGGACTGTCAGTAATTGTGGCAGTTCTGAACGGGACTTTCTCTACAGCAGGACTCTACAGCAGGACTGCCACAATTCCTGGCAGTCCTAAAGTCGAAATTGCTGAATGAAAAATATATATCTTAGGGTTTATTTTCATCTTGATAATGGAGTAAAATATACATTTTAGGGTTTATTTTTATGCATTCTTTGTAAGAAAAGAAGTATTAGGGTTTGTACATTGTTTGTAAGGAGCCTTTGGGTGCCATCGAAATTGGGAATGAGAAAAAAACTAGAGTTTTGATGGAGATGGCGAGGATGGAAATAGTGGAGAAGAAGAAGAAGAAGATGAGAAGAAAACTAGGGTTTTGATGGAGATGGTGAGGATATAATGGTGGAGAAGAAGAAGAAGAATATGAGAGGAAAATTAGGATTTTGGAAGTGAGTAAAAAGTTGAAATGAAACTGAAAATTTGGGTTTGGAGGGGGGGTTGGGTTGGGACAGCCCAAAGAGTAAAAAATTGGGTTGTCCTGAGTAATTTTCCGTCAAACCTGGGCTAGTCCCAATTCGAACTAGCTATGATCAACTTTTGATATGTCCTTATAAATAGCCTTAAATGGACTCTAATTTAGAGCAGCTCCAACCCTATTATGAGTTTAGAAAAAATGGTTGCCACATAGGAATGACAAGCTTTTATTTCAAAAATTGTTCTCCAATGCAAATGTAGAACAAATCATGAACTTGACATGGCAAGGACAATGTGAACTTGGTTGTCTAGATCTAGACAATGTACTTCACAATGACTTTGTCTCCACATCATTAATTATGAATAAAAATATTTATAAAAAAATGAAGAAGTGGAGGAGTTGTCTTGGAAGTTGTAAAAAATAATTTTTATTGTCTTCTCAATACTTTTGCATTGGAGAGAGTTTTTCTATCCCATTGTCTTTTGAGATATAGTTTTGCCGCATAAACAAGACATTGTCTTGTGGCTCATATAGTGCCCCGCTTCCGATAGGCGGCAGACTCCGTAATATGCTTGCGCCGAGTCAGATCGGTCGAAAACTTAGATGGCCATCTGACTCGATCGCCGAGCTTGGTAAAAGATAACACCTTGCGGCATCGATCAAATCAATTTTGGACGAATGTTATGAGAATCGATCCAATTAATGGAACGACTTCTGTTGGAATAAGTCCTAGATGCAGCAGGCTGCGTCTCGACGAGTGAGCTCAATATAAGAGTCCATTCGACGGGACCGGACTGCTGTATGGTTTCTTGGAGCATTCGCCGCTTGGTTTTGATGAATGTGTTTTCGCGTCGTTTTCTGAATGCATTCTATGAATTTCGAAATGAAGGATTAAAGAAGGAATTCTGACTAAGTGTTGGTGCCATTGCAGGAGTCTGCATAACTGAAGCTTGAACGTTGCGAAGCGCTTCGGCTATCGGCACGATCGAATACTTGGTGGGTGGTTCGATCCATTCTTTTCTACTCTGTCCCGCAAACGAAATTCTTTTGCCTCGAACTTATTCAAATCGACGATGCCAAGTTAAATGCATGACAATCCACTAAGATCAAGAACTCGAGAAAAATGTATCGATTTAGAGTAATTTACTCTGAAAATATAAGTTTCGCACTAAAATAAGAAAGTTTAAGGTTCTAGAAAAGAGATAGACTATTTTACGTGCTACAAAATAATATGAAACGTCGATTGTGGCTTACGGTGCCTCGAGAAATTTGGTGCCCACAGGATGCTAAATCGGAAGTACGACTTTGGGAAAAATGATTCGTTGCATGAGTTGGGAAACATGATGATGCTGCTCAATACTGTCCACGCTATGCAACCTGTTTTATATATTAAACTGTTTACGCATTGGCATGGTCATGGACAACTTGTGCACAAGTTTAACTTTTCTCGAAACGGTATCCGGGGCATCGGAACCGTATCGACCTAGGGAGAATATATAAAATCGTGCTTCGGCGTGGGACATTGCGGGACCTCCAGTTGGGCTTGCAACCCAAGCTAACAGGCACGTCGCAATGCCATATAGAAGTCCCTCGTGGTACATAGCATCAATGACCGCACATATAAGATAGTAGCATACTCACCTATTATCTTATGCAGGTATAAATATTATCTCTGTTTTATGTAGGGACGAGCACGGCCGTGGTAAGAATTGCAATAAATTGTTATGTTTCACTATATCCTTTTACTGTTTCAAATGGAAGGCTATCATTATGAACTAAATTCATTTAGTTCTAAATATAAAAAAAACTCCAATGCATGCCTACCTTAACAATCAGAGTCAATTTAGACGAGTGGGTTCGTCCCACTCACTAGTGCATTTCCAAGTGTACTAATCCCCAATCCCACATGTGACGAGGACTCTGGGGGTGCACGTCGCTAAGCCAAAGCTGAACTTCGGAGAGGCGTTTGAAGCTCTTTCTATTCTGAAGTATTTTGAAGCCAATTCATCAAAGGCTTTCAATGTATAAAAGGGCGAATGTATGGAATGACAAGTGTTAGTTCAGGCAGCTTGTCAAGTATATTTTTTATGTTTCAATTAATGTAGCCGCAACAACATCCAATGTAATTACGACTTGCACTTCGTTGTAAGCTATGAATGAAAAGCATATTTCTTTCTTCCTAAATTTGCGTGTTCAATTATGATGTTATTTATGAAGTTTCAACTTGGTGTTTCAAATAAAATGATCAAATGTAACGTTCTTGCCTTGTACGAGTGCAACTCTAGACTCGTACGGCATCACGCCTTAGCGAGGACGATCGATTCGACAAAATGAGAACGAGGATGAACGATTTGTCGAATCGGGGCGTAACAAATTGGTATAAGCGCTCACTATTGTTTTCTCAAATTTTTTTAAAATATTTTATTTGGAATGTTGGTTGCGATTACTCGATTGAATGCTTGTCGACATGCTGCGTGAAATAAAAGTTCCATACAGGTAAGTCCGTAGATATTTTGTAAAAATACTAACGGGTTTACTTTGTTTGTAGGAATGGCAAAGAAAAATAAAAACAATTCCGACACAGCAACCAACACCATGGATAGTTCACCGAGTTCGAAGGGTGCTAGCCTTAGCGAGACTACGATGGAGAAAATGCTGCAGTTGATGGAGCTGCAGCAGCAACAACTTCAGATGCAAATCAAAGCCCAATTTGGTATGCAGCAGAAGCAAATGGATGACCTAACGCAAATCGTAAGCAAATATGGTGGGAAACACCAAAACAATGGTCGTGGCATCCGAAGAGAGGCAAGATGTTCAAGATGAAGTCGAGGAAGAAGTTCAACCCTAAACGATGAACTCTTCTTCCTTGTTCAAAGCAACGGAGTTCCGCAAGATTAACCCGCCGAAGTTCAATGGATGAGCAGAGCATGATGTAATAGTGGGATGGCTTGCGAAGATAGGGGACCTATTTAATCTTCTCTGCATCGAAGGGTCCCAGAGGGTAGCATGTGCGGCGCTACAACTGTAATTGAGAGCTTTTGACTGGTGGACGACGAAGAAATAAGAAATCTATGAAACCGACCCCGACACCAAGATTTCCTGAAAAATGTTCAAGACGGCCTTTCTTGAGCAATACGTCCCCCGCGCCGTCCGTCGTCAAATGGAAGACGAATTCATGATGTTGAGACAGGGGAATATGTCAGTCGACGATTATGATTCAAACTTCTCGAAACTAGCAAAGTTTGCCGGTACCTTTTTGCCCAACAAGGAAGCCTGGTGCAAAATTTTTAACAAGGTCTGAATGACGAACTGCGAAGGGACGAAGGGACGTCATGAATCAAAGGTGCCAAACTTACTGCGAGTCCTACGATGTCGCTCTTGATAGTGCACGTATCTTTGGTCGTATGTCACAACGAGTCATGCCTGTCGTCCGTAATAATTTTAACAAGCGTCCTAACGACGCTGGAGGATAGGGAGTGGCAAAGCGTCCAAATACGTTTGAGAATAGGCGTTTCCATTCCAAAATTCCTTGTAATAACTACGATAAGCCTGGGCATCGCTCGGTCGATTGTTACTATAGAAAATGTCCTGAGTGTGGCGGGAGAGGTCATTCACCGCCAAATTGTTCTAAAAATATTCTGAATCAACACAACCCACCAAGGAACGTTCCGAATCAGTATAAAGTACCTACACTATAAGGTGCAAATGTGATGCCCGTGAGCAAAATCAACGCCATGGAGCACAAGGATGAGTCTATGTATTAACTCGGGATGAGGCGTTCGAATCCGATACTGTTGTAACAGATATATTACTCTATAAAAATATACATGCTCGAGTACTATTCGATTCGGGTGCAATGCATAGTTTTATATCTGCTGATTATGCGAAAAAAAATTATAATGCATTCACTAGATATGAATATTAGCGTTAGCACTCCATCGGGAGTTGATATGCCTGCGAACTTTATTTGTAGAAATGGACACATTTGCATCGAAGGAAAAAATCTATCCTTGGAAGCCGTCGTACTAGACATCAAAGTGTACGACATAATCCTGAGCATAGATTGGTTGGACGCTTGTCATGCAACAATCGAGTACGCAGAGAAGAGAGTTGTGTTTTATCTTCCTGGCGAGACAGAGTTCTCATATTCGTACGGTACGATCTCGAAGACGGCCATGGTGGTATCGACAATTTCGGCGAGGCGTATGCTGCGTTCCAGTTGTGTGGGATACTTGGTATCTGTTCGAGATACGCGAAAGGATAATACAAACTGTCACGACCCAATCCTAAATTGTTGGGTCGAATCGGATCATGCCCAGCCTGCACCGTGGTGAGATGGCGGTAGTAAGCTGTATCCAATTGCAGGTAATCACAACAACACAATATATATTTGTCAAATTTCGAATATTAAAAACTTGTCCAACAAAATATTCATCTGATACAACTGATAAAATAAAACTGTCTTTTTATTCAAACATCAAAACTAAAAGGAAAATCTTCATCTAGGAAGTTGGCTCATCAGCCTCAGGATCAACATCTTCCAAGTGAAAATCTGGAAGCACTGCAGGGTAGAGCACCGGATCATAATAGCTATTATATAATAGCTCAGCTTCATCAATGTTACCTATTGGGGTAGGGAATCCAGTCAGGAAAGGAGCAAAGTACAATTATGAAAATCTAACAATTCAATTAATAATTAGAAAATTTGTAATTTTAAACAGTTTAAATACTTGAACAATATTTTCCAGCAATTTTCCACAATTGAAAACAATGTGATTTGAGTATGTAATGCTTATGACCGGCTTGGGTTGTACAATAGTATCCTAGGCTTATCCCCGTGTGTAAGAGGGATAAGATCGCACAATCAATATGCAATATGAGGGTATTGGTCATAATACACTACACTACTCCTCCAATCCCACAATCAATAACAATCAATACTCTAGGAGAGAGTTCCGTGTAGCAATGTGGTTTAATCATGCAATATTACAATTATTAACTAAATTGAAAAATAAACACAACCGTACTTGCCTTTGTTTATAACTGGATTTTGAGATGGATACCGGGGAAGGATTCAAACTCGTCCTCGAAATCCTACAGTTGAGAAGTTCTGACTTAGAACCATATTTGAACCAGATCTAGGTGTTCTAGTTATAATCTCTAAAATTTATCCTAGTCAAGTTTTATATTAATCTATCATAACACGCGTAGCGATGCGGTTTATAAACATTAATTTTAATGAAATAAAAGTCAAGTTAACTTTTATTGAGAAAATTCACATTTTTCGATTATTTGGCAAAACTTTGTATTTTGTAATATATTTAAAAACTAGATTTTTCTTTAAATGAGAAAAAAATGAACTTTGTTTAAATAATACAAACTTATATTTTATTATTAACTAAATGTGGGAAAATTACTTAATTTTTCTATATAAATAAATATTCAATTTATTATTCTACGCGTTTATCGATAACTAACGAAACCAGAAAAATAACCAAAAAGAAACCAAAACTAAAATACGCAATTACAAAACCATAGAGAAAGAAATAAGGACTGGGCTTATGCCCTTACAACACTTTACATAAATTAATTTAATTTAAAGGCGAGCTCTGAATACCGCGAACGGTCCAACAGTAGGCCGAAGCCCTGCACCAAAATACTAACAGCAGTAACCCATTCTAAAAATAATAATAAATTAAAGATAATTATAAAATGCATCTCAGACTTGGTCATACAAAAACTCATGTTTTAACTAATGCCTCAACGTCCGGGTTGGCCGGTTTCGTTTGCATTTAGTTAGGGTCCATGGACCAATATGGTCGTCGCCCGAAAAGATACAAAATCTATTTTAAAACCAACACTCCAAGATGTAATTTTTTTTTGCAAAAATCGGGTTTTGAAGATAGTTTTAAAATATATTTTCGAAAATTTGGGCAGCACTTCCTCTATAATTGGGACAACCCAATCCTGGAAAAATGCCAACTCCCACAATATTCCAAACCACAAAATATTCCCAACCAGAAATTCCAATTTATCCAACCCAAGAGTAGTTTTATATTCCAAAAAAAATCATAATCACAGGAAAAACTTCCCGAAATATAGAATTCGAAAAATCAAAAAAACCACAGAACCAATCTAAGGAGAATGGTCACAGAACCATTTTTCGAAGTTATCTCGAAAATTCCGAGAAACCACAGAACCATAAAACAACAACATCCAAGCTACAAAAAATTATTCCGAAACTAAGTTCGAAAAATCCGAAACCAACATCGTAATTATCAATGTTGAATCCCATGATGGGATCGGGGACCGCGTCATCATCGACACTAAGAGAGGGACACGAAGATACGAAAATATACCTCGGGTGCTCGGCTAGATCTCTCAGATGAAAATAAGAGAAAACGGAAAACCTGCAAATCTCGAAAAAAATCCAAAACACACGGACAACGGAAAGTGCCACAGAAAGCACGGATCTGGACAGCAAACCGGGACACGGGGACAGCAACGCACACATGGAGGTGCGCACGGGGCAGCGCGCACAGGCGCCGGTGAGGCTCGGGGCGGCCACGCTGGATCGGGGTCGGCGGTTCGGGCGACGCTGGAGGCGACGTCGGGGTGGCTCGGGACAGACGCTGCTGCGTCGAGCGGGGCGCACGCCGAGGGAAGCTCGGGATCGAGCGACTAGGGCTCAGATTTTGGAGAAAATTTGAGGTGAGAGAGAGGGATAGAGATGGTGATGGAGGAAGGGAGCTTTATATATAGGAGGAGATTTGTGGTTACGGGAGCCGAGGGGCTCTCGGGAAGGAGAGGAGACGTTCGTTGGCCGTTCGGGAAGGAAAAGAGGTCGGCCGAGCGTTTGGCAAGGAAAGGTTTTGCTCCAGAGAGTTGAACAAGAGATAGAGAGTTAAAGAGTGATTTAATAAGAGTTTTAAAGGAAAAGATTTGCTTTTTCTTTAATAAGGAAAAAATGATATTTATATATATGGTTTCGGGACGGGTCAGGACCAACATTCAAATTCCAGGATTAATAATTATTTTTTAAAAATATGGTTTTCGTAAAATGATAATAATTAATTTAGCAACAAATTATACAATTAAATAAAAATAAAATTTTACGAGTTTGACTAAACACTAAAATTTTAGAAATATTAATTATAATAAATAAAAATAACACTGAATAATTAATTAAAAATTACGGATTTCACAACCTTCCCTCCTTAGGAAATTTTGTCCTTGAAATTAAAGGATAGAGTTAGGAATTACCTCAGGTATCAAATAGATACGGATACTGCTCCCGCATCTCGTCTTCTCGCTCCCAGATAGACTCGCCTGGGGAATTGTGTCGCCACATAACCCTGACTATGGGCGTCACAGAGTTCCTGATTTTCTTCTCACCTCTGTCTAAAATTGCCACTGGCTTCTCTGGTACTGTGAGGCTGGGTCCAATCTCCAGCTCTGAATGGTCCAAGATGTGGCTCGGATACAGGATGTAGCGTCTGAGCTGTGAAATGTGGAAGACGTTGTGTACGCCTTCAAGATTAGCTGGTAGAGCTAATCGGTACGCTACTTCTCCAATTTGGCTCAAAACTTCGAATGGGCCGATGTACCTGGGGCTCAGCTTTCCTGCTCTACTGAATCTGATAGTTCCTCTGGTAGGAGAAATCTTGACAAAAATACTATCTCCTACTTTGAACTCCAGTGGTCGACGACTGCTATCAGTCCAATGCTTCTGTCTGTCATGAGCAATTCTGAGCTTGTCTCTAATCACCTTTACCTTTTCTGCTGCATCGGTCACCATCTCAGGTCCAAGCAGTACTCTTTCTCCTACGTCGTCCCAAGCAAGTGGAGTGCGTCAACAACGTCCATAAAGTACCTCGAACGGAGTCATACCGATGCTAGCTTGGTAGCTGTTGTTGTAGAAAAACTCTACCAAGTGCAAGTGGTCTTCCCAAGACCCTCCAAATTCCAAGACGCAAGATCTCAGCATGTCTTCTAGCGTCTGGATGGTTCTCTCCGACTGTCCGTCAGTCTGGGGATGGTAGGCGGTGCTGAACTTCAATTGTGTTCCCAAACTGTCATGCAAGCTCTTCCAGAAATGAGAGGTGAATCTAGTATCTCTGTCAGATACGATACTTACCGGAACTCCATAAATCCGGTAGATATGCTGCATGTACAGTGCTGCCAGCTTCTCGGTGGATAGACCAACCTTGAAGGGGATAAAGTGAGCAGACTTCGTCAGTCGGTCCACAATAACCCAAATGGCATCCTTCCCTCCTTGGGATCGAGGCATTCCTGACACAAAGTCCATCGTTATGTGTTCCCATTTCCACTCCGGGATGTCTAGCGGTTGCAACAGTCCCGCTGGTCTCTGTCTGCTGGCTTTCACTTGTTGACAAATCAAGCATCTAGCCACAAATCCGGATACGTTCTTCTTCATTCCGTACCACCACACTATAGTACGCATATCCCGATACATTTTATTAGCTCCTGGATGTATGGAATGCTGCGACTGGTGCGCTTCTTGCATCAGTTCATTCCTCAGTTCGCCAGTTGGTATGCAAAGTCTCGTACCATGCCTCAGTGCTCCGTCGCTGGCGATTGAGAATCCTTCAAGTGTTCCTGCCAACAATTGATCTATGAGTTTGGAAAGCGTCTCATCTTGAAATTGTGTCTCCTTGACTTTGTCCATCAGACTTGAACGCACTTGCAACTGCATCATTGATGATTCAACTCCTGGTATAATTGCTTCTCTTTCCCAGCTTCTTCATTTCCTCTTCAGGCAGTACAATCTCCAGTCCAAGCTTCTCTATGTCTTCTAGCAAATGTCGCTCCTTGGTCAAAAATATCGCCATCGGGTATCGACTAAGTGCATCTGCAACCATATTAGCCTTACCCGGATGGTACTGCAGGTCGATGTCGAAATCTTTCATCAGCTCCAGCCATCGTCTCTGTCGCATGTTCAGCTTCCTTCTGAGTGAAAACATATTTAAGACTTTTGTGGTCTGTAAATATTTCCACACTCTCTCCATAGAGGTAATGCTTCCACAACTTCAGTGCAAATATAACCGCTGCAAGCTCCAAATCATGCGTGGGATAGTTCTTCTTCATGAGTCCGTAATTGCCTAGATGCGTAAGCAATTACTTTCCCGTATTGTTGAAGAACACAATCCAATCCTTTACCAGAAGAATCACTGTAGATTGAGAAACCGTCGGTACCTGCGGGTAGCACAAGTATTGGTGCCGTTGTAAGTCTCTTCTTCAGTTCCTCAAATGCTGACTGGCAAGCTTCAGTCCACGTAAATTCTTCATTCTTCCTGGTGAGCTTCGTCATCGGCTCAGCAATCCTGGCGAAATCCTTTACAAATTTTCGATAGTAGCCAGCTAAGCCCAAGAAACTTATGATTTCAGTAACTGAACTTGGTGTACTCTACTTCTTAATAGCAGCTATCTTTTTGGATCCATCGAAATTCCTTCTCCTGTGACAACATGGCCCAGAAAATCCACCTTGTTTAAGAAGAATTCATATTTAGATAGCTTACCGTAGAGCTTCTCCTTCCTTAGAGTTTCCAGAACTTTTCTTAGGTGCTCTTCATGATCTTCTTCGGTCTTCGAGTAGATCAGGATGTCATCGATGAAGACAACAACAAACTGATCCAGGTATTCATGGAAAACCTTGTTCATGAGGTTCATGAATACCGCAGGAGCATTCTTCAATCCAAACGGCATGACCAAGAATTCAAATTGCCCATACTTGGTGTTGAATGTCGTCTTTGGAATATCTTCCTTTCTGACCTTGATCTGATGGTAGCCAGATCTGAGGTCTATCTTCGAGAACACCTTGGCTCCACTTAGTTGATCAAACAAGTCATCGATCCGGGGCAGAGGGTACTTGTTCTTGATGGTGATGTTGTTCAGCACCCGGTAGTCGATGCACATCCGTACTGTTCCGTCCTTCTTGGGTACAAATAAGACATGTGCTCCCCAGGGTGAAGCTCCATCCCTGATAAATCCAAGGGCCTTCAGCTCATTGATCTGGTCCTTCGTTTCCTTGGCCTCCTTAGGGTTTACTCTGTAGCAATCCCCGAGAAATAGGGACAGAGCCGGAACTAGGTCGATGGTGAATTCTACATCTCGATCTGGGGGTAATCCTGGAAGACTATCAGGGAAGACATCCATGAATTCTGCTATGATAGGGTGAGAAGGTCCAGGTTCTTCGGTGATAGAGGAGTAAGTAATACCCTCCATATCTTCCGAAGCTCGAAAGATTTCAAACTCCGGCTCTCCAGGTGGGCTGAAGACTACACATCCTCTGTGACAATCTATCAGCGCATGCTGCTTACTTAACCAATCCATTCCTAGGACTATATCATAGTTAGGTAAGGGCATCACAAGTATGGGTGCTAAGAATTTGTGTCCTGAGATAGTTATAAGGCAGTTACAGGTCTCAGTGATGGGTATAAGTCCACCACCAGTCATAACTCTACATATCTTCTTGCTAAATCCTGTAACTAGGTGGTGTGCAGAGATGAATTTTGTTGCTATAAAACTGTGTGAAGCACCCGAATCAATTAATGCTAAAGCAAGATGTGAATGAACATAAATGGAACCTGTGATGACATCAAGCGGTAGGTTCCTGCTCTGGCTCTTGCTCATCTGCTGTTAGGCAAAAGCTCGTCCAGTCTTCTGTTGGTGCTGCCCAAACTATTATTGTTGAGTGGGTAGAGGAGCCTTCTGCTGTGTAGTTCCGGTCCGGTTGAATGTCGTGGAGCAGTCCCTCACTTGGTGGGTGACAGACCCACAAACTAGGCAGTGCCCTAGTCTCTTCCTACAGATGTTCGCCTGATGCCCTGGACTCTTGCAGAAATCGCAGACACGAATCTGCTTCTGAGGCGCTCTGTCATTGGTCCTCGCCTGATGGTGCTGCTGGTGGTAGTGAGAAGGCCTGTTGTTATTGTTGTGGTTGGGCCTCTTATGGTTATTCTGGAAGTTGGTAGTTCCAGAATACTCCCTCTTTGAACGAACATGCTGACTCTTCTCTATATCCTGAGCTCGTATTAGGATCCTTTCGTACGTCTTGGCTCCGCCTGCGATCACAGGAGTGCGAATCTTTTCCCTCAGTCCATACCTGAATCTTTCAGCACGATCGGCGGGGTCAGCAACCAAGTTCTTTCAAAGCGACTAAGTTGACCAAACTCTGCCGCATATTCACCAACCGTCATGTTCCCTTGCTTCAGATTCTGGAACCGTCTTTCCATCTCCCGCAACTCTGATGTTGGGAAGAACTTCCTGCAGAACAACCTCTTGAAAGTGTTCCAGTCAAGCTGCCTGTCCTGGAGTCGGGGTTCATTCCGATACCAGGTACTGGCTACATCTAGCAGTTGGAGTCCCACAGTTTCAACTTGGAGGTCATCAGGAAGTCGAACAACGCTGAGGAGACGCTCCATGCTGTCGAGCCATTCGTCAGCATAAATGATTCCCTCGGTTCCTTTGAAAGGTCGAGGGCCCAGCTTCTTGAATTTCTCAATATCGTCGACTTTAGCCGGCCTTGGTTCAGATTGGGCTGCTTCTCCTCTCTTCAGTGCAGCCATAGCCACATTGTGGGCATTCTTCATGCCTTCTCTCATAATCACCGTCTGTTTGCGATGAGCTTCAGCTTGAGTTCTCTGTGCCTCAAGCACTCCTCGTAGCAAGCCTACAAGGTCGGTGGGGTCCACGGGCATTAGTGGGGCAGCTGGATCGGGTACCACCGGCTTGCTGTTCAGTCTGGAAAGATATAGGATCTAACACTTGAGTTGTAGTGTAGAATCCACGTGGTGCTGGTGCATTATAGGGACGATCGGCCAGCTGCCGAGGTGTAGGATCCGTACTTGGTTGAGGAGGTGGGGTGTGATCGGGTGATGACAACCCATCGCCAGCAGTGTTGGTCTTGTCTGTGACCATACTCTGGAAGGTTTAGGATTGCAAAACATAAGCAAGGTAGCCTACCAGTCTATAACAATCAAAAATATTTATTTATAATATATTTCGGTCCTATGTTGTGACAAATTAATGTTCTAGTGTTCTAAAATATTTCTAGATATGTTTACCTAAGTCGTTGATCAGACCTGCATGGGCTACCACTAAAAATATGTCACGACCCGATCCCAAATTGTTGGGTCGAATCGGATCATGCCCAGCCTGCACCGTGGTGAGACGGCGGTAGTAAGCTGTATCCAATTGCAGGTAATCACAACAACACAATATATATTTGTCACAACTTCTAAAATTTTGAATATTAAAAACTTGTCCAACAAAATATTCATCTGATACAACTGATAAAATAAAACTGTCTTTTTATTCAAACATCAAAACTAAAAGGAAAATCATCATCTAGGAAGTTGGCTCATCAGCCTCAGGATCAACATCTTCCAAGTGGAAATCTGGAAGCACTGCAGGATAGAGCACCGGATCATAATAGCTATTATATAATAGCTCAGCTTCATCAATGTTACCTATTGGGGTGGGGAATCCAGTCAGGAAAGGAGCAAAGTACAATTATGAAAATCTAATAATTCAATTAATAATTAGAAATTTTGCAATTTTAAACAGTTTAAATACTTGAACAATATTTTCCAGCAATTTTCCACAATTGAAAACAATGTGATTTGAGTATGTAATGCTTATGACCGGCTTGGGTTGTACAATAGTATCCTAGTGATACGATACGGCTTATCCCCGTGTGTAAGAGGGGTAAACTCGCACAATCAATATGCAATATGAGGGTATTGGTCATAATACACTACACTACTCCCCCAATCCCACAATCAATAACAATCAATACTCTAGGAGAGAGTTCCGTGTAGCAATATGGTTTAATCTTGCAATATTACAATTATTAACTAAATTGAAAAATAAACACAACCGTACTTGCCTTTGTTTATAACTGGATTTTGAGATGGATACCGGGGAAGGATTCAAACTCGTCCTCGAAATCCTACAGTTGAGAAGTTCTGACTTAGAACCATATTTGAACCAGATCTAGGTGTTCTAGTTATAATCTCTAAAATTTATCCTAGTCAAGTTTTATATTAATCTATCATAACACGCGTATCGATGCGGTTTATAAACATTAATTTTAATGAAATAAAAGTCAAGTTAACTTTTATTGAGAAAATTTGCATTTTTCGATTATTTGGCAAAACTTTGTATTTTGTAATATATTTGAAAACTAGATTTTTCTTTAAATGAGAAAAACATGAACTTTGTTTAAATAATACAAACTTATATTTTATTATTAACTAAATGTGGGAAAATTACTTAATTTTTTTATATAAATAAATATTCAATTTATTATTCTACGCGTTTATCGATAACTAACGAAACCAGAAAAATAACCAAAAGAAACAAAAACTAAAATACGCAATTACAAAACCACAGAGAAAGAAATAAAGACTGGGCTTATGCTCTTACAACACTTTACATAAATTAATTTAATTTAAAGGCGAGCTCTGAATACCGCGAACGGTCCAACAGTAGGCCGAAGCCCTGCACCAAAATACTAACAGCAGTAACCCATTCTAAAATAATAATAAATTAAAGATAATTATAAAATGCGTCTCAGACTTGTCATACAAAAACTCATGTTTTAACTAATGCCTCAACGTCCGGGTTGGCCGGTTTCGTTTGCATTTAGTTAGGGTCCATGGACCAATATGGTCGTCGCCTGAAAAGATACAAAATCCATTTTAAAACCAACACTCCAAGATGTAATTTGTTTTGCAAAGATCGGGTTTTGAAGATAGTTTTAAAATATATTTTCAAAAATTTGGGCAGCACTTCCTCTATAATTGGGACAACCCAATCCTGGAAAAATGCCAACACCCACAATATTCCAAACCACAAAATATTCCCAACCAGAAATTCCAATTTATCCAACCCAAGAGTAGTTTTATATTCCAAAAAAAATCATAATCACAGGAAAAACTTCCCGAAATATAGAATTCGAAAAATCGAAAAAACCACAGAACCAATCTAAGGAGAATGGTCACAGAACCATTTTCCGAACTTATCTCGGAAATTTCGAGAAACCACAGAACCATAAAACAACAACATCCAAGCTACAAAAAATTATTCCGAAACTAAGTTCGGAAAATCCGAAACCAACATCGTAATTATCAATGTTGAATCCCATGACGGGATCGGAGACCGCGTCATCATCGACACTAAGAGAGGGACACGAAGATACGAAAATATACCTCGGGTGCTCGGCTAGAGCTTTCATATGAAAATAGGAAAAAACGAAAAACTCGCGAATCTCGAAAAAATTCAAAACACACGGATAGCGGAAAGTGCCATGGAAAGCACGGATCTGGACAGCAAACCGGGGCACGGGGACAGTAACGCACACAGGGAGGTGCGTACGGGGCAGCGCGCACAGGCGCCGGCGAGGCTCGGGGCGGTCACGCGGGATCGGGGTCGGCGGTTCGGGCGACGCTGGAGGCGGCGTCGGGGTGGCTCGGGACAGACGCTGCTGCGTCGAGCGGGGCGCGCGCCGAGGGAAGCTCGGGATCGAGCGTCTAGGGCTCAGATTTGGGAAAAATTTGAGGTGAGAGAGAGGGATAGAGATGGTGATGGAGGAAGGGAGCTTTATATATAGGAGGAGATTTGGGGTTACGGGAGCCGAGGGGCTCTCGGGAAGGAGAGGAGACGTCCGTTGGCCGTTCGGGAAGGGGAAGAGGTCGGCCGTGCGTTAGGCAAGGAAAGGTTTTGCTCCAGAGAGTTGAACGAGAGAGAGAGAGAGAGAGAGAGAGAGAGAGAGAGAGAGAGTTAAAGAGTGATTTAATAAGATTTTTAAAGGAAAGATTTGCTTTTTCTTTAATAAGGAAAAAAATGATGTTTATATATATGGTTTCGGGACGGGTCAGGACCAACATTCAAATTCCAGGATTAATAATTATTTTTTAAAAATATGGTTTTCCTAAAATGATAATAATTAATTTAGCAACAAATTATACAATTAAATAAAATAAAATTTTACGAGTTTGACCAAACACTAAAATTTCAGAAATATTATTATAATAAATAAAAATAACACTGAATTAATTAATTAAAAATTATGGATTTCACACAAACACAGTGTAGACTGATGTTGTGGCAGATTTTTCTGACATTTTTCCTGATGAGATATCCGGGATGCCGTCGGATCGAGAAATAGAATTCAACATCGATACCTTTCCGGATACATGGACGATATCAAAAGTGCCTTACCGAATGGCTCCAGCAAAACTGAAGGAACTGAAGGTGCAATTATAAGAGTTACTAGACCGCGGATTTATTCGCCCTAACGTCTCTCCGTGGGGAGCTCCCATACTGTTTGTGAAAAATAAGGATGGATCGATGTGGCTATGCAATGACTATCGTGAACTCAACAAGGCGATCGAGAGGAACAAGTACCCTTGCCACGAATCGATGACTTGTTTGACCAACTGCAAGGTGCATCAATATTTTTAAAAATCGATCTTCGTTCAGGATATCATCAGTTGAATATCAAGTCCGATGACGTATCAAAGTCTGCCTTCCGTACTCGATATGGTCATTATGAATTCCTAGTCATGTCGTTCGGTTTAACGAATGCCCCAGCCACTTTCATGGATCTGATGAACCGAGTCTTCCGATCCTAAATCGATAAATTTGTAGTCGTGTTCATCGACGATATCCTTATCTACTCGAAGGATTGAGAAGAGCACGCAGAGCACCTGAAGACGGTATTACAAACTGTGTGGAAACAAATTATACGCCAAACGGAGTAAATACGAGTTCTGGATGAGTAGTGTAACATTCCTCGGACATGTAATCTCTGTCGAAGGCGTCGCAGTATGTCACGCCCCGACCCAGGAAATCGCTCATCCTCGCTAGATTTCACCTGAATCATCATCCTCACTGGGGCGTGATGTCGCACAAGCCTGGAGTTGCACTCGTGCAAGGCAAGATAACAAGTTCACATAGTGTTTATCTCAAATTGATAACATAAGCAGCGGAAGGAAATATAGTATATAATAAGAATCTCTTTTATTGATAAATGAACTGAACGTAACCTAAACCTGCAAGCAAACTAGTGAGGGATTAGTGCTTTCGTCCTCGCTGTACTGATCAAGACCCACTCGCACCCAACCAATACTAAGTACATTTAGTGAAACATGTATCTTAATTTAGTGATCTTTCTATTTAGCCTTAGGATCAGTTTCATGGCAATATTCAAGCATAGCAACTTATCATAAATGTGTTCAATACCGTGTCCCTGCAGCAGATACAGTTAGACATAATATAAACATAAGCATAGTGACCGTGCATATTTCCATCTCGTTTCGCTTAGCCTACAATCGTTAAAAATATGCATAACCAACCATACAATTCACGCAACCAACCAACCATAAACTTAAACATATGCATAAGGGTGACAGGCCCTGTGCCTGCACCCAACTCTAATCTCAGCCCACCGGCCCTATCTATATCAAGGTCACAGTATTTTGTACCGTAATGGACTTAGAATCTTTATGTGTAAGCCTATGATCGCTCCAGTATGGGTTGCTAGCCCAGTATCTGAAGGATCCCAAACTTACTGATATTATAGCTTATCACATCACTGGCCGGTCGCAATCCGTCCTAATAATGTACACCATAAATACCATACAAAATTTCCTCCTAGGCCGAACGGTCCCGGTGCTCCGGTCGTAACCGTTCGAGGGAAGCCGCACCCGGGCACAGGCCACCCGATTCCATTGACCATGCAATACGCACCATAGCAAACAAGTCATATCATTCCATCCAATCTCACGTTCCATAAACATATTCACGTTCCATAAACATATTCCATTATCTCTATCTCAAGTTCCATCGACATTATGCCCCAACACATCCGTATTGATGCACGACGCCCAATGGCTTAGACTTCTCATACTTATACTCAACGCGTTCCATTCATAAGTTATTCACATAATAACATTTCCATAGTTACTTAGTCATTTCGTAGCTTTCATGCACGAGGGCACGCTTAACGCCATAATCAGTGTTCTAGGCCTAGTGTTCAATGTTCTCGGAGTCGTACACGTGAGGCACATCTCGATATTGCCTTTCAATATTCTACCATTATCGCCCTATCGTGATCCGTACACTTGATGCACGTCGCTTCAATTGTTTAATGTTCTATCTTAATGTTCGACACATACTAAGACCTTTAACCGTTCGAGCCACGCTCGCTAACTTAATGGCAACTTACGCATACAAGGATACATTTTATTAGACATGAAGGAGTAGGAAGAGAGAGTCAAGAACCCGCCCACCTTAAGCCGATACACCTTGTCATTTTGCCGAGCTGAAGCGGCTCGATTCTATAACTTGCTTGTACGACTAACTCTCATGACTTAACCATTCCGTTGAACTATTCGACTGATTCGACCTACCGTGCCCATGACACGATCCGTTGCAAGGCGACGATTTGATTTTGCGAACACCTTAGTAAACAAAGCAAATTGTTGACACCTATGATTCAACGTAAAAGCGTAGCCTACACACCAGATCAATCGAAGTCAATACTTTATTCAAACCGAACATTGTAGAGCCTAAAAATTAAGAGGTGCCACTCATTAAAGTCTTCAATCATCTGATGGCGCCAAACTAATCAAGTTGTGCAGCTTTAGATTATGCCATCGCCAGGTTGCGCTGGAGTCAGGGTGCACGGAGCGACACGTGGCACACTTTCTCGAAAAGCTGTAATGACGTCATCGTTACCTGACAACTGACAGCACGGAGATTAAGGAAAATCCCTTCGAATCCCGCTCAACGCGTCTTTCGAGAAGACTTTGTCAGCATGTAATTAATGCTGACAGCTGGTTGGCACAAGTCACTGAATGGCGCAAGGATTATCAGTACAGCACAAAAGACCTAGTCAAAAGGCGCTAGTCGTTAAGTTGCACCTATGCGCAGCCTAACAAAGTGGTGCCACCTGATCAACTCTTAGTTTAAAACAGGATGACGTGGCGCACAAGCCATCAACTTCGCAGCACGTGCCCACTACACTGCCACGACCATGTGCATCTCAATCAAACGATGCCACGCGTCTACAGCAGTTAGTGTAAACCACTCGTGCAGGTTGTTGCATTGCGCCCTCGCGCAACCTGATGAAGCATGCCTAAAGCATTCAAATGGTGTTCAAGACAGAGTAACATGGCGCGCAAGCCACTAACTTCATAGAACATGTCCACTACACTGCCCACGACCACGCGTATCTCAATCAAATGATGCCACACATCTATAGCAGTTAATACAACCGTTTGTGCAAGTGAATAAGAAGCACGCAATCAGAAGCGTGCACAATCCAGAATAACTACTAAACAGTTATTTTATGAACTCTATAAATAGAGTTTTAAATTATTCTCAAAACATCAAGAGTGATCATAATCTCCTGCTAAAGTGCTGCTGCATTCTCCAGAGGCTCGTGTCTTCAATATCACATCGTCCAAGGGATAAAGTGATCGTCTTCTGATCAGATTCCTATAGTTGTACTTTCCCAAAAATCAATTATACTACTATACTTTTTTTAGTTTGTAATAAAACTTTTTTGTTCTTTACAAACAAACTTATGCTTTGTATCGATTCACATCGATACTTCATCGGGTCAACGCAACTCTTCGAGTCAGCGACTCATCGTAATGCACCGTGCGGAGCGGGACATTACATAATATACCACTCAAAATAAGGTTCGTCCTCGAACCGAAACCAACACTCAGTCCAAGTGTTTCGCTAGATCATTTCATGGTCTTGTGCTACTATCGTTTGAATCATACAACTTAGTTTGGATCATACACATATTTTAGGCGTCCAACCAATATATGCATTTCAGCCAAGCTAAGTTATAGGATATCGGGTGTCATGACCCACACCCGCTTTTCGGACGTGAGCTCGTGAGCAAGCCAGCTACGTATCAAGCGGACTCCAGCCCAACTCGAATACGTAAATGCTGTCAAGGCTATGGTATACTGCCAAATCATGGCAATTCAATCTATATCTCAAATCTACAAGAGTAATATAAGCATGAATGAACAACTATGGGTCGTGGTCTACATCCCACTAGCATAATGTCCGATAAGACTCCAAAGAATATAACAAGAGTCTACAAACTGAATCAATAAATAGGAGATCTCATGATAATGAAAGGAAAGCACGAGTTGGATGAGCTGGATAATAAACATGGTATCAATACCTGAATCTTGCAAGCAATATCGTAATCATATGAAACCCACCAGTATCATAATCATCCGCCATCCAGAACTGCTAACTAACTCTATGCAATCACTAACCTGAAGAGATCATCTGGTCCTCAGGAGACATAGCAAGATACATAAAAACATGGCTATCTAGCAGTTTAATCATGCATAAATTATAAACATGATGTAATCAAGGAACGAAAAATACACATGTCAAAAGACTACGACCAAAACTGCTAACAAGTGACTATCGACAAGTGGCTACTGACAGGTGACTATGAACTGGAATACAAGAATAACTACACGTAACTGAACTGCTGGATGAATAAGTGAACACGAGATCAATGGAATACCAAACCCTCGCCTCGAGTGGACTCGCTGGTTTGAACTAATCACTAACCTTCGTCCTGAGTGTGGACTCTCTGGTTAGTTCAAGGCAAGGCACCCTCATCCTGAGTGTGGACTCTCTGGTGCAAGTACAACATCCTCGTCCCAAATATGGACTCACGGATGTAAACAGATCAAGACAAACACCCTCGTCCCGAGTGTGGACTCTATGGTGCCAAGGAACAAACACTCTCATCCCGAGTGTGGACTCTCTGGTGCAACTGATCAACCCTCGTCCCGAGTGTGGACTCTCTGGTTGAGAAAACGATAACAAGGATTTAGCAGTTCAACTACACGTACTCATTCTATGACACGACTCAAGCAAGGTACTGGTGAGACAAGGTACAACTCAGTCAAGACACAAACAAGGACCACTTTAGCATGAACTATGATGTGAACAAGTCCAGTATAACTACACTATCAAGTCACGAAAGGTGATATACAAGCAAGCCAATCAACTGGTGAACATGGTATAAAGAACATATAAATCAAATCGACTAAAGAACTAAAATAATAACATGATAAAACAGATATATAAACATACAATAAACTGTAGAAGGAGGCAAGGTATCTTGCCTGTTGGCAGCACGAAGAACCGATAATATACCGTCAACTAGTAAGCCATAAAGTCCAAATCTCACAACTGTCTTCGAAAGCTGAAACACACATTGCCAACATTCTCAGAATAGTCAAATTAGCTAGGATTGCCTGTCCTTAAGTCCAATTCTGGACACAAAGGCAAAACGGTAATTTCGGATAAAAACGGTATCCGTCGTTGGACCCGCTTTGTACCGAAAAGCATGCCAGGGTCAATGGTCTCTAAAATCATCAAATTATATGTCTACGGATTCATTTTGATGATACAAACCCAACGGTATATCTAATTTTGGATTCTGGTAGATCGTGCACAAAATCACCCATTGAATCGGATTGTGGGGCTCGTAAAACGGTAATCCGATAAACTATCTCAGAATCGGACCAAACTTGGCATACAGGACCAGAAAAATGATACGGTCCTGTTGGTGTAAGTTTCGTCTCGATCTGACGAACGTGCACAAAGTAATTAAGAAATTTGCACGGAGGCTGATACGAGGGTTTTCGACGGATACGCATCAAATTCGTCGCGCACACGCGACCAATTTGAATTCCGTCAAAGCCCACACGTCCACGAAGCCGATACGCACCTTTCGATGCTTCCGGGTTGCGACCACGTCGCCCGTGTTTGCCATTGATTATCAAAGAACAGAACAGTTTTATGGGAGGACTGAACTTTAATTCATAATTACAAACTCGCTCGTACAAAGAGAGCCTAGGAACAAAACTTAGGAAAAGCAATCTAAGTACAATTGTTTAGTTTTGATTCTGGGGGGTGACAGTAGAGGCTCGGGAAAGTGTTATCAACTCTGCCTTACTCCTTGGACGATCGAACGCAACATTGGCTCCGGCGAAGAAAAGCTCTTTCTCTGCTCGGCTCTGTGTTGCTCTATATGTCTCTGTGTGTATGTACAAGAGAATAGCACCTTGCTATTTATAGGAATTTGTGATGAGTGGGGGGTGTACAGCCACGTAGCCACATCCTTGTAACTGCGTCTTGAGAAGTGGGCAGTTGGAGATTGGTTGAGATTAATCTTGATCTGTTTGTTGCAACAAATCTGGACTATTATGCTGGTTGAAATAAATCTGAACTGCTATGATCTGTTGGTTGCAATAAATCTGAGTTGTTAAGACTTAGTCAACTTATGCCATGTGTCCCAACTTCCACTAGGTTGCGAGCCGCATGAAGAACTGTTCCCCTGTCTGAGCCGCATGAGGATGACCTCATGACTGAGCCGCATGAGGGTGGCCTCCTAACCGAGCCGTATGAGGGTGGCCTCACAACCGAGCCGCATAAGGGTGGCCTCACAATCGAGCCGCATGAGGGTGGCCTCACAACTGAGCCGCATGAGGGTGGCCTCACAACTGAGCCGCATGAGGGTGGCCTCACCACCGAGCCGCATGAGGGTGGCCTCACAACCGAGCCGCATGAGGATGGCCTCACATCCGAGCCGCATGAAGTTCACTCAGGCGATCCGCATAAAGAACTTTATTAGAATTTATGAACTGTGTCAGCTAAAAGATTTTCTCTTCTTTTTATGTTGCACCTCTCCTTTATGTCAGAGCCATCATGTCATAGCCATGTCAGAGCTGTCACTTTGTGTTAGAGCATTAATGGCCCACTGCACAGAGTAATAATGGCCAGCTGTATTAGGCCTATTTCGAACCGCATAAGGCCACGTGGCCGCATAAAACTGTCTGAGCCGTATGAAGCTCTGAGGGATTTTTGAGCCGTATGAGACCCCCCAGTTTTGAGCCGCATAGAGTTTCTGGGCCGCATAGGATTTTACTATTCTTTTCCATGCTTCTACAAGACCCCCTTCAAAGTTTTCAATTTGCAAAATTAAAATACTTTGAATAAGAAGCATGGGTAGGTCCGCATAAGCTCTTCATGTCACATAGACTTCTCTGGCCGCATAGACTTCTCTGGCCGCATAGTCTTCTCTGGCCGCATAGACTGGTCTTGGTGCCACGTAGGCGTCTCATTAATTGCTCTTGATTTGTTTTTGATTTAAAGCCGCTTTTGGATAGGATCCCAAGAGTCGGCATTAAATGTTTACATTTGCCTTAATGATTCTGAGCATTCTTTTTTGCATGAAGGGGATAGAATCCCAAGAGTCGGTTTTATCTTCTAGGCAGCACGCAACCCGAAGTGTCTATCGGTTCACACGCCCTTGCCAGCCTATAAATATGAGTGATTTTTGGAGAGAGAAATTCTTTACTCTCTTTACTCTTTTCTTTCTTCAAAATTTTGTGCCCTAGCCATCATCTCTTCTTCTCCTTCGATCATCAATGGCTCCTAAGGCATCCTCCAGTACGGCGGCGAAGGGCAAAGGAGTTGCCTCCTCGTCAGCGATCCCAGTTCACCCCGACGTTAATCCTGCCATTAATGGTGAGAATACTGGAAGACAACTGTATGGACTTAAACCCTAACCATAACGGCTATATTGCATGTTTTATGCACGAGCCATTCTCTTTGGCATATTCTTCGTTTTCATTGAACTGTTTAAGTTTGGTGTGATGAATCCGCATGAACGTCTCATGTCCGAGCCGCATGGGGTATGCCTCATGTCCGAGCCGCATGAGAGTCGTCATGTTGCCGCATAAGCACTTTATGAACAGGGCCGTATGAAGACCCACCAAACAGAGCCGTATAAGCTCTTCATAAACTGTGCCGCATAAGGCCCACCTAATCAGAGCCGCATGAACTACTTTAAACTGTGCCGCATAAGGCCCACCTAATCAGAGCCGCATGAACTCTTTTAAACTGTGCCGCATAAGGCCCACCTAATCAGAGCCGCATGAACTCCTTTAAACTGTGCCGCATAAGACCTACCTAATCAGAGCAGCATGAACTCCTTTAAACTGTGCCGCATAAGGCCCACCTAATCAGAGCCGTATGAACTCCTTTAAACTGTGCCGCATAAGGCCCACCTAATCAGAGCCGCATGAACTCCTTTAAACTGTGCCGCATAAGGCCCACCTAATCAGAGCCGCATGAACTCCCTTAAATTGTGCCGCATAAGGCCCACTTAATCAGAGCCGCATGAACTCAGAATACACTAAGTGGTTTTCTCTGGCCATCTTCTAACTTGTTTCTTTTGTCCTTTTTCAGTAAAGTTGCCAGTTAATCCTGCGGAAGAACTCTTGGTAGGTCGCACCCAATCTGCTGTGGGTATGAGGTTCGACCACATAGTTGAGTATGTGTCAAACCAACTCCCCAAAGATGAATTTGAGGAAAGGCTGAGAGATATCAAAAACCAGTCCTTCTTTCTCGCTGGCATGATGAACTCAGGGAGATTGGGGGACAGCACCTGAAACCTGCGTTCCTCTTCGGAGATGCCCTGACTGTAAAGAACTCCAGCATTTTGGACATATCCGAAAGTTGGAGTTTTTCTTCTAACGGGGTGGTGATCCATATTCCTCAGATGGAATGTCACTTCCCACTGTCGTGGTTCAACATGTTGCCAATGGACATGAAGATGGTGGATTCCTTGACTCCGACCCGGAACGGAATGTTTGTGGGTGACATTCACTATAACAGAAACTTGGGGTCGGTAGTCGCTACCAGGACACCGATCAGCTGCTATGTGATGGGGTTGGCGTCGGCTACTTTCTTGAATGTACAGGGTCCTAACTTCAGGTTCTCTCAAGCTGACACTTTCATGAACCAGCTTGTTCAGAAGGGATCCTACCCCATCGGTCGGTTGGCGCTGCTGAATTGGATAAACCCCATTCCTTCGTGGACCAACTTGACTATGTGGATTTTGCGGACCTATGAGAATCTCCTGTGCGAGATCGGTTTGTACCATGCCAGGCACCTGTTATGGTTTGCCCTTAAAAAAGAAGCTTTTTATGGCTCTTCTAGAAATGTATAATCGCCGAACGGGGACCTTCTTTACACCAGGAGGGAAGATGGGACTCGCTCTTCACGAGATGCGTGAAGTCTCCAAGCTGTCCTGGGGCAATGAAGTCTTCGAAGTGTATACCCCCACGAACAAAGAGTTCGAGGAGTTGGAGCAGAGGTTCCCGGGCTTTGTTGTTGTCTATCGGGAATTGCTGTGTCATCACAGCACGTGCCAGCAGATATCGAAAAAAAGACAGCTCGGAAGGAAATCTTCCGCATACAAAGGCCTGGCTCACTTACCTTTTTAAGCTCGGCGCCTCAGGCCGGGTTTCTCCCCGGAGTCCTCGAACTCGGGAGGAGGTACAGGACCAGGTGTCGACCGCCAAGAGGGTAAGAACCACCGGCGACAGATTCGGGAGTCAATCTGACTCTTTTGCTTATTTTTATCAAGACACTCAGTAGTTGTCCGAGAAGGCTCTTCTGGCAGGCTTTCTGATGGTATGGCTACGGAACTGCGTAGTTCCTGGAGGGGCTAGCTCTATTGAGAGGATCAGCCATAATTTTATCCTTCCTACGGTGAAGCTAGTCTTCGGGGTCAGACTAGCTCTCCTCCCCGCCATGGTGTGCAGCATACATCGTGGCCTTCGTACTTTCTCGTCCAAGGTCATTGCCCGTGATACGGCGAAACACTTTGAGTGAATCGAGCTGCCATATCATTATCTGATAGGGTGGCTGTTGATGCACTGCCGGTCTTTGATGAGGCCTGGTCCAAAAGACGGCGTCACTACGGATGATGCTTTTATCTTCCAGTATCGTCGTATGCCTTGGGAGTGCAGTACGATGCCAGCCTGTCGGATAGCGCTGGCAAGGGTGGATAGATACACCTTTTTCGTGTCTCTTCCTCCTTTTACAGATGAAGAAGTGAATGGGGTACACCTTGATGGTACTGGCCCCTCCCACCTCCTGTCTGATAAGATGCTCCTCTGGTTGCAGAACATCCGTCCTGCACACCTGGTATATCACAATCGTAACTCTGTCTTCCTGGAGCCTTACTTGCCCAGTCGGTTCGCCCGACAGTTTGGGTACAGTCATCTGTTTCTGGATAATTCCAGCCCCTGCCTGGGTTTTGAGGGTAGTATTCTTGATGGTATCAGGGCTTGGCATTACTATAACACTGTTCAAACCCGTACCAGCTTCTCTGTACATGACGTTAGGGAGTCAGGGCAGATTTTGTACATGGTGGCTCTATTCCATGTTATGGTGAACAAGCCTCTCATGATTTTGACCCAAGTACCAGTTTTACCGTTGGTACTGGCTTGGAGGAGAAGCCGAAAGGGTCCAAGACAAGGAAACGGAAGGAGAATGCAGTTGAGGTGTCAGATTCGAAGTCTACCAATGCGGACGAGGAGGATGACGCTGACGACTTATCTCTTCCTCCTTTTGATGATATGGTGGCAGATGAGGCCCCTGTTGCGCCTAGTCCTTCCTGAAAGCGAAGCAGGCGTGGGTCAGCCGTTGGCGGCATAACTTACTCTCGGAAACGGGCTGCGATCAATCCCCGTGGGCCAATCATTAGGAAGAGAAATGAGGATGCTGATGCCGTTTCGGAGGTGAATCGAATTACAACCATCTTTTTTTAGCTTTTCTTTTCTGCACTATGATCTGATCATTCTCCTTTTTTATTATAGGCGTTAGGAGAAGGGGACTCTCGAGAGCCGGCTACTGTCTCTGAAGTCGACCCGGCTGTAGCCACTTTAATTAGTGATATGAGTACTGAGCTTATCTCCGCCAGGGTTCTCCCGGCGACGGTTGATGTTTCTCCCGTTGCTGATATCCCAACCCAGGGCGATGTGGGCTCTACTGAGCCAATCCCCGAGGTTGCTGAATTCCAGCTGGGTGATGTTGACCCCATTGCGTCTACCTTCAGGGCGGCGGGGGCAGATGAACCAGCTACATTCGGCTCGGATGTCGCTGGCGAGGAGGATACAATGGCTGTGAGCAATCCTCAGCTTCAGCAACCCTCCCCTGGTAAGCTAAGTCAAGTCTTGACTAGTGAGGAGGTTTATTTGCTCTATCTTCACATCCTTCGGGTTAAGCTGATCGATGGTTGCTCCGGACATACAGGTCCTGCTCCTTCACCTCTGACAATGGACATCGTCGAAGGAGAAGTCACCGGAGGAAATCTGGTGGACAAAAATATGCCTCCTCCTCCTTCAGCTCATATTGAGGGGCCTTCTGCCAGTCCGAGTTTGGGAGAACAGGAAGTGGAACGGCCGGGACGGGAAGAGATGGTCCCTGCAGCCTCGCTGATTCATGTGGCTCCAGAGTTCCACCTTTTCGCCCTGTCCAGTCTCCAGATCCTTCGGGCGACGGAGGAGGAGATGGCCGCTATTCAAGCGTCCTATCGCTCTGAACTTGTTTCCCTAGTGGCAGAGGCATCAAGTTCCGGTGCATCTTCTTCAACTCTGCCAACTACTCTTCCTTTGACGCCGTTTTCTTCGGAAGTTCTGGATGAATCGTCAAAGGACGTGGTTGACAGTTTCTACCGCCACCTGAAGCGAGGGATTGAGGCTGCCGTGGAGAAGGGAACATCCTTTGCACTGGCCCGTCAATGTGCGCGTGGCCAGATTGAACTTCTCAGAACCCTCCCCGGTGGGACAGGGATAGTCGAGCTTTTGGAGCCCAAGTTACTAGAAGCTGATCAGCTGGTGGCTCAGTATCAAGTACTGCAGCAAGTTGATCTGTCTTCAGCAATAGATCAGGAGCGTGCCTTCCTTTTGACTGCCATGGAAAAGGTAAGGATGGTGCGGGAGACGTCCAAGCCTACTCTGATGAAGGACCTCCGAGATTTGTCGCTGAGGGATGATCAATTAAGCCGCAGCGGAGAGGAATGCATCGTTCGGTAAAAGGCCACCTCTTGTGGGGTAGCTGAGACCAAGGAGCAGATCCTCCAGCTTCAGAGAAGACTGGTTTCTTTGGAGTCTGAGCTGCAGGCCTCGCACGAAGACAATGAGCTAATCTTTCGGGAGACCGACAAGGTCACCCGAACCTCAGAAGCCTTGGAGCAAGCCCTGAAGAAACTTGAAGATGGTTGGCAGGTCCATGCGCATCTGGAGGATGTAGAGAAGCTGACGCAAGAGGCTGAGCGTCGGGCCACCCTGAGATTTGAGCGGTCAATGTCCAAACTGAAGGACCGGCTCCGAGAATTATGCGTCGCCGAGCCATGATCGGCTTTTTCCTTTCTTTCTTTATGTTTCTTCATCTTTTTGGCAGGGACGTGGTCCCAGAGAATATAGTACTTTTGATTTGATTTGAATAAATGACTTTGCCTGCATCATCTTCTATCTGTCATACTTGTACTGCATCTTTGGTATTATGTGTTTGCCCCACTGAGGGACTTTCTTTGGACCTATTACCCTTGGCGTCCCTTAGTTTTAGGTATGGATAATAAGTTTGATAGGGATACTTAGAACAACTTCGCGGTAAGGTGGATATGGAAGTTCTTGGCATCGGGTGAAAGAATGCCATAGAACAGCTGGGTTCCAGAGGCATGAGAATGTGAGAAAAGAGGCGCGTATACTAGAGAACCTAGTACAGCATTTGTAGTCAACTTCGGACATTTGTGGTCAACTGTGGACATTTGTGGTCAACTGTGGACATTTGTGGGCCTATTATCCTTGGCGTATCCTGGTTTTGGCTACGAATAATAAGTCGAGAGGAAACCAACATACTTACTCAGAGGTAATGAGGACGTGGTAAGTACAGGGGGCTTTACAATGGAGTCTTCCTACTCAGAGGTAATGAGGACGTGGCAGGAGTGGACTCCACGAAGGATACATAGAACAACTCAGAGGCAATATGGACGTGGAAGTTCTACGTAAGGGGTGGTTTGTTTTTGATGGAAGTGAAACAACTCAGAGATGACATCGACGTAGCTGTTTCAGGAATTTTGTGGATCTGTTACCCTTTTTTATGCACTGAAAGTGCGGGTAATAGATTATGAAAAAAATGCTCTTTTAGGAAGAAAGTTCAAAGGTATGATCATACATGACTTACTACCAGAAGATGCGATATAGATTCATTTAGAGTGACCAGAGTGTAAGTTCAGCGGTACCTAAGGGTACATAACTCAACAATCTGGTTGATTCAGCGGATGTCATTTTAGACATAGTATTTCTTCAAGAACTTGCCGTTGATGGGCATCATGAGCAAGTATCCATTTTGCTTTGTGAGACAGTATGATCCGTTGGAGAATACTGCCTCGATGATAAATGGGCCCTCCCACTTTGGCTGGAACTTGCCGACGGTTTTGTGAGTCATAACCATCGGCCTCCGAACTGCCAAGACAAGATCGCCTACTTGGAATGTTCTGAGTTTAACCTTCTTGTTGAAGGCTTCGGAGATGCGGGCTTGATAAAGCTCGATTCGTTGTTGAGCTAACAGGCGCTTCTCGTCTAAGGCCTCTAATTCTTGCAGCCGACGACGGTAATTATCATCCGTCGTCAATCGGTAAGTGAGGGCGGCACAGAGCGAGGGGATTTGAGTCTCTAGTGGGAGAATTGCCTCACTTCCATACACCAAAGAGAATGGTGTATTCCCAGTGGCCGTCCGGACTGTAGTACGGTATGCCCATAAGCATTCGCCAAGCTTTTCATTCCAGTCACGTTTGTTTGAGGACACGAACTTCTTGAGAAGCTTGATTATAGTTTTGTTGAACGCTTCTGCCAAACCATTAGCCGCCGGGTTGTATGGTGTTGAAGCAACGTTCTGGATCCGATGTTTGTCGCAAAACTGATAGAAGGCGTGGCTTGCGAACTGCGGGCCATTATCGTGGATGATTATTCGGGGCAGTCCAGAGCGATAGATGACGTGATGCTTGAGGAAGCTGATCATATTTGATGTCTTTACTTCTGCAAGCGGCACAGCTTCTGCCCACTTGGAGAAGTAATCCGTAATTGCCAGTATGAAACAGTGTCCTCTGGATGAAGGTGGAGTGATTGGACCAATGATATCCATACCCCACGCCTCAAATGGCCAAGATGCTACCGTCGGATGTAGGAACACGGATGGTTGATGTATAAAATCTGCATGGACCTGACAGGCTTTGTACTTTCTTGCATAATCTATCGCATCTGCCGCCATCGTAGTCCAGTAATAACCCATCCGGCGAAGGCGGTCTTATAATTTTGGGCCAGGTTGATGGGCCCCACAAACGCCATCATGAGCTTCGCGTACGGCTTCTTTGGCTTCTGTATCTGACAAGCACCGGAGCAGCAACCTATCATAAGATCACGGATACAGCATTTTTGTCTCAGTATCGTAGAAGAATCTGAGAGAACGTCTTCTGATAGAGGTGGCTTCTTTCGGGTTCTCCGGCAAGATGCCATAGACTGCGAAGTCAATAAATGGGAGCCTCCAGTCCTGTGTCTCGTCGACCGTCAGGGCAGAATAACTCTCGACAAATTGGACGTTGTTCTTCGGACAGACCAATTCATGGCCTATTACATCCACCAAGTGGTGAGTATAATTTGGAACCGCTAGAGAAGCGGCCAGTCCCGCTAGGGCATCAGCTTCGATATTTCGGAGTCTTGGAACATGTTCTATGAAGAACCCTTTCAAGGATGTGATGATGGCAATTTTTATTTGATGATAGAGGATCATGTCTTCATGGCGAACTTTATATGAACCCCGGATCTGGTTGATGATTAACTGTGAATCGTCATATGCTTCTAGGTGCTCTACCCCTAGTTCTTTTGCCAGTCGGAGGCCGATGACCAAAGCATTGTACTCGGCCACGTTGTTTGATCATGGTTCTGTAAGGGAATATGCCTGGTTGATCACCAAGCCAAAGGAAGAAATTAGTACCACTCTGACCCCAACGACAATGTTATCCTTGGGCCCGGTTCTTGAAGCACCGTCGAAGAACATTTGCCAGACAGTATTATGGGAAGCCATGTTTGAATTGGCGACTTTGTTAGGGATCTCTTCATATATTCTGGTTGACTCCGAACCGGGGTGAGCTGCTAAAAAGTCTGCCAGAGCTTGACCTTTAACAGCCTTTTGCGGGACGAAGATCATGTGGTAGGGAGACAGTAATATCGTCCAGGTAGCAAGGCGAGAGCTGAGTGCATCTGGCTTGGTCATGAGAACCCTGAGGGGGTTAACTCGAGATATGACATGGATGGTTTATCCTGTAACATAGTGGCACGTCTTTTGGATAGCGAACACCAAAGCAAGACATTCCTTTTCCACGGCAGTGTATCTATGCTCAGGTCCTATCATCATTCGGCTGAGATAATAGATGGCCTGTTCATGCCCTGCATCATTGTTCTGTGCTAGTAGAGCACCGAGGGAATGCTCTATCGCTCGTACGTAAAGCAAGAACGGCTTTCCAGCAATCGGGGCCACCAGGACTGGAGGGTTTGACAGATATTCTTTAATGTTGTCGAAGGCACGTTGGCACTCTTCATCCCATACGAAGGATACGCCCTTCTTCATGAGGTGGGTGGATGGTTGACATCGCCCGGAGAGGTTAGAGATAAACCTCCTGATATAGGCTAGCCTCCCTTGAAGCCCTCTGAGTTCTCGAAGATTTCTCGGGGGACCCATCTCCATGATTGCGTTCGTCTTCTCAGGATCTATATGGATTCCCTGGGTTGTAATGATAAAACCCAAGAATTTCTCGCTTGATACGCCCAAGAAAGATTTGGTGGGATTCATCTTCAAGTTGTGCGCTCGTATCAGGTCGAAGACTGTCCTCAGATCGTGCAGATGATCTCCCTTAGAGCGGCTTTTGACGGTGATGTCATCGACGTAACACTCCACAGTCTTATGCAGGTGATCTCTAAAGATGACACTCATGGCCCGTTGATATGTGGCACCGGCATTCTTTAAACCGAAGGGCATGACTGTGTAACAATATACGCCAATCGGCGTTCGGAACGATGTATGCTTTTCGTCATCAGGGAACATCTTGATTTGGTTGTATCCTGAGAAGCCATCCATGAACGACATGCGCTCAAAGCCACATGTGTTGTCAATTATTATGTCCGTAATAGGAAGAGGAAACTTATCCTTAGGACATGCTTCGTTCAGATTTTGGAAGTCGATGCAAATTCGAATCTTCCCATTCTTCTTGAGGACTGGTACTATATTGGTGACCCAGTCTGGATGTTGTTCCTCTCGGATGAATCTGCTGGCTATCAGTTTGTTGACCTCAGCTTCGATGGAATTTATGATATTTGGGCGGAACCGTCGTTGCTATTTTTTGACAGGTTTTGCGTCCGGATGAATGTTGAGTTTATTAAGTGCAACCTCGGGGTTTAGCCCTGGCATGTCTTCATATCTCCAGGTGAACACATCAATGTATTCTCTGACGAGTTGTAAAAGTGCCTCCCGCTCTTCGTCTGTCAGGCTTTAGCTGACGAAGATTGGCTTTGGAGAGGATTCATCGCCGAGGTCAACTTGCATGACCTCATCTTCGGTAGGAGGATCTCTCTGTTCGAAATACTTCTCCCACTGTGCATCTAGTTGTTGAACCCAAGGCTCTAACTTGAGAAGCTCGGGTACGTCTTCGTCTTCTTTATAGGAGTCAGCAAATGCCATATTGACAGACAAAATTTGCCTGAATATGTCCCCGATGCTGACATCCGAATCAGAAGTGGGTGATCCGGTCGAATGTGAATGCCAGTCACATTCCTCATATGAACTTTCAGGGGTTGTTACAGGTGTAACATAGCCCATACCACGTCTGGTCTTGTTGTAGTAATCCCATGGTTTTCTACCCGGGACTGGCAACTGCAAAGGTAATCGCCGGCCAGTGCCGTAGTTCAAGCCTGGCGTAGCCTCCATATCATACCCCTATTTTTGCATGAGGTACTTGGATCGGGAGCTATACAGGTAAAGGGGCAGTCTCCCGGTGTCGGGTTCGAGATCAACTTCTTCTATCCTGAAAGGTTGTGGATCATTCTTTCGGCCGAAGATAATTGGATGGTCCTCTCCCTGAACTATGAAGCAAGCGTCTTCCACCGGAGTGAGTTGGTTCGTGGTATAGACGTTTGTCACTTGTGTGTGTAGGTTGGTGCCTATACCGTGTTCCATAGCATACATTATACAAAGTTTATTAAGCTCGAGGTAGTTCAAAGATAGTCCTTCATTGATGAAGTAAGGTATCTTTTCAGGTGGAATTACATTGTCAGCAGAAGGAACATCAGTGTGAGCAGCCACGTACTTGGCTAGCTCTAACTCCTCTTCGGCCACCCCCTGTATTAATGAAGGCCGGGAGGATGACCTGGGCAGCTTGATCATCAGGGGCTCCACTGGTAGTGCTGAACGTGGAGTCGTTGGCGCATTAACGACCCCCGGCTTAATGCTTGGTGTTGGACGGGGAGTTGTAGGCTCACTAGCAGTCCCCGGCTTAGCACTCGGCTGTCGACTTGTCCTGGAAAGACGAATCATCATTGGCTTAACAAAAGGATTGGACTCTTCTGTTTGTTGTTGATCGGCTCTAGACAGCCTGATTGTCAGCGACTCCGTAGTGGATCTCGACGCTTGGCCAGACCTTGGCAGTCGGATTATCATCTGCTCCTTTTGTGGAGTGAGCACCGGAAGACTCGTTGTTTCTCTACGCAGAGTGGCTGTAAGAGGTGCAGTCTTGCCTGGTTTGCGGGGTTGGAGATAGATTCTCAAGGGTTTCTCTGGCCCCGCAATGGCCTCCGTCTGTTCATGAACATCCTCCTTGATCAAGTGCCTCTTTGACTTCTCATACAAGCAAGAATCTGAATAGTAGGATTCGACCCCTTTGAAGGGATCGATGTCGGCAAATTCCGTCCTCACGAAGCCGTGTTTGTCGACGTACTTGAAGCACTGGTACAATATAGAAGGCACGATCATATAATCGTATATCCACGGACAACCCAGAAGAATATTGTAGGAGGTGTCTCCGTCGATGACATAGCAGGTTACTTCCGACTGAAGGTCGCCAATTTGGCACTTCAGGCGAATCTTCCCGATAGGATAGCTTCTCCCTGAATTGAAACCGCTGATGGCGGTGCTGGTAGGAGTCAGCCGATGCATAGGGATACGCAGATGGTAAAGCAAGCTCTTCAAAATAATACTTATCGAAGAAACGGGATCAATGTACATCCGATCCACTTGATGTCACCGATGTATCTAGTATAATACAGAGGGCGATCGTGCAGGTTGGTCTTGATAAGCATATCCTGCGGAGTGAAGATAATGTTGGGCATTGCACTTGTACAGGCGCTGTCCTGGAGATCCACCGGCGAGCTCTCCCCCGTAAGGTTGACCTGAGCCAGATATGCGTCGGCATTCTAGAGTGCTTCGCTCAGTACGATGCGAACATCTTTGGAGAGTCTCAGGAGCTCATATAATGACAATTTGGCTGGTGTGTTGGCTAATTGTGCCAGAATATCAAAATTGTAGGGCTTTTCCAGCCCGTGAGGCGTGTCTTTTCGGAGTGGCTTGCAGATGTCTTTCCGTCGTAAGGGTTGATGTTGAATGGTTTGTATCGAGGAGGGAAAGGGACATCTCTCCATGCAGCGGGATACGGCTGTCGTATCCTGAGGTCTTGAGAGGTTTCTCGGGCGTGAAACATTGCCCGAAGCTCCTGAACCTCTCTTTTTGCCTCCCTAGCCTCGTCTGCAGCAGTGGGAGGCGACATCTCGGGTGGGTTGTCGCCTGGGGTTGGTGCAGTTGTGTTTGAGTCCGCATTGACGGCGGAACCCAATCTTGTTTGGCCAGGTGTTCTTTCTTGGAGAGCTGGTAGAGCCGCCTTGATCTCGTCTACTGACTTGACCAGGGTATGAAGTATGACCTCAAGAGTGTCGAGGCGCTGTCGGTCGCTGGGACCATCCTGGTCATTCTCAGTCATAAATACTGTCTCACGCGAGGAACAGTGGAAAGAACTGTGGAGGATGTGCTCTCTGAATTATACCCCCGAATGGAGAAGTCGTCGAGATATGTAGGAATATTCTCCTCCGGTTCGGACTCGGAGGAAGTGCCACCCCCTGCATAGGAGGTTGCCTCATCTTGGCACTTGTGGACGTCTTCAGGGACGTCAGAATCTGCTGCATCTGTTGGGGGAACTGTCTCCCTTGGTTCATTTTCTTGGAACACCGGATTGTCACGGATGTTCCGAGGAGTGCTACCTCCAGCTTCGGCTACCCCCAAGGATATAGATGACGAATCTCCAGGTGTTGAAGATTTCGTCTTAGAACGGATGCCTTGATAAACTTCTCTTGTGGTGGTTGTGGACTGTAGCCTCTCTTCCCAGAACTTTGATAATATATATTTTATTTATTTATTTATTGGAATTAAATAGTGATTTTAGAGTTTTTATAAATAATTATTTAGGTAATATTTTTACGGTAGACGATTTTAGCCATAGTGGAATTTTGGAGTACAAGGCGACTAGAAATCGAGGCATGGATAGTGCATTGGTGTGCTTTGATTAGAGTACTAGCCCTGGTAGGGAAGGCCGAGCAATAGTGATGTCCTAACTAGGAAAACCAAGCCAAGTTGCGACTTAGCGCTTACCGAAGACTAATTAGTTATTAATTATATTATTGATTTTAGGGAAACCGATTATAGCATTTTAGCCGGACTGGACTCGAACTGAGCCCAAGGCCGTGTAGGCATGCGACACGTCCAATGACATTCGTGTTGATGAGATTTGGTATGAGCGTGTTGTATTTCGTTTTAATGATTTAATGAATATTTTCTAAGTATTCATATTTTCAATATTAAATATTATTGTTAGTATGTAGTCGATAATGTTGTATAGTATAGGTCACTGTACACTCTGGGGATCTTTAGACTGTACGCCATGGTAGATGCATCAATATTGAGTTATTGAATTTCGTTATTACTATTGTATTTTTATTATCTATATTATTGAGGTTATTATATATATAATATTATTTTATTATTATTGATTGTCGAATAAATATTATATATATAGATATGTATATAAGTATCATATATATAGATATAAATATATAGAAATATATTTATTGAAATATAGAAATAAGTGTATATACGGATATAAATATATATGTGTATATACATGTATATATGTGATTGTATATATATATAATCGTGTCTGTGTATGTATACATATATATATATAGAGAGAGAGATAATAATATTCATAAATATATATATAGAATATATATTCTTAGGAAAGAATAGAAATAGAAAAAAAAAAAAAAAGAAAAAAAAAAAATAGCAATACCCAGCCAGGCCCGGCCTGCCAGCCGAGCCCATCACCCCACATCAACTGAAACCCCAGCTGCCCGAGAGGAACACGCCAAACCGATTACAGTATCAACCCATCGCCTATAAAACAGAACACGATAGAAGAGATGGAGTCGAAAACCCTAAACCCCGCAGATGACTCAGAGCGCCACCCCACCCCCGTCACCTGGGCGACCTCCCCGGCGGTGGCGTGACGCAGGAGGAGCGCCGGAGTCGGCCGAGAACCGCCGGGACAGAGCAGCGCTCGCGGGGCAATACCGATCAGCCGCTGTGCTTGCAAGCGCAAGGTACAACTTCGTCTTCATATTTCTCTCCCAATATTCGACGAAATTGGATCCCGTGAAATCCTATAGGATGCCCATATAACCATCTAAGATCCCCATCATTTAGTTCTTATTGAACTTACTCGGATTCGACGAGAAATCGACTCGAACTTACCGAAAAATCTGTCGAAACAGGACAGTATTTCGAGTCCAAGAACCCATTTTTAAAGGAAGAATTTGGGCAGTTTATTGAGAAATTTTAGGATCTGTTTGAAGACGATTATAGAAAACATATACGAGAACAAAACCCTTTTTACGGATCTTGATTTCATCAAATATACGGGAAGTTATTAGATTTCAAAAATCAGGAAAAACTTGTTTTCGAAAAACTGAAAATATAGAAAAACTCATCCACATGACGTGCGTCACGCCAATCGGGACGACGTGGTCGCGAACCGAAAGCATCGAAAGCTGCGTAACGGCTTCGTGGTCGTGTGGGCTTTGACGGAATTCAAATTGGTCGCGTGTGCGCGACGAATTTGATGCGTATCCGTCGAAATTCTCCGTATCGTGCACGTTGCAAATTTCTCAATTACGTTGTGCACGTTCGTCGGATCGAGACGAAACTTGCGCCAACAGGACCGTATCGTTTTTCTGGACCTGTATGCCAAGTTTGGTCCAATTCTGAGACTGTTGACAAAATCACCGTTTTGCGGGCCCCACGGTCCCACTCAACGGGCGATTTTGTGCACGGCCCGCCGGAATCCAACTATGGACATACGGTTGGGTTCGTATCGGAAAACCGGATCCGTAGACATTTAGTTTGACGACTTTAGAGACCGTTGACTCTGGCACGCTTTTCGGTGCAAAGCGGGTCCAACGGCGGACATCGTTTTGGCCCGAAATTACCGTTTTGCCCCTGTGTCCAGAATTGGACGTAAGGACAGGCAATTCTAGCTAATTGGACTATTCTGAGATCATTGGTATTGTCTATTTCAGCTTTCGGGGACTGTTGTACGGGTTTTGACTATAGTGGCATATTGAGTGGTTTGGATCATCGGTTTCACCAGCACAGGACCACAGGCGAGTACAGTTTATTGTCTGCATTTCGATATTGATCTTTACTATATTTCATTGATTAGTCATTAGTTATGTGATTATTTTCTATTATAAATTGTTGAGTCGGGAATGAGAAGTACCAAGGATGTGTGATCTGACCTTAGACCGTGTAGACCGTGTAGACCGTGTTACATTTATTTCTTGTAGACCGTGTAGACAGTGTTTTATTTATTTCTTGTAGACAGTGTAGACAGTGTTTTATTTATTGCATTTAAACTGTGTAGTTAATGATTATTATTCTGTAGATAGTGTTTCTTTACTGCAATATTAACTGTAGACCGTGTAACTGTAGACCGTGTAACTTTAGACCGTGTAACTGTAGACCGTGTAACTGTAGACCGTGTAACTTTAGACCGTGTAACTGTAGACCGTGTAACTTTAGACCGTGTAACTGTAGACCGTGTAACTTTAGACCGTGTAGACCGTGTCGCATAATTGTCCCGAGACCGATCACATATCAAAGGTACTTCTAACAGTCGGGGAGAGTATTTTGTGTCTATTTACTTACTATTGGTTTTTATATTTCATGTTTATTTTCAAACCCATGATTGATGTCTAACCATTGTTTATAGTCATCTTCTTTATTTGAAATTGCATTCAGTGAATTGTGCTCGTTCCATTCCTGACTGGAAACCAACATTTTCAGGTTAGCCGTGGATTCACTTAGCTTGGGGAGTGACGGGATCACTTGCAGACAAAGCCTAGAAACTAGCTAGATAGCGGAGTTGTAGTCATTCCAATAGTTGTACAAGTTTATATTTTTTCCGCAAATGTAAATCTTGTGATTATTGTAAGTTAAATTAATTTTTGTGATTGAGCAGTATTTGTGATTTTGATCTTCATGGCCGTGACAGCGTTCTACCGCCGACACTGCGGCGTAGGCTGGCTTGGACACGTCTCGTATCCGTTAAAAAAAAAAAAAAAAAAAAATGGGTGCGGGTCGTGACAAGTTTTTGTGGTGGCCCATGCAGGTCAGTCTTTGCAAATCATGCGAACTCGTGATAGTACTTAAGTTAGTCGTACTATTGCGAGCCTGCGACTAGAAATGCTCATTCACAAATTAGAAATTAATTTAATTTACGAGAATGACTAGGACTAGGAGTCCCTTATACAAACTTACCGATGGGTAGTATAGGCCATGCAATGTAGATAAGGAGTTATTAATTTTGATAGAGTGTCAGATCCTTATAGGTACACTATTACCTCTTGATATGACGATAAGATCCAATTTGGATATATTATTCACTTGGTGAGACATGGCTTCCTAGTATTAATGATCTAACCCTGATAAATTGATTAATTCCTTCTCTTTGCCTCTTAGATATCATCCTCACATCTTAGTCAAATTGCCTATTTAGTTCCTATTTTTGCCCTAAGAATTATTATTTTTATGTTATCCATAGATGAACCTCAAGTTAGTTCGATTCAAGTTTTTCCTCAAAGGCTTAAATACACATGGAATAGTTAGAATATTTGTTTTCTTTTGTCCTCAGTTATTTCCCCATGTGCAATCTTTTATCTTAAGGGTTGTGACTGTTAGGACAAATGCTTACGCTTTATTTCATAGGCAATTTGTTTGAATCTCTAGGAGCTCATAGGTTTTTTTTTTACGGATGTAGTTAAGAGAATATTAGTTGACTCATAATAGCAGGACAGCAGCGCACTGTCGTCATTTAATTAAATTTTGGAGACTATGGATACACTGCAGCCAGCAGCGCACTGGCGAGACACAAACCCTAGAGGTGAAATTAGTTAAGAAAATATAGGTGATGGGATATTGCCAAAACTATGGCTGGTGGTCCTCTCTTTGATCGTCGTTACCCTTGAGTCAATATTGGATAGGGTTAAGAAGTGTCTGACTTCGTATCATATTTGAGTTACGAAACCAAGGGTTTACCACAGCCCGAGTATACGGGCGAGGCGTAGTCCTCGGTGAAATAACTTCAGACGTGATTACAAGTTTATGATACAATAGGGGATAGGGAAATGCCCTGTACGTTCCTTGAGATCCAAAGCCAATATTAGTGGAAGTTCTGCAAGTTGAGTAGCATGCCTCCCAACCTAGCATTCCGCGGTCCTTGTGCCCTATTGACGAGAGAATTAACTGACACTAATAGGTTTACCTGGAATATAGAATTTAGAAGTCCATAATCCATTGGGTGACCAAAGTCTTATGAATAAGAAGATAGTAGGATGACTGTATAAGCAAGAACATCAGGTAAGGTTTGATTCTCACAAAACTCGAACTACTTGTGCCTCTTTTCAAAAATCTCGCGTACTTGTATCTTGACTATCTTAACAAACGCTGCTGTTACAGCTTAGTTTTGCAAGCTCACTCTGTTCTCGAGCTTGATTCGAGGCATTTGTTTAGTGGGGACGCCTGCTAACTTATTGTCTAATCAGAATCAGTGTATTATGGTCTGATCAACCATGATGCATTTGGTTCGCTCTTCCGTTTAATTACACTACGTGGATGGAGATATATAGGTATCCAGGATCTCATCCGCGATTGCTTTGACAATTCCTATTGAATTATACGTTCGCCTTTGGATCACGTGATTGTATTCGGTAACATCTTTTTTGAACTCCTTATTATTTTGTCTTTCACTGATTTGGAAAGACAGAAGCTCGTAATTGGTAGAGAGATACCGAGTACCCCCATGGCTATGGTAGTTGTATACACAAGGTAGTTATCGTCAGCCAGCCATGTGATTGAGTTAGTCGTTCTCCCATCGACCCTCAAACTACTATTGAGACTTTTGAGCCATCTGAATTTGAGAATGATTAGGGTTTTACCCTTAGTCGTAATGCCAACCCAGGAGACTATCTATTCTCAAGAAACGATTCATTGTGTCTCTAAATATTTTCTTGAATATTGCCTTTACTTTCAACCCTTATGCCTTGACTCAGCCGTCCCTCGACCAAAGCCCACAGTTTAGACATGAGATGAACAGGCGAGGCTAAGGACAATAATTTACCGTGACTATGGTAGGCACTTATCCCGAGATTGGTTTCCAACCAATATTACTCTAGTCATGTAAATTTTTTTTATTAAGACCTAACTAGTGTTGGAACACCACAGTCACTAGCTTAGCCAATACCATAGCTTAAATACCCAGTCAAATTGTGATATACCAGTTGTCAACAACAAGACATGATCACTGCAGCCCATACTACTAGAACCCTTATGACCATAGCCTGACAGGTTTAACACAACTAGAGTTTCACGACTCAGTGGCTAGAAATCTTTTTAGATGATGTGCCTTAGAGTTGGTTACCCTGTCGATAACCCTTGTATACAGTGGACGAGTAGATCATTCTATTTTCCCGACCATGTGTCATTGTGTACACTCATTTTCCAATTATTGAGAAATGATCTTCGACTTGATTTATATCTACCATATTCCGTTACGTCGTACCTTATTCTTTATTACCGAGAATCGAGGTACGATATCCTGACATTGAAATCCTTCTAACCTCATTATACCTAAAACTATATCCTAGCTTCTAAGGTGGGTAGACTGTAAGCCTCCTAAAATTTTTGGGATATACAAGGATTACCGATGGATTTGAATAACTTCCATTAGGATGATGATTAGTGCTCTTGGACTCCCACTTTCCATCTAGATCATATTATGTTCTCGACCGTGTCACTAACAATCGGAGCACGAGACCAGCTGTTACCTTCCAACAAAGTTCATATGTAAGATCTAGACGAGTCCACCTTCATCTAGGCATATCATGTCCCACTCAAGCATGTCCCCTTGTACCCTATTTTTATGGTACGACTTTTAGGTTAAAAAGGACTAGCGGTAACCCTTACCATAGCACCTACCCGTTATACTTTTCGACTTTAATTAGAGACTCAACCTTGACTCGAATCTTTCGACTCAATATATGTTGGTGATCGACTCAAAGCCCACTACGCACCTGTCACCAGTATACCACTCAATCGTGCCTTCTCGTGCTACTTAAACACAAAAGTCACTGAAGGTTTATTTTTGGGCTTGAGGGACCTAGCTAACCAACTTGACTGGCAACTAGCTCAACCCCTTGGGTAGAAACCTATTCTAGGGAACCCTAGCCTAGTAGACATAACTCTATCTCTTGGGATCTTGTTCAGTCAATGTAGATTGAAACCCAATGTTCATCCAACCAACGACTAATGTCCTAATAGAGAACCCATTAAGACTACAATCTTGATTTCTCAAATTTTGTTCCGTTATGGAATCTTGTTATGAATTAGAATTTCGAGAACGAGACTTCTGTATTGCACGGATTGCAGGCCACCCTAAGTAACGAAGGACTCTTCGACATAACAAGTGACTGAACTATAGTAGCTCAATCTAGCAAATAAGGCAGTGGTTCATAGACTTTTATTCTATCTGCATCATTGGATACCTTCTACCACTCTGAGAGCTTCATAATCGCTCCTGATTATTTTCCTTATCTTTTCGCCCTTCCTATTATAGAGCGACGAATGGTCAGGCTTACTAGAAATTACCAATATTTCTTAACTGCTTGTGTAAATTTGTTGCATGTTAGATTTTGGGTGGGTTGATAGATATGAGAGGATTAAAGTGGCCATAAGCAGTAGATATCTATTGGTAGCAATTTTGGCAATTAAATGGAGGAATATAAAGTTCAGCGACAGGATATTGAGGGACTAGTGTGACCAAAGGTGGGTAGAAGTCCTCGAGATTTCGTAAATACCAAAAGACTAGAGAAGGCCATAAATATTTTTGGAGAAATTAAATTTGAGAAGGTTGTGGAAATAGTAGATTTATCTTTATTTATAATTTGAATTTTTGGCATGATTATGAGTTAGAATTTCGAGGACGAAATTATTTTTAAGGTGGGTAGATTTGTAGCCTCTCTTCCCAGAACTTTGATAATATATATTTTATTTATTTATTTATTGGAATTAAATAGTGATTTTAGAGTTTTTATAAATAATTATTTAGGTAATATTTTTACGGTAGACGATTTTAGCCATAGTGGAATTTTGGAGTACAAGGCGACTAGAAATCGAGGCATGGATAGTGCATTGGTGTGCTTTGATTAGAGTACTAGCCCTGGTAGGGAAGGCCGAGCAATAGTGATGTCCTAACTAGGAAAACCAAGCCAAGTTGCGACTTAGCGCTTACCGAAGACTAATTAGTTATTAATTATATTATTGATTTTAGGGAAACCGATTATAGCATTTTAGCCGGACTGGACTCGAACTGAGCCCAAGGCCGTGTAGGCATGCGACACGTCCAATGACATTCGTGTTGATGAGATTTGGTATGAGCGTGTTGTATTTCGTTTTAATGATTTAATGAATATTTTCTAAGTATTCATATTTTCAATATTAAATATTATTGTTAGTATGTAGTCGATAATGTTGTATAGTATAGGTCACTGTACACTCTGGGGATCTTTAGACTGTACGCCATGGTAGATGCATCAATATTGAGTTATTGAATTTCGTTATTACTATTGTATTTTTATTATCTATATTATTGAGGTTATTATATATATAATTATTTTATTATTATTGATTGTCGAATAAATATTATATATATAGATATGTATATAAGTATCATATATATAGATATAAATATATAGAAATATATTTATTGAAATATAGAAATAAGTGTATATACGGATATAAATATATATGTGTATATACATGTATATATGTGATTGTATATATATATAATCGTGTCTGTGTATGTATACATATATATATATAGAGAGAGAGATAATAATATTCATAAATATATATATAGAATATATATTCTTAGGAAAGAATAGAAATAGAAAAAAAAAAAAAAAGAAAAAAAAAAAAATAGCAATACCCAGCCAGGCCCGGCCTGCCAGCCGAGCCCATCACCCCACATCAACTGAAACCCCAGCTGCCCGAGAGGAACACGCCAAACCGATTACAGTATCAACCCATCGCCTATAAAACAGAACACGATAGAAGAGATGGAGTCGAAAACCCTAAACCCCGCAGATGACTCAGAGCGCCACCCCACCCCCGTCACCTGGGCGACCTCCCCGGCGGTGGCGTGACGCAGGAGGAGCGCCGGAGTCGGCCGAGAACCGCCGGGACAGAGCAGCGCTCGCGGGGCAATACCGATCAGCCGCTGTGCTTGCAAGCGCAAGGTACAACTTCGTCTTCATATTTCTCTCCCAATATTCGACGAAATTGGATCCCGTGAAATCCTATAGGATGCCCATATAACCATCTAAGATCCCCATCATTTAGTTCTTATTGAACTTACTCGGATTCGACGAGAAATCGACTCGAACTTACCGAAAAATCTGTCGAAACAGGACAGTATTTCGAGTCCAAGAACCCATTTTTAAAGGAAGAATTTGGGCAGTTTATTGAGAAATTTTAGGATCTGTTTGAAGACGATTATAGAAAACATATACGAGAACAAAACCCTTTTTACGGATCTTGATTTCATCAAATATACGGGAAGTTATTAGATTTCAAAAATCAGGAAAAACTTGTTTTCGAAAAACTGAAAATATAGAAAAACTCATCCACATGACGTGCGTCACGCCAATCGGGACGACGTGGTCGCGAACCGAAAGCATCGAAAGCTGCGTAACGGCTTCGTGGTCGTGTGGGCTTTGACGGAATTCAAATTGGTCGCGTGTGCGCGACGAATTTGATGCGTATCCGTCGAAATTCTCCGTATCGTGCACGTTGCAAATTTCTCAATTACGTTGTGCACGTTCGTCGGATCGAGACGAAACTTGCGCCAACAGGACCGTATCGTTTTTCTGGTCCTGTATGCCAAGTTTGGTCCAATTCTGAGACTGTTGACAAAATCACCGTTTTGCGGGCCCCACGGTCCCACTCAACGGGCGATTTTGTGCACGGCCCGCCGGAATCCAACTATGGACATACGGTTGGGTTCGTATCGGAAAACCGGATCCGTAGACATTTAGTTTGACGACTTTAGAGACCGTTGACTCTGGCACGCTTTTCGGTGCAAAGCGGGTCCAACGGCGGACATCGTTTTGGCCCGAAATTACCGTTTTGCCCCTGTGTCCAGAATTGGACGTAAGGACAGGCAATCCTAGCTAATTGGACTATTCTGAGATCATTGGTATTGTCTATTTCAGCTTTCGGGGACTGTTGTACGGGTTTTGACTATAGTGGCATATTGAGTGGTTTGGATCATCGGTTTCACCAGCACAGGACCACAGGCGAGTACAGTTTATTGTCTGCATTTCGATATTGATCTTTACTATATTTCATTGATTAGTCATTAGTTATGTGATTATTTTCTATTATAAATTGTTGAGTCGGGAATGAGAAGTACCAAGGATGTGTGATCTGACCTTAGACCGTGTAGACCGTGTAGACCGTGTTACATTTATTTCTTGTAGACCGTGTAGACAGTGTTTTATTTATTTCTTGTAGACAGTGTAGACAGTGTTTTATTTATTGCATTTAAACTGTGTAGTTAATGATTATTATTCTGTAGATAGTGTTTCTTTACTGCAATATTAACTGTAGACCGTGTAACTGTAGACCGTGTAACTTTAGACCGTGTAACTGTAGACCGTGTAACTGTAGACCGTGTAACTTTAGACCGTGTAACTGTAGACCGTGTAACTTTAGACCGTGTAACTGTAGACCGTGTAACTTTAGACCGTGTAGACCGTGTCGCATAATTGTCCCGAGACCGATCACATATCAAAGGTACTTCTAACAGTCGGGGAGAGTATTTTGTGTCTATTTACTTACTATTGGTTTTTATATTTCATGTTTATTTTCAAACCCATGATTGATGTCTAACCATTGTTTATAGTCATCTTCTTTATTTGAAATTGCATTCAGTGAATTGTGCTCGTTCCATTCCTGACTGGAAACCAACATTTTCAGGTTAGCCGTGGATTCACTTAGCTTGGGGAGTGACGGGATCACTTGCAGACAAAGCCTAGAAACTAGCTAGATAGCGGAGTTGTAGTCATTCCAATAGTTGTACAAGTTTATATTTTTTCCGCAAATGTAAATCTTGTGATTATTGTAAGTTAAATTAATTTTTGTGATTGAGCAGTATTTGTGATTTTGATCTTCATGGCCGTGACAGCGTTCTACCGCCGACACTGCGGCGTAGGCTGGCTTGGACACGTCTCGTATCCGTTAAAAAAAAAAAAAAAAAAAAAAATGGGTGCGGGTCGTGACATGGACAACCGCTTGGACGAGAGTTTCTTAGCCGTGCTAGTGGAGATCGTCGGGCTGGAAACATTTGCTTGCTTCCCTCCCTTGCTGGTAGGGACCTTCCGGGTAGAATTGCAGGAGGCGAAAGGAAGCGCCTCATCTCCCGAGCTTTGTTCTAGGACCGGTCTCGGCCGCTGCAGTCGTTAGAAGACGGACTGCCGGCCCTCTTGTACTGCTGTCTTGTTGCAGCAGCAGTTGACAATGACTTGAGTGCAGTGATGTCCATGGAAGGACTCTCTGCACACCAAGCTTTCTTCTCTTTCCTTGCGCTTGGAAGGATCATACCACGCAAGTCAAGTGCTTCTTGAGCAACATTTACACTCGTTTTGTGGGCCCGGGGATCCCGAGCACACGAGTGTGTTGGTATCATGTTTGCTCCCTGACGTGGGGTTATCAAAAGTACTTGCTCTTGATCATTGTTGGGAGACTCTTGACCACCCTGTCCATTGGCCTCCGGGGGCTGGACACGGGTAGTTTTGTACAACTTTCCATCAGAGGCCCGCGTAACAGTTAGCGGTACTCCCTAATGGTCAGAAGTTGGGACAGCTGACTGAGCTCGACAAGCCCGTACTGTCCTAGATTTCTTCGCTCTAGCACTCGAGGGTGCATAGTATGAAGAGTCCAAATTGTGCCGTACAGAGTCTGGCACATCCTTATGAGAGCTTTTCAGGTCAGGACCGTATGAGAGCCGGTCAAAGACTGAACCTGGGCCGCATAAGGTGGATTGCCTGCGGCTGGGATTGGATGCCGCATAAGCCATCTCCCTGCGGCTGGGCTTGATGGTCGCATAAGCATCCTGCATGCGGCTAGAAATTATGGGGGCCGCATGAGCCTTATGTATGCGGCTGGAATTTGTGGCCGCATGATGCTTCTGTATGCGGGTGGAGTTTGTGGCCGCATGAGCCTTCTCCATGCGGCTAAGATTGGTGGCCGCATGAGCCTTCATGCGGCGGGTGCCCCTATGCGTCTTCCGCACATAGTTCTCCTTTGCTCCTGCAAGTCCAGCATCGTAGTGCTTTCCTCTGTCGGACTTGGGGACAGCAGGGTCCTCTGTGGCCTGAAGTGGGGCCGTATGTGAGTCTTATCTGCCGTCTTGGTCAGCAGAGAATACTTATTCCAGAGCTTGGGAAGGAGCAGCAGTCTTGGGCCTCCACTTCCTGTGGGCCTTCTTCACGTCGACTCACTTCTGGACGGGGCTAGCGCTCCCATCGGAGAGCATCTCTTCAAATGCTTGCTGGTCGAAGCGAACAATCAGCATCTGTTGTGTGGAGCCAAGTTTGGCTGCGTCCGATTACATCACAAACTTCTCAGCAGTGGAGAAGTTAGTCCCCAGCAGAGTCGCCATCGTATTTGCCATTGATTATCAAAGAACAGAATAGTTTTATGGGAGGACTGAACTTTAATTCATAATTACAAACTCGTTCGTACAAAGAGAGCCTAGGAACAAAACCTAGGAAAAGCAATCTAAGTACAATTGTTTAGTTTTGATTCTGGAGGGTGACGGTAGAGGCTCGAGAAAGTGTTATCAACTCTGCCTTACTCCTTGGACGATCGAACGCAACCTCGGCTCCGACGAAGAAAAGCTCTCTCTCTGCTCGGCTCTGTGTTGCTCTATATGTCTCTCTGTCTGTGTACAAGGAAATAGCACCTTTGCTAATTATAGGAATTTGTGATGAGTGGGGGTGTACAACCACGTGGCCACATCCTTGTAACTGCGTCTTGAGAAGTAGGCAGTTGGGGATTGGTTAAGATTAATCTTGATCTGTTTGTTGCAACAAATCTGGACTATTATGCTGGTTGAAATAAATCTGAACTGCTATGATCTGTTGGTTGCAATAAATTTGAGTTGTTAAGACTTAGTCAACTTATGCCACGTGTCCCAACTGCCACTAGGTTGTGAGCCGCATGAAGAACTGTTTCCCTGTCTGAGCCGCATGAGGGTGACCTCATGACCGAGCCGCATAAGGGTGGCCTCCTAACCGAGCCGCATGAGGGTGGCCTCACAACCGAGCCGCATGAGGGTGGCCTCACAACCGAGCCGCATGAGGGTGGCCTCACAACTGAGCCGCATGAGGGTGGCCTCACAAATGAGCCGCATGAGGGTGGCCTTACAACTGAGCCGCATGAGGGTGGCCTCACAGCCGAGCCGTATGAAGTTCACTCAGGCGATACGCATAAAGAACTTATTAGAATTTGTGATCTGTGTCAGCTAAAAGATTTTCTCTTCTTTTTATGTTGAACCTCTCCTTTATGTCAGAGCCATCATGTCAGAGCTATGTCAGAGCTGTCACTTTGTGTCAGAGCATTAATGGCCCGCTGCACAGAGTAATGATGGCCAGCTGTATTAGGCCTATTTTGAACCGCATAAGGCCACGTGGCCGCATAAAACTGTCTGAGCCGCATGAAGCTCTGAGGGATTTTTGAGCCGCATGAGACCCCTCCAGTTTTGAGCCGCATGGAGTTTCTGGGCCGCATAGGGTTTTACTATTCTTTTCCATGCTTCTACAGCCCGGATTGGCAGGACGCACGTCGTATCGGAGAGATTTTTTTCATAAAACTTTAATTTTACAAACTAATTTTTGGTCGTTTTGGAAATGATATAATTCGAAACACGAACCTAATTGAAGAGAACTATTTGAAGGGAATTAAACTTGGATATGTTGTATAAAAACATGTTCAATTATATTTTAAAAATAGATAATAGTTTTGGAGAAAATTGGATGGAAACATAGGGGTTTAGGACTGTTCTCGGTTCTATTTTAGAATAGATTTTCCTCGATGTTCGCGTTGCTTTCTCGTCGAATACGAATCGGTTCAATAAGAACTAATTCAGGATCCGAGATGGTTATATAGGCATTCTAAACAATTTTACGGAATCGAATTCCGTTGAATATACGTAAGGAAATATGATGAAGAAGGTAATACCTCGTTCGCGCGTACGCTGCTACTGACTGCTGTTGTCCGTCGTGCCTGAGGCTGCTCCGGCGTGCCTGCGGTAGCGCACGGCCGCCGACATGTGTCAGGGGTGCACTGGGTCGTTGGGGATCCAAGGGGTTTTTAGGGTTTTGGTCGACTCCCCTCTTTCTCTCTCTCTCGATCTCTCTAAATGTTATCACCGCTCGGTTTGGGACAGGGGTCGGGTTCGGGCCTGGAGGCTGGGATTTATGGGAAGATTTGGATGAAAAATTCTATTCAAGATTTGATGAAATCGAATCTTCCTTCGCGGTTCTGTTATGTTCGCAGAACATTAGTCAGGGTAGAATCCCGACTGTTCCTTTGGGAACAGTGGGTTGGCAAAGGGTTTAAAGTAACAAGTAAAGTCATTACTTACATATAGAAGTATTGTTACTACATATTTCTACATGTACAGTATACTATTATATGCCCCATATGTACCCAAAGTTCTAAGAAAAATCTACAACTAAACAAGATACACCAAGATGCTTTAGGAAGGATTATTTAGCACAACTTCAAAGCATATATTAATTTTATTAACAAACATAATTATTATATACAACCTTATTTGTAACCATGTATATTAGATTAAAATAAAATATAGTATACACACAATTGTAGGTATAGTCTGAATATCCTCAAAATGTACAAGGATAACTAAGGAAGGTATTTATCCTATTTTTAAGATAAAAATATCCAATAAAATATTTAATAAATGTATAACACCCATTTATACAATCTCCTGCTAAAACATTAAATAAAATACAACTATACATATACACAATACATATCTACACGGACGTCTCTGGATGCACCTACCCGACTACGTAGGCTTAGGCTCGGTTCGGGTGCAGTACGAACTAAATTGGTACAACTGGGTCACCTAAAAGTCAAATAATATTAATAATAAATAATTAAATTATTTATAGTGGTCATGTCATAACTTGGCCTGGTTTTCCCAGTTAGGACTCACTTATGGCTTGGCATTCCCCTTCTATGGCTAAACACTAGTCAAAGCACGCCACTACACACTATCCGTGCCATAATTCTTGGTCTTCTTGTACTCCAAATCTTAACCATGGCTAAGGTCATCTATCGTAATAATTATTTATAAAAAAAATCTAAAAATCACCATTTAAATCAAATAAATAATAAAAAAATATTTTCAAAAATTTTCGGAAAGAGGAGTTACAAATCTACCAACCTTAAAAATAATTTTGTCCTCGATATTCTAATTCATAACTATACCTTAAAATCCAAAAAGAAAGTCTACTTTTACCTTAATCTTCTTAAATTTAATTCCTCAAAAATAGTTTATATCCTTCTCCTAGCCATTTTGTAACTACGAAACCTCGAGAACTTCTACCCACCTTTGGTCACGCTACTCCCTCGAAACACAGGTCACTAAAACCTTATAGCCTTCTAACTAGTTGCTAACCATTCTACCAACAGATATCTAGGGCATTTGGCATCTATAATCCCTCATATCTATAAACAACCAAAACTCAATAATCAAGCAATATTATACTATAACTTAAGAATTTCTGATGAATTCTAGACAGCACGATCATTCGTCACCCCGGAATAGGAAGGGACGAGAATCAATGGTTTCGAAGGCAAGGAAGAATAATCGAGAATGAATACGAAGTTTCAAAGGCGGAAGAGAAATTTCTAAGAGAATTTTCAAGGCTGAGTGGATTGAGATTTCTATGGGTTTAGTCATAGTCGCAGGCTCGTACCGGTACAGTTACATAACCGATACGATATGCTATGACCTGCGTGGGCCACCAAAAAAATTTGTCACGACCCACACCCGCTTTTCGGACGTGAGCTCGCGAGCAAGCCAGCTACGTATCAAGCGAACTCCAGTCCAACTCGAATACGTAAACGCTATCAAGGCTATGGTATACTGCCAAATCATGGCAATTCAATCTATATCTCAAATCCACAAATGTAATATAAGCATGAATGAACAACTATAGGTCGTGGTCTGCAGCCCACTAGCATAATGTCTAATAAGACTCCAAAGAATATAACAAGAGTCTACAAACTGAATCAATAAATAGGAGATCTCATGATAATGAAAGAAAAGCACGAGTTGGATGAGCTGGATAATAAATATGGTATCAATACCTGAATCTCGCAAGCAATATCGTAATCATCTGAAACCCACCAGTGTCATAATCATCCGCCATCCAGAACTGCTAACTAACTCCACGCAATCGCTAACCTGAAGAGATCATCAAGTCCTCAGGGGACATAGCAAGATACATAAAAACATGCCTATCTAGCAGTTTGATTATGCATAAATTATAAACAGGATGTAAGCAAGGAACGAGACATACACATGGCAAGAGACTACGACGAAAACTACTAACAAGTGACTATCGACAAGTGGCTACTAACAGGTGACTATGAACTGGAATACAAGAACAACTACACGTAACCGAATTGCTGGATGAACAAGTGAACACGAGATCAATGGAATACCAAACCCTCATCCCGAGTGGACTCGCAGGATTGAACTAATCACTAACCCTCTGTAGAAGCATGGAAAATACTAAAAAATTGACTCATGCGGCCAAGAAAGACCCATGCGGCTCAGAAAACGCATGCGGCTCAGGGAGTCATGCGGCATAAGGAGCTATACGGCTGGAGGCATTCCATGCGGTTCAGAAGACATGTGGCTTGACAGTGCTCCCCTCCGATCCATGCTGCATTAATTGCTTTGATGGCTGACCCCTCTGAAAAGTTGACAGACCTGACACCAAAGCAGGTAATTATGACTCTGTCATGATGGTGAATCTCTAGGGAAGAGAAAGAAATCTCTGACACGATCCCCCGAGAGCAACAAAATACCACGTGGCCCTGCCACGTGGGTGTACTTATGCGGCTCGAAGTGAAGACTTTCCATGCGGTTCAGAGTGAAGCTGTCCCATGCGGCTCGAGTGGAATCATCCCTATGCGGCTCAAGAAGATCATGCCCATGCGGCTCAAGCAGACACACCATTATGCGGTCCATGCGGCTCATCATATGGTTCAGAAGTCTGAAGGAGGGGGCCACTGCCCAGACAGCCCTGACACGTGTCCCAAGTCTTATGCGGCCCAAAATTCATGCGGCCCAAATCTCATGCGGCCCAATCTGCATGCGGTTCCAGTCTCACCATTGGCTCTCAGGACACGTGTCCTCAGCCGATCAATCTCCCAGATTTATGGCAATCCAAGATCGGGTCGAATCCCAATGATCTGGGGCACGTGGCAGGAGAATAAATTTGATTTATTCGCAGATATTAGAGAATCATTATAAGGAAGATTTATGTCAATCAGCATTAATTGCTAATGGCATTTTGGTGTAATCTACCCTTAATGGTTCTGATTCGTCACAATCAGAAACGAACGGCCTAGATTGATCAATCCCCAGGCCGCCGCCATCTCCAAGAGCTAATCATTGGCAACCCTAGTGATCACATCCCACTATTATAAATAGCAAGGTGCCATTCCCTTGTGATATATAGAGAGATATACAAAAAAAGAATCAGAGAAGAATACGTATACACAGAGAGACTTCCCCCATAGTCAGAGAGAGAATATACACACAGAGAGAGAAGCCAGGAGAGCAATCAGAGAGAGAGCAAGAAGGCGTTTCTTCGTCAACGACCAAGCAGATCTTCCCCGAGTCAAGGCTGCGTACCGATCATCCAAGGAGTAAGGCAGAGCGGCCGTCGCTTTCCCGAGCCTCTATCGTCACCCCCCAGAATCTAAAATAAACAATCGTACTTAGACTGCTGTACCTAGGTTTTCATCCCTAGGCTTTCTTTGTACGAGCGAGTTTGTATTGTGAGTCTAAGTTCAGTCCTCCGATAATTATTCTGTACTTTTACAATCAATGGCAAACATGATGGCGACTCTGCTGGGGACTAACTTCTCCACGGCTGAGGAGTTGGTGACGCAATCGGATGCAGCCAAGCTTGGCTCCACGCAACAAAAGATGGTCGTCCGGTTCGACCAACAGGCGTTCGAAGAAATGCTCTCCGACAAGAGCACTGGTCCTGTCCAGAAACGAGTCCGCATAAGGAAGGCCCGTAAGGAGTGGAGACCCCGATCCTTCGTTCCTACTGAAGCTCTTGCAGAGACGCCCTCTGTTGTTCAAGACGGCGAGCAAGATTCCCCTGCGGCCACACTTCAGATCGTAGACAACTCTGCTGTTCCCAAGTCCGGCAGAAGAAAACACTATGATGCTGGACTTGCAGGGGCAAAGAGGAACTCTATGAGATCCGAGCCGCATAAGGGTATCAGCTGCAGGGAGAAAGCTCATACGGCTACATCCTCCAGCCGCATGAAGAAAACTCATGCGGCCATATCTGTCAGCCGCATAGCTTATGCAGCTACAGTTGCCAAACACATGGATGAAACTCGTACGGCTATGGGAGTCAATCGCTTGCAGAAAACCCATGCGGCCACAATTGCCAACCGCATGCGGCCAGCCTGTACGGTCGTGACTCCTAGCCGCACCAAAATAATTCGTCAGACGGCAGAAGATAACCGCATGCAGACAGCCTGCACGGTACCCAACTCTAGCCGCATAGCATCCGTTTCACGCTTCTCTTGATCAGTCTTCGACCGTCTCTCATGCGGTCCTGACCCTGATGGTTCTCTGGATGATAAGCCAGATTCTGTGGTATCCAACTTGGACTCCTCCTATTACGCACCCACAAGTGCTAAAAGGAGGAAGTCTAGGGCAGCGCGGGCTCATCAAGCCCAGTCAGCTGTTCCAACCTCTGACTATCGGGGCGTCCCGTTGACTTTCACACGGGCCTCGGATGGAAAGTTGTATACAACCGCTCAAGTCCAGCCCCCGGCGGCAAACAGACAGAGTGGTTCCTCTGACCTGCGGGAGACGATCCTCCACAAACGCAAGGAAAGAGAAAGAGTGTCGGTGTGCAAAGAGTCCTCGCTTGGACATCGTTGCACCCAAATCATCGTCAATTGCTGCTGCAACAATGCGGCAATGACGGAAGACCGGCCATCCGTCTTCCAAAGGCTACAGCACCCGAACTCAGAAGATGAGGCATCTCCTGTTGTCTTCCGCAATTCCGCTCAAAAAGTCCTCGCCGAGGAGAGAAAGAAAAAGACGAGTATCTCCAGTCCCAAGATATCAACCACTATAGTTAAGAAACTATCGTCTAAACTGTTATCCTCTACTGGTGTATTCCAACACACCCGTTCAAAGACGAAATTTACCACAATGGGAAAATCATCATCCACATCGCTGGGGGTTGAGGGAACTGGGGGTAGCACTCCTCCCAACATCCACAACAATCCGATGTTTCGAGGAGCCGAGCCCGCACAAACGACTCTTCCATCAGGAGCAACAAACGCTGATGCCCCCGAGGACATCCAAGACGAAGCAAGCTCTGAAGCTGGGAGTGCTGCTCCCTCCGAGTCTGAACCAGAAGACAATATTCCTACGTATCCCGATGACTTCTCGGTGCATGGGTACGACTCGGAGGGCACATCCTCCACCGTTCCTTCCATCACTCCTCACGTAAGGACGGTGTTCATGACGGACAACAATCAAAGTGGTTCCAGCGATCGCCAGCGTATTGACAGTCTCGAAGCTATATTACTTGCTTTGGTCAAGTCTGTAGACGAGATTAAAGCAGCCCTGCCCACTCTACAGGGAGGAGCGCCTGATCAAACAAGCACGGGCCCCACGGTCAATGTAGATTCGAACTCAGCGGTACCAAATCCGGGCAATAATCCTCCCAAAATAACAGCTCCCGTCGCGACAGATGAGACCCGAGAAGTAAGAAGAGAGGTCCAGGAGCTCCGTGCCATGTTTTATGCCCGAGAAAATGCTCAAGATCTCAGAATACGACAACCATACCCTGCTGAGTGGAGGGATGTTCCATTCCTACCAAGATATAAGCCGTTCAACATCAACCCGTATGATGGCAAAACCTCAGCAAGTCGGTACATCACTTACTTCGAGGTCACCATCGACCATCTGCCCCATGAGGATGCGATCCTCATACGGTTATTTATTGGGGCGTTGGAAGGAGTCGCCTTCGATTGGTACCATAATCTACCCGACAACTGCATCCATTCCTTCGCCGGCTTTAAGCGCATGTTCTTGGAACGATTCTATGAAGTAGGACAAGACGTCACTATGTCCACTCTCATGGACGTCGTCCAAGGGGAGAAGGAGCTAACAAGGAACTACATCGAGCGGTTCCGCCAGACCGCCATGAAGCTGCCTTCCGGAAATCCAGATTCTACTTTAATTGAAATTTGCCAAAAGAGACTGCTTCCAACGATCAGTCTCTGGATGGGCGAGAGTCAATTCAAAGATTGGAAGGCATTCATCATCAGCACCACAAGCGCTAAAGAACGACTGAAGAAGGCCCGCCAACTGGGATTGCATATCTCAGAAAGAGAAAACAAGGGCAAGCGTTCCAACAACGATAATGGGGGTAACCCCTCCAACAATCGGGACAGCAAGAGAAAACAGGCTATGGTGGCCGACACGGCCCAGAAGCCCGAGTCACAGCCAATAGACAAGCAATGGCCTCAGATCACTTACTCTTTCGAAGACATCCATGTCAAGCCTATCTTAGACATGCTCATACAAGGAGGTAGAATTCAGCTTCCTCCACCAAGACGGGAGCCTCGGCCGGCTGAGTTGGAGAACCCGAAGTTCTGCCATTACCACCGTTATGTACACCACGCTACACATGACTGCTACCAACTAAAACGGTACATCCAAAGCCTCATCGATTCGAACGCTCTGGCCATCGACTTCGAAGAGGTAACCGTAGCAGCCAATATGGTGTCCGTACAATTCGGCAACTTTCCTCCGACGGAGACTCAAGACGGGGTAATCCCCGTCCCTCTCGCGACAATGGAGATTACCAATCTTCCTCCGCCCCGGGAACAGGCTGCTGGTCTAGTACCTCTCACCACCTCACGAGGAGAGGTCATGTGGGTCCATCCAGACCTGGTGTCAGAAGTAACTCGGCCCTCACCATCTCCCACTAACAAAAAGAGTGGAAAGATCAGGACATGCCACACAATCTCAGCAGACAACGAGGAAGCCACGGCCGTCGTCACGCGGTCCGGAGCGCAATCCCAACCTGTGGTTGACAGCCCAGCTGAAAATCATCAACCTACTACAACTGATGCTCCGGGACCGGCTCAGCCTTCGACGACCGGCAAGCCTAGGCCGAAGGAGACTCGTTTCGACAAGTCCCTCCGAAAGGACGCAGCCCAAGGGCTAGAGAGGCCCTATAACTTTGATATCTTAGCACAATTGGCTAACACTCCGGCCAAATTGTCACTATACGAACTCCTAAGGCTCTCCAAGGACGTTTGTATTGCATTGAACGAAGCACTCCAAAATGCCGATGCCTATCTCGCTCAATCCAACCTCACCGGGGAGGACTCACCCATGGATCTCCAAGACAGTGCCTACACGGGAGCAATGCCCAACATCGTTTTCATTCCGCAGGACATGCTCATCAAAACTAATCTGCACGATCGCCCATTATACTACACGGGATACATCGGCGACGTGAAGGTGGACCGGATGCACATTGATCCTGGCTCTTCTATAAGCATCATCCCGAAGGGTCTGCTACATCATTTTTGCATCCTAATGCATCGCTTGACACCTACAAGCACCGCCATCAGCGGTTTCAATTCGGGTAGGAGCTACCCTATTGGGAAGATTCGTCTGAAGTGTCAAATTGGCGACCTCCAATCCGAAGTCACCTGCTATGTCACAGATGCAGACACTTCTTACAATATCCTCTTGGGGCGCCCATAGATACACGATTATATGATCGTGCCTTCCATGCTACACCAGTGCTTCAAATATGTCGACAAACACGGCTTCGTGAAGACAGAGTTTGCTGATATCGATTTCTTCAAAGGGGTCGAATCTTACTACTCGGACTCCTGTTTATACGAAAAGTCGAAGAGGCACCTTGATGAAGAAGACGCACAAACTCATACCGAGACAGCCACAGGGTCAGAAGGACCCCTGACGATCCACCTCCAAGCTCGCAAACCGGGCAAGTCCGCACCCCTCACCGCCACTTTGCGGAAGGACGCGATCAGCCTCTCGGAGCAAGAGGAGCAGATGATAATTCGACTGCCAAGGTTCGGCCAAGTGCCAAGACCCACAACGGGGCCACTGACAATCCGACTGCCGAGAGTCAGTCAACCACAAGCAGGAAAGCTCAACCCCTCGGACAGGCCGCTGACAATACGCCTTTCCAAGAAAGGTTGTCACCTCGAGGCAAGGTCTGACACTTCCAGCGAACCAGCCACTCCTCGCTCCACATCGAATGCCAAACTGGGGGTCGCTAGTCTGCCAACAACTCCACGCTCAACTCCATCAACTGAACCGCTGACGATCAAGCTCCCCGGGTCGTCTTCCCAGTCTGCATTTACACAGGGGGTGGCCGAAGAAGAGTCGGAGATGGCCTAGTATGTGGCTGCTCACACTGAGACTTGCTCATGTTGCCCATCAACGGCAAGTTCCTGAAGAAGTATTACGTCCGAAACGACATCCTCAAAAAAAAACCTCGATTATCGAGTCATGTGCCCGCTGGTGCCGCTGAACTCATACCACAACACTCCAGATTACCGAGTCATGTACCCGCTGGTGCCGCTGAACTCACTTCCACAATATTCCAGATTATCGAGTCATGTACCCGCTGGTGCCGTTGAACTCATATTTCAACATTCCAGATTATCGAGTCATGTACACGCTGGTGCCGCTGAACTCACACTTCCAAATTCCAAATTATTGAATTATGTACCCGCAGGTGCCTCTGAACTCACATTTCGGTCACTCTTCTAGGGGAAGTCATGTATGACCATACCTCTGAACCTTCTTCCTGGAAGAGATCCTCCCTCATGATCCACTACCCGCACTCCCAGTGCACAAAAAGGGTAGCAGATCCACAAATTTCCAAAACGGCCATGTCCTCATTACCTCTGAGTCGTTTCACTTCCGCCAAAAACAAATCACCCCTTTTCATAGAACTTCCATGTCCTCATTACCTCTGAGTCATTCTATGTACCCTCCTTTATTGAGCCCACTCCTGCCATGTCCTCATTACCTCTGAGTGGGAAGGCTCCGTCGAAGAAACCCTCATGCTTGCCATATCCTCATTACCTCTGAGTAAGTATGTTGATCCCTTTCAACTTATTATCTGTACCCACAACCGGAGTACGCCAAGGATAATAGGTCCACAAATATTCTTCGCTGAGTCCACTCCTGCCATGTCCTCATTACCTCTGAGTAGGAAGACTCCACGGTAAAACCTTCGTACTTGCCATGTCCTCATTACCTCTGAGTAAGTATGTTGGTTCTCTCTCATCTTATTATCCGTACCCTGAACCAGGGTACGCCAAGGATAATAGGCCCACAAATGTCCTCTGCTGACCACAAATGTCCTCAGTTGACCACAAATGTCCTTTGTTGACCGCAAATTTCTCATTCATGCCCCGGGAGCCCAGCTGCTCCATGGCATTCTTTCGCCCGGTACCAAGAACCTCCATATCCGCCTTACCGTGGAGTTGTTCTAGGTATCCCTATCAAACTTATTATCCGTACCTAAAACCAAGGTATACCAAGGATAATAGGTCCACAAATGTCCTCTGTTGACCATAAATGCCGTACTAGGTCCCCTAGTACATCCACAACTTTCCTCGTCATCACATGCTTTCGGAGCCCAGCTGTTCAATAGCATTCTTTCACCCAATGCATAGAACTTCTACGTTGATAGCACCTGTGAGTTGTTCTATATATTCTCATTCGAGTTCACTCCTACCATGTCTATATCACCTCTGAGTAGGAAAGCTCTACCATCAACCTTATATTTACCACGTCTATACCACCTATGAGTAAATATGATGGTTCCCTCTCTCAACTTATTATCCGTACCTAAAACCAAGGTACGCCAAGGATGATAAGTCCACATAAAATCCCCAGCGGAAGTACCCAAAAATATCACATCCATGCTACCTCTGATTGGATTGCCACACCCAAACAAATCTACTTTCATGCTTCTTATTCAAAGTGTTCCAAATTTACAATTTGGAAACTTTGAAGGGGGTCCTGTAGAAGCATGGAAAATATTTCTTTTAGTCCCACATCGGAAAGGAGAAGAAGAAAGGGCTCACTCCATTCTATAAATAGAGCCCCTTTCTTCCTTTGAAAAGGGCACCAACTTCTCTTCTCTCCTTCCAAACTTGGACTCTTCCTATTACGCACCTTCAGGTGCTAAGTCGAAGAAGTCTAGGGCAGCGCGGGCTCATCGAGCTCAGTCAGCTGTCCCAACCTCTGACCATCAAGAGCGTCCCGCTAAGCGGGCCTCTGATAGAAAGTTGTACAGAGCCGCCCGTGTCCAGCCCCCGACGGCAAATGGACAGAGTGGTTCTCAAGAGTCTCCCAACAAAGATCGAGGGCAAGTGTTTCTATTAGCCCCACATCAGGGAGCAAACATGATACCTATGCACTCGTGTGTTCGGGATACCCAGGCCCACAAAGCGAGTGCACAGGTTGATCGAGACATTCCTCATGCGGCTCGGTCATGAGACGTCCTTCTTGCGGCTCGGTCATGAGACATTCCTCATGCGGCTCGGTCATGAGACATTCCTCATACGGCTCGGTCATGAGACGTCCTCCATGCGGCTCGATCATGAAACATTCTTCATGCGGCACATAACCCAGGAAGCTTCATGCGGCTCAAAATCAGACGAGCTTCATGCGGCTCAAGAGTATCATGCGGCTCAGGAGTCCCAAGCGGCCCAAACACATAGGCAACTCGAGTAAACTCCATGCGGCTCAGAGAGAAAGGCCACATGGTATTCAAAACATCTGTACCCAATGACGTATTTAATGCTCTGACGACTGACAGCTGATAGACGACAGACCTGACATAAAGTTGTCATAATGAGTGGCGCTGTCTGCCAAGTCTCGGGAATAAGGAAAATCTTCAAAGTGGCACTGTCTACCAAGTTTCGAGGCAAGCTTATGCGGCCAGAATAAGATGAGTTCATACGGCCAGTACAGAAAAACATATGCGGTTCAACCATAAAGGTCCCCCGTACGGCTCGGCCATGAAGAAACCCATGCAGCTCGGCTATGAAGACTCTTATGCGGCTCGACCATGAAGACTCCCATGCGGCTCGGTCATGAACATATTCATACGGCTCGGTCATGACAACCTTCATGCGGTTCGAGTATAGAGACTATTCATGCGGCTCGGTCATGAAACCTTTCCTGTGGCTCAGTCATGACGACCTTCATGCGGCCCAAATATGAACCCTCCTCATGCGGCTCAACAATGATGATAGAACACGTGTCCTAAAGGTAATCAAATCATGGGTCAGATCCCAATGATTTGGGACATGTGGCAAGAGAATGAATTAAATTGATTCATTCAGATTTGCAGATATCAGCAAATCATCATGATAGAGATTTATTACAATCAACATTAATGACTGACATGATTTGGCATAATCCTCATTAATGGCCCAGATCCTTCACGCTCAAGATTAATGGCCCCTATTGATTACTTATCAGGCCGCCGCCACTTTGAGAGTGGGCAATCATTGCAAACCCTAATGATGCCCCCCACTATTATAAATAGCAGGGTGCCATTCCCTTACAAAATATACACGGCCAGAGAGGAGATATACAGAGAGAGAGACCCCCCAATAATCAGAGAGAAAATACACACAGGGAGAGAAGCCAGAAGAGCAACAGAGGAGCAAAAAGAGCATTTCTTCGTCAACGCCAACCATCTTTCCACAAAGAGCCAAGGTTGCATACCGATCGTCCAAGGAGTAAGGCAGGGCTGCCGTCGCCTTCCCGAGCCTCTACGTCACCCCCCAGAATCTAAAATAAACAATTGTACTTAGATTGCTGTACCTAGGTTTTCGTCCCTAGGCTCTCTTTGTACAAGCGAGTTTGTGTTGTGAGTCTAAAGTTCAGTCCTCCGATAATTGTTCTGTACTTTTTACAATCAATGGCAAACACCCTCGTTCTGAGTGTGGACTCTCAGGTTAGTTCAAGGCAAGGCACCCTCGTCCTGAGTGTGGACTCTCTGGTGCAAGTACAACATCCTCGTCCCGAGTGTGGAATCACAGATGTAAATAGATCAAGACAAACACCCTCGTCCCGAGTGTGGACTCTCTGGTGCCAAGAAACAAACACCCTCGTCCCGAGTGTGGACTCTTTGGTGCAACTGATCAACTCTCGTCCCGAGTGTGGACTCTCTGGTTGAGAAAACGATAACAATGATTTAGCAGTTCAACTACACGTACTCGTTCTATGACACGACTCAAGCAAGATATTGGTGAGACAAGGCACAACTCAGTCAAGACATAGACAAGGACCACTCTAGCATGAACTATGATGTGAACAAGTCCAGTATAACTACACTATCAAGTCACGAAAGGTGATAAGAAGTAAGCCAATCAACTTGTGAACATGGTATAAAGAACATATAAATCAAATCGACTAAAGAACTAAAATAATAATATGATAAAACAGATCTATAAACATACAATAAACTGTAGAGGGAGGCAAGGTATCTTGCCTGGTGGTAGCACGAAGAACCGACAATATACCGTCAACTAGTAAGCCATGAAGTCCAAATCTTACAACTGTCTTCGAAAGCTGAAACATACATTGCCAATATTCTCAGAATAGTCAAATTAGCTAGGATTTCCTGTCCTTAAGTCCAATTCTGGACATGGGCAAAATGGTAATTTCGGATCAAAATGGTGTCCGCCGTTGGACCCGCTTTGTACCGAAAAGCGTGCCAGGATCAATGGTCTCTAAATTCGTCAAACTATATATCTACGGATTCATTTTGATGATACAAACCCAATGGTATGTCCTATTTTGGATTCCGGTAGGCCGTGCATAAAATCGCTCGTTGAATCGGATCGTGGGGCTCGCAAAACGGCGATCCGATCAACTGTGTTAGAATCGGACCAAACTTGGCATACAAGACCAGAAAAATGATACGGTCCTGTTGGCACAAGTTTTGTCTCGATCTGATGAACATGCACAAAGTAATTGGGAAATTTGCACAGAGGCCGATACAGGGGTTTTCGACGGATACGCATCAAATTCGTCGCGCACACGCGACCAATTTGAATTCCGTCAAAGTTCACACGTCCGCGAAGCCGATACGCACCTTTCGATACTTTCGATTCGCGACCACGTCGTCCAGGTTGGCAGGACGCACGTCGTATCAGAGAGTTTTTTTTTCCATAAAACTTCAGTTTTACAAACTAATTTTTGGTCGTTTTGGATATGATATAATTCGAAACACAGACCTAATTGAACATAACTATTTGAAGGGAATTAAACTTGGATATTTTGTCTAAAAACATGTTCAATTATATTTTAAAAACAGATAATATTTTTAGAGAAAATTGGATGGAAACATAGGGGTTTAGGACTGTTCACGGTTCTGTTTTGGAACAGATTTTCCTGGATGTTCGTGTTGATTTCTCGTCGAATATGAATCAGTTCAATAAGAACTAATTCATAGGGATTCGAGATGGTTATATAGGCATTCTAAACGATTTTACGGAATCGAATTCCGTTGAATATACATAAGGAAATACGATGAAGAAGGTGATACCTCGCTCGCGCGTACGCTGCTACAGACTATTGTTGTCCGCCGTGCCTGAGGCTGCTCCGACGTGCCTGTGGTGGCACACGACTGCCGATATGTCTCAGGGGTGCGCTGGGTCATTGGGGATCCAAGGGGTTTTAGGGCTTTGGCCGACTCCCCTCTCTCTCTCTCGATCTCTCTAAATGTTATCACCGCTCGGTTTGGGACAGGGGTCGGGTTCGGGCCTGGAGGCTGGGATTTATGGGAAAATTTGGATGAAAAATTCTATTCAAGATTTGATGAAATCGAATCTTCCTTCACGGTTCTGTTATGTTCGTAGAACATTAGTCGGGGTAGAATCCCGACTGATCCTTTGGGAACAGTGGGTTGGCAAAGGGTTTAAAGTAACAAGTAAATTCATTACTTACATATAGAAGTATTGTTACTACATATTTCTACATTTATAGTATACTATTATATGCCCCATATGTACCCAAAGTTCTAAGAAAAATCTACAACTAAATAAGATACACCAAGATGCTTTAGGAAGGATTATTTAGCACAACTTCAAAGCATATATTAATTTTATTAACAAGCATAATTATTATATATACACCCTTATTTGTAACCATGTATATTAGATTAAAATAAAATATATTATACACACAATTGTAGGTATAGTCTGAATATCCTCAAAATGTACAAGGATAACTAAGGAAGGTATTTATCCTATTTTTAAGATAAAAATATCCAATAAAATATTTAATAAATGTATAACACCCATTTATACAATCTCCTGCTAAAACATTAAATAAAGTACAACTATACATATACACAATACATATCTACACGGACGTCTCTGGATGCACCTACCCGACTACGTAGGCTTAGGCTCGGTTCGGGTGCAGTCCGAACTAAATTGGTACAACCGGGTCACCTAAAAGTCAAATAATATTAATAATAAATAATTAAATTATTTATAGTGGTCATGTCGCAACTTGGCCTGGTTTTTCTAGTTGGGACTTACTTATGGCTTGACATTCCCCTACCATGGCTAAACACTAGTCAAAGCACGCCACTGCACTATCCGTGCCATAATTTTTGATCATCTTGTACTCCAAATCTTAACCATGGCTAAGGTCATCTATCTTAATAATTAACTAAATAATTATTTATAAAAATCTAAAAATCACTATTTAAATCAAATAAATAATAAAAAATATTTTCAAATTTTTTTGGGAAGATGAGTTAGCTCAACTAAAATCCTCAAGCCCCAATCATTCCGTACTCGACATGGTCAAATCTTAGCATCTATTCCCAAAATACTTCCCGTATGCATTATTCCATAACATATGATCATCTTCCAAATAGCTCTGCATATAACTTGATTCAAAACCGTAACTTCGATCCCATAAGTTTCTCGTCGGCCATCTAACGCATGTATTACATTAAGTCATTGCGCATCCGATCGCAATAATTCTTCGCAATTCCTACTCATCAAATCATTTTCTATTCTTCGCACAACTCAATTCCATATTCAACTATTTCGGAATTTGCCTTAATGACATGGACTAAGTCCAACATGTCCAAACTTCCTTCACCTACAATCCGTACTATACATCGTACGCAACTATTCCAACACGATTCATGTTTCTCAAAACTATCTATACATCGCATTTGGGGCTACCCCCGCTAGGTAACTTATCCAGACATCGTGCTTAATCTCTTCCAACACAAGAGGTCAACTTGAGTCTACGATGCTCAAAGACAACAATCTTTTCGACCCAAGGTCTCTTACGATACGCCCATCTCCGATTCTTGATCGAATAGGAATTCCTTACTCAATTTTTGAATCAATCCCAACTAGTTTGTTTCGTAACCTAAATCGTGCGATTAAACACACATAGCCTAACCGTTTCTCAAACCGTTCTACGACACAACTCTTAGGGTCATTCTACTATTCGTCGCTCTCGCGCATTGCAGAATTCTTGCAATTGCCTTACCGCATCACTATGCTAAGTATGTACCTCAACATCTATTCGATCATCGACCAACCAAGTCTATTTACGCACTCATTCGATCGATCAAAAATTTCTGACCATATCGATCTAGTCGAAGGCTAATCGCTAACTTCCGAAACACGATACTTAATCGCTTAGACTTATCCTCAATATGCACTACATCATCTTCATCCTCAATGAAATTACTTATGCGACTTCATTGGGTCATCCTATAGGACTTCAACATTCATTTGATTTGGCGGTCAAGTCTTCTAGGGTCATCTGTCCCGAAACTACGCTTGATAATTGAAGATCATCAACGAGGGACAGTTACTACGAACCATGCTATATTTTATCGCGTAGCCAAATCAATTCTTGACAATTCCTATGAGACATTATCTACTCAGACATAATTTACCAATCCATAATTTATCTACCCCCGCACAGCTAATGCTCCGTTACTACTCGAATCACTCATGCACTACCGTTAACACTATCGCAATCGAGCAATATTTGTTCGCCTTGGGTACGAGTCTATTTACCCATGATCAATATCCGACACACTCTAGGCTTATCACAACAATCCTTAAATTCACCTTCGCATCAAACTACAAGTCTAAATCCAATTTGCCACGCCTTGTTAGTTCGACCATTCCCGTTGGACATGAATCACCATACCAGCGCTCACGCGGAATAGTCATCCTAATCGGCGTGACGCATGTGCGAGATTGATGTTGCGCTCGCACAAGACAAGAACGTCAACACAGTGGTTATCCACGAAACAATCAAGACACTTTCGTTTTCATCCAAGTAATGTCCATCCACTCTCAAATTCTCCGAAGCATTCCTATCATTGTCATCCAAATTGACATCAACTTAACTTGCATCTTATTCATCCAACAACAATGCTCAACATAATTTTTGTTCATTCGATCAGAGTATCCCCAATTTATTACATATCGTCTTTGATACACCTCAATACCATCGTCGATATGCATAACTTGAACATCTTCCTCTCTCATAAGCTCCAATTCGTTGCAATCACTGTTATCATCCGAACTTGAATATGAATCAAGTCTCGCACGTATCAAGATCCATTATGTTGTAACTAACTACCATCATCGAAATACGATTTCTAATTCATATATCTATTCTCATATTCCTAACTCACACTTCCAAATCGTGCTACCGACTCATCGCGCTAACTCAACTTCGCTTTGCATGATTACTTCGTACCTACTCAACTCGTTCCGAATAGTTTTCTTACTAATTGAACGCAAATTAGACAGAGTCAACTATTTCCTCAATACAAAATTTCCTCGCTATTTTCAGCCCATCGTTCGGCTTACACTCAACGAACTCTCATCCAACGTATCATCCATGGATACAACTTTGCGCATAATCGTTCAACTCAATTCATCGAAGCATGCTTGCATCGACTTCTATCGAGTCATTCCCATTCGAGTCTCGACACTATTCCATCCGTTGAGGACAAATCAATCATAACCAACGCAATCGTCTTGACGCAATCTATTGCAAGTCACCAAACGGCTTAATATAGCTATTGCTAAGTGGTATGCATATACCAGTCAAAAATCGAGCCTATCGTTATCGATACAATGCTTCTCTACACTAAACGCACAAGTGGTATTGCATATACCACTTAAAATCGAGTTACTACTCAACTTTACACTCCGCATAGGTCCAACATTTATTTCCAATCAACTATCCCATGTGGCGATCTTTTTCGATCCCAGCTCTAGCATTCGCTTACTTGAGTTGGTACAACAACTGGACCAACATGATAGTCGTTCGTCCAAGTTTGACATTTATTCAAATTTAACCGTGTCTTGGCGATCATATCGATCACACACGCAACATTAGCTTATTCATAGCTCAACGCGACATTCGGCCAACATTGTCATGCCCCGATCCCGGAGGATCGAAAACTAGCCACTGGCGTGATGTCATACAAGTCCAGATTGTACTTGTACAAGGCAAAACCATTACAGTTCCTGGTAATTCTCAGAAAACATCGACAATGCAGCAAAACCAAGCAGATAAATTGAAGTCACAAAAGATGTGAAGAAACGTATCTTTTTATTGATATTCATAATGGATTACAAGACTTGCAGCGGAATACAGAGTTTACAACTGATTACAAGACTCTTGAATAGCTAACTAAATGTATACACTTGCCCTTTAGGCTACAACTGAATATACCGACTTCTTTACAATAAACTTTCTAATATGGCTATAATCTCACTGGTAAAACTGGGTTACACTGTTCCATACATTATGTCGTATAGAAGAAGACATCGTCTTGAAAGAAGAGCTTCTGTACACCCATCTGAATCATCGATGCCAAACAATGATCAAACGATTTCCCCAATACGCAAGCACCTGTAATATTGCCCACAACGTGGGTCAGTATATCATCAATGTACTGGCGAGCGGTGCTGGCCCAACTCACCTAAGAAGACAACACTAAGTAATCATGTTATAGAACATTATTAACAGTGGTCTTTCTCGTTGCCTTACAATTTCATATTCATAGCCGATAAGAAGTAAAGCATACAAATCTCATAGCCAACATAATTTAAAGCATACAGTTATCACCCTTTGGTGATTCTTACCCACGGTCGTGTAGCCATCCTGTACATTTATAATACTTACTCAGCCTGCAAAAGTCATTATTAGAAACAATATCATGATTCAATCTAAATATCATCATTCAGGTAATTCTTACCAACTGCCGACATCCATTCCTGTATTTGAGTAATAACTTACTCTGCCTACATAAGACATCATTAGCACTGGACCTATCTATATGAAGGTCACTGGCGATACGCCATCTTGGACCATCTTACAGGTATACGGTGCCCCTTACAGTGCGGGTAGCTAGCCCCACTGAAGGTCCCGTATACCGTGCTACTACTTCAGTACTGCTACTACTTCATCATTGGTTCCCCCCAGGACGAACCGGTTTCCAAGGCCCAGGAATACCGTTCGAGGAGCCACCTTGTCGACAAGTTGTCCATGACCATGCAACTATATGCAACTTATCTATGAAGAAACATATAATGCATGATAAGGAAAACTAAGTAATAACCCATCATTCTCATATATATTGTCATCTTGCCATCTTACCTTCTTTCCAGGGTCTTAGCGTAATCAACATTCTACATCGGCACAGGATAATAGAATGTTGTTACCCAATCCCTTTGCCACATCTTTGATACCATACATCTTTCCAACCAACTCAATGTACTCACCGCCCAATTCCTGGGACAACATCTATTTTAGCATACATTCATTCGAATACAATTCAAGCATACTCACTGCCCAGTTCTTGGGTCTTAATATCTGTTTTACCATCTATTCATCGAGCCAAAGCTCGATATACTCACCGCCTAAGTATTTGGGACTTTGCCTTCACCTGTCATGTAATTCATCGCAACATCGTACAAGCATACAATTTATCTAGCAACAAGAATTTACGTTCAGGTGATTACTTATCTTTCATTATCTTTCCGAATTCCATGCAAGGTGTTATTGAGCAACTCAGTAAGAAACATAGCATACTATCCTTTATTTTAAGCGTGAAGCTAAAGGATCTTTGAAGGGTTCAACCCTACTCACATTTATAAGACAATTTTTGCCACGATCGTATAGCCTTCCAAGCGATCCTTCGCATATTTCCAAGTCCAACAAGGCTTGATCGAACCAAGCATCCATCATAAGGCATCTTGCGGGTCGGGGCACTACAATATATACCACTCAGAAAAAGTTTTGTCCTCGAAACTTAAAACAAAACTCATCCCCAAAACTTCAACCGACTTTTCATGAAACTTCTCAACGATCGACTTGCACTATTTAATATTTCTCCGCAATCTCTCGATTGAATTCAAGTAATGTACCGTCTTGATACAACATCCTAATTGATTCAAAATAGTTTACCATTTTTGATCTTTCCTCCGACACTCCTACAAATACTTATCACATGATAATCCTCCACGTGGCTTCGTTTGAATTCAGCATACCACTTAATTGGAATCATACACATATTTTAGGCGTCCCCAAAATATATGCACTTCAACCAAGTTCAGTGATAGAGAAAATGAATGAGCTACGGTATAACTTCTTTTCCGAACATCAGCAATTCTTTTCGAGCATCTCGTATAATCCTACTTGTTTATTCAATATTCCAACCAACTAATAAGACAATAGATGTTACCAATTCCAACTCGAGAAATTTTCCTCAACCGATCCAAAATTTTCCAAAATATTCTGACTTAGATGTATCAAGTATTCCTTTCAAGTTCATTGTCATTCATGCCACCAAAGTTGATAAATCCTATTGCCACATTTCATTTTGATATCCCAATTCTCATCGATCAAATCTTGTACTCATCATCGTTCGCATCCATACACTTTGTTTGCGACTCATAAATTTCTCGATCATAATCCATCTTCCAAGTCGTACCATCATTCCACTCTAGTAACATTTCTTATTGTACTCAAACATTTTCTCGTATTGATCAAGCCAACATATTATCCTCTCGCATAAGCCACTCTCATATCCAATAACATAAATCCCGAGGGTCATTCCTATTCGCATCCACTCTCGTCAGTCTCGGCTACATGCACTTTCCAATTTCGTCGTTACACTTATTCTCAATTCCAATCCGATCTATGAAATTATTCCAACTGTCTCAAGGCACTACCATCAATTTACGCAGATCAATATGAATCAACCAAATCCAATCAACTTTAGCAATTTCCAGCATTCCAACAAAGGCAACCAAATTTCAAAACCAACATAATCCGTCATCCCATCCAACGTTGTAACATTAAATTTTCCAATCTCCATTCCATTTTGAAGTTTACCTTCCGACACATCTTACTCATTTCGACTATACTCACGCAACATCAATATGGACATCCTACAGTTTTCTAACAGTCAACTTAGCATTCAGTCAAGTCTCTACGGTCAGCTAATCTAAGCTAAACCAGACATTCAGCTAACTCATATGAGATGGATAGCTATCAGGGACATACTTATCTCTTATCTTAGAGGCAACCAATTCTTATCATAGGGGCAACTCTATGGTTTGACCAACTTAAGGACATGGGACACCACCCCAATCTTATGAACTTATTTCCAACACGGACAACTAAAATTATATAGCCAACCAAATCTGAAACTTAGGCAACCAACCGACATTCTAAGCAACCAACCGACACTCTAGGCAATCAACTGACATTCTAGGGTCAAGTCTTTCTACCCGTTCTATTACTCGGGCCATACCCAACGAAGTCTCATTCTAGACTTACCCGCAACCGACAGAATCTATCTGACAATTCTACCCAACAATTCTTATGGGTCAATCCCGGAGCTATAATATAAAACTTCTCAATCGAATATCCAAACTTCTAATTTCCACTTGCATAGACATAGCATCCTCAATTCAATCGGTCCAACTATTTTCAGTCATAATCCAACATCGCTATCTTAATAGTTTATCACTTACGATTTCTTTCCTACAGTCTCTTCGCGACATGTTCATTTCCCACATTTTTGGATCATCGATATAGTCTGTACTCTTTTAACCAACAAAATAAGGCGACTACATAATCGTATTTCTTCCGAGAGTATCTTTTATGAATTTTACTAGCACCCAACACGGTCATCTCTTAGCAATCCTCGTTAACCATCAATATTCGTTTTGCATTATCTCCTTGTGATTCTATAAGAAGATTTATTATTCATGCATCGATCCAATCTCTATGGTACTAATCATCTAGCATTCGTATATCGGTCATCTTAGTGGATATAACCTAACTCAATCACTAAGTCATCATCCAACAATTCTATATTCCACCCAACTCGTTATTCATGCGACAACATCCTTCACCGACAAGGTCTATTACATATCGCTGCACCTCGATACTTATTTGTATTCCAGCCATTCGACTCACATAAGGGACATCTACTCTTTCATGCATCAAGGGACAAGTATTCATTCTCTATGCCTCAAAATAGTCAAGGGTCATAACTTGTTAATTCGGGACACATCAAGTTCTCTCAAGCATAACTGCACAACGTGCTAAGATCATCTATTCCTTAAGCCCATTTTCTACTTTTCGGTCGTTGATGCAACTCTATGCATCTTCTAAATCATTCTCAACATCCTGATAAGCGCTTAACATTACCATCAATTCTGTCGATATCCAACATGCAATTTCTTTTACTCAATTCCAGCATTATTCAATATTCGGTCTCTAGCTGTTCTCGCAAAATCTCTCGATAGCAACACCACACCATCATTACCAAGCCTACAATCCTTTTACCCAACTTAATGCTAACCGTCAAATTCTAGCGATGGTTCATCCGAACATAATCATCAAGGGACGCCTAGCCGTCATGTATCGATCGTAATCTCAGCTACGACTCGATACTTCCCAATACCTTATAGGTAAAGCAATCACTAAATTATGAACACATCAAGGGTCATCTTATCGCTAAAAGGGTAAAACCATATACCACTCAGAGCTCAAGCCATACTCGACATAATATTCCCTTGCATCAAACCAACGTCGAATATGGACTATCCATCCTGTAGTGGTTACGCTGACCACAAATACCGACTCAAGATTCTGTCGATTCCCATTCACTAAAATCCATGCACATTCTGTTCCAAAAAACCATGCCATCACCCACGGTCGATTGCTGCATAACAATCGACTTCAAAGAATCCCACACATAAGACATCTAGCATACATCACAAACTTATTATCGCATCGCATCATTGTTATTCGTTTTGGTATCTTTTTAGAAATTCAACAAAGCACACATATCACAGTCCATATATTTAGACTAATTGTATGGAACACCCAGTGAGCAGCTAGAATGATCAATTGACTTTCGGTCAAGGGAACAACTTAGAATAGTTTGGAAGCACACGGAATAATTGCAGAAGCACTATGAGTCATCATAGAGGCAACTTTGATTCATCGCGAACGCAACTTTGAGTATTCGCGAAAGCAACTTTGGTTCACCGTGGAAGCAACTTTGAATAATCACGGAAGCAATCTTTGAATCATCGCGGAAGCAGCTTAGAATCATCTTAGTAGCAACATTGATTTGAAACAAATCGAATAAGAATTCAAGGACGTAAAGCCATGCTCTGATACCATTACGTCACGTCCCGATCCCGGAGGATCGAAAACTAGCCACTGGGCGTGATGTCGTACAAATCCAGATTGCCCTTGTACAAGGCAAAACTATTACAGTTCCTGGTAATTCTCAGAAAACATCGACAACACAGCAAAACCAAGAAGATAAATTGAAGTCACACAAGATATGAAGAAATGTATCTCTTTAATGATAATCATAATGGATTACAAGACTTGCAGCGGAATACAGAGTTTACAACTGATTACAAGACTCTTGAATAGCCAACTGAATGTATACACTTGCCCTTTAGGCTACAAGTGAATATACCGACTTCTTTACAATGAACTTGCCAATATGGATACAATCTCACTGGTAAAACTGGGTTACACTGTTCCATACATTATGTCCTGTATAGCAGAAGACATCGTCTTAAAAGAAGAGCTTCTGCACACCCATCTGAATCATCGATGCCAAGCACTGATCAAACGATTTTCCCCATACACAAGCACCTGTAATATTGCCCACAACGTGGGTCAGTACATCATCAATATACTGGCGAGCGGTGCTGGCCCAACTCACCTAAGAAGACAACACTAAGTAATCATGTTATAGAACATTATTAACAGTGGTCTTTCTCGTTGCCCTAGGGTCTGTAGAAGCATAAAAAAATATGGGGTTCATGCGGATTACAAATTGCCGCATAGGTACTTCGAGCCAAACAGGTCCGCATAAAGGAAAGCCATATGACTGGTTCAATGTTATATGCGGTCCGTCGACAAACAGCTGCAGAAGGAAAATATACGGCCAAGAGGAGCAGTTCGTCTGATAAAGCTGACAAGTCCTGTCAAAACTGACAAAAATGACAGCTCTGACACTTCAACAAAAAGATAAGATGTGAGATGTCGCCCAAAAGCAGGGTTCGTACGTCTTCATGCGGCCAGAAGAGTGTCATCTAAGCCGCATGACCCTTATGCGGCTAAGACTTATGCGGCCCCAAAGTCTCCAAACTTCGTGCAGCCAAGAGAAGCTGTGATCCAAGCCGCATGAGCTTTATGCGGCCAAAATACGGAATCTAGGCGGCTTAAATCCTTAAGCTATGTCTAGACTAAGGAAGTTTACGACTTAAGCCGCATGAGTCTCATGCGACCCCACATGATTGAAGACTGAGAGATCTATGCGGCTAAAAAGAATAATGATTCCTGCGACAGGACACGTAGCAATTTGACCAAGTCCTAAACTACCCAGATTTGCTGCAACATAATCCCAACAAATTGACAGATGGCAGCCAAAGAGCGAGTCTTCACGTGCCAATCAGCCACGTGGCCGCAGGCCATCTATGCGGCTCAACATACATTCTATTATAAATAGCAGGGTGCCACACCCCTGCAAAAGGCTGACAACCTTAAAAAAAAAGCAATTTTTTCAAGAGCTAAAGACTGCATCAGATAGTCCATGAAGTAAGACAGAGTTGATAGCACTTTCCCGAGCCTCCACTGTCATCTTCCAGAATCAAAACTAAACAATTGTACTTAGATTGTTTCCTAGGATTTCTTTTTGGGCTTTTTTTTGTACAAGCGAGTTTGCAATCAATTTCAGTGTTCTGTAATACCTGTCTTTAATTTTTTTATGGCAAATATGATGGCGACTCTGCTGGAGACGTCCTTCTCTTCCGATGAGAAGTTGGTGATGTAATCTGACGCGTCCAAGCTCGGCTCTACACAGCAGATGCCTGTGGTTCGTTTTGACCAACAAGCCTTCGAAGAATTGCTCTCTGAAGGGAGCGCCAGCCCGTCTCAGAAGCGAGCCAACCCAAAGAGGACTCGCAAGACGTCGGTGCGCAAAACTGTTGCCCCCGACCAAGTTCTCAAAGAAGCTTCTTCTGCAGCCCAAGACGATGACCAGAACTCTCCTGCAGCTTTATTCCGACCGCAGAGGACCCCACTGTCCCCAAATCTAGCAGAGAAAAATACTACGATGCTGAGTTTTTGGGGGCACAAGGGAAATCCATGTGGACAAAGAAGAAGCCGCATAGAAGAGATCGACAGTCTGTCCAGGCGGCAGCCAACTCTGGCCGCAGGCAGACAACTCATGCGGCAGCCAACTGTGGCCGCAGGAAGATAGTCCATACGACAGCCAGCTCTACCCGCAGGAAGATAGGCCATGCGACAACCAATCGTGACCTCAAATAGGATACCTCATGCGGCCTTGTCAGAAGCTCTGTGCTTGACCGTCTCTCATGCGGGCCCGACGCCATGCGGCCCACTGAGGATGTGGGATGTATCAATTTGGACTCCTTTTACTATGCACCTTCGGGTGCTAAGTCAAAAAAGTCTAGGACAGTATGGGCCCAACCAGCCCAGTCAGCTGTCCAAGTTGCTGACTGTCAGCAGGCCCCGTTGACTGTTACACGGGCTCCTGACGAAAAGTTGTTCAGAACCACCCGCGTCCAGTCCCCCAGGGCTAACGGGCAGGGTGGGTCTTTAAAGTCTCCCTCTAAAGATCCAGAGTAAGTACTTTTTTTAGCTACGGATCTGGGAGCAAACATGATGCCTAAGCACCCGTGCGCTCGGGATACCCGAGTTCACAAGTTTGGTACAAAAGTAGAGCGGCTTCCTACCGACTTACGTGACGTGATTACTCACAAACATAAGACGGCAACGTCGGCATGCAATGAGTCCTTCTCGGGGCATCGTTGTACCCAAGTCATCATCAACTGCTGCTGCGATAAACCAGCAGCACCTGAAGATCGGCAGTCAGTTTTCTCGCGACTGCAGCAACCAGCACCTGTCCGACAATAACTCAAGAAACATGTGCAAATTCTAGGGGACTAGGAGTTTTCTTTCGCCTCCTGTAATTCAACTCAAAAGGTTCCTCCTGGCAGAGGAGGAAAGAAGACAGGCTCTTCTAGCCCGGCGATCTCAGTCAGTATTACAAGGAGACCCTCATCTGGGGGGTTCCCATCGATAACTACATGGGGTGTCTATTTAGGCACTCGATGCAAAAAGAAGCTTCCAGCACCCGGGGGTGCATCTTTGGCCTCTTTGAGAGTAGATGAAGCTGGGGGAAGCAGTCCCCTCAATATATGCGACAACCCAGTATACCAAGAGCGCACACAGGGGATAGAGATCCTCCAGAACTGTACAACGGACCTAGATTTCCCTGAGGGCCACCACCCTCACTAAGACGATGCGGCTTCCTGCACAGGGGGTAGCACCCCTTTCGAGTCAGAGGAAGATGATATTCTGACATTCCCTGACGATTTCTCTATACAAGGGTACGGCACAGAGAGTACCTCTGTCACAATCCCTTCCACCTTTACCCACGTGAGGACAGTCTTTATGGCTGACGATGATCATGAAGTACCTTCTGACCGACAATGGCTAGAAGTGCTGAAAGCCATGCTCCTGTCCTTGGTCAAGTCCGTGGACGAGATCGAAGCCGCCTTGCCAACTCAACTAGCGAGGACGCCCGGACAAACAAGCCTGGGTCCCGCAGTCAATGCAGACTCCAACACGACCGCCCCTCCTTTGGGTGATGATCCCTTAGCAGCATCCGTTCCTTCAGCTGCAGATGAAGCCAAGGAGGCAAGGAGGGAAGTCCAGGAGCTTCGAGCAATGTTCAGTGCCCAAGACTCCTCTCGGGATCTCAGAATACGGCAGCTATATCCCGTTGCATGGAGAGACGTGCCTTTTCCACCATGGTACAAACCATTCCATATCGATTCTTATGATGGGAAGACCTCTGGTAGTCAGTACATGACTTACTTTGAAGTCACAATCGACCACTTGCCACATAGTGATGCCATCCTCATGCGATTATTTATCGGAGCATTGGAGGGGATCGCGTTCGACTGGTACCACAACCTTCTCGATAACTGCATTCACTCTTTTGATGGCTTCAAACACATGTTCCTGGAAAGGTTTTATGAAGTGGGGCATGACGTAACAATGTCGTCTCTCATGGACGTCATTCAGGAAGAAAGAGGGCTAACGAGGAACTACATCGAGCGGTTCCGCCAAACCGCAATGAGGAACTACATCGAGCGGTTCCGCCAAACCGAGAGCTCCTTGATTAAAATCTGTCAGAAGAAGCTTCTTCCTGTAATTACCCTCTGGATGGGTGACGATCAGTTCAGGGATTGGACAACCTTCATCATAAGCGCTACCAATACAGAGGCAAAATTGAAGAAGGCTCGCCAGCTGGGATTACACATCCCAAACGGAGAAGATAAGGGCAGACGTTTTGGGTCCACCTCCAGTAACAACAACAATGGCGCCACCACCAACCTAGATAATAAGGGCAAACAGACCATGGTCGTTGATGCGACTCCGAAACCCGAACAAAAACAGACGGAAGGTCCGTGGCCCAAGGTTAATTACTCATTTGAAGATAGTCATATCAAACCTATCTTCGATATGCTCTTGCAAGGGGGTAGGATCCAGTTCCCTCCACCAAGGCGCAAACCCCGAGCGACAGAAATGGAGGACCCAAAATATTGTCACTTTCACCGCTATGTCCATTATTCCACTCAAGACTGCTTCCAATTAAAGCGGTACATCTAGAGTCTTATCGACTCCAAAGCTCTGTCGATAGACTTTGAAGAAGTTACCGTGGCGGCGAACATGGTATCTATTCAGTTCGGCGACTTCCCTCCAACAAGTACTCCAGACGGGATAATACCTGTCCCTCGAGCAAAGATGGAGGTTACTAATCTTCCATCCGTCCGGAACCAGACATCTGGACTGGTACCTCTCACTACCTCGCAAGAAGAAATCATGTGGGTGCATCCAGACTTAGTGCCCGAAGTTACCTAGGAGGTGTCATCTCCTACCAGCAAGAAAAAGGACAGGAAGTCTAGTTCCTGCCATACAATTTCAGCCGAGGCTGAGGAAGCTGCAGCCGTTGTTACCCGGTCTGGAGCACAAGTCCAGCCCGCACGGGATAGTTCAGCCGAAGATCCTCAGCAAGCAACATTGCCTCCCTCTGATGTTCCAAGGTCATCTCAGCCTCCATTGGCAGATAAGTCCAAGACAAAGGAGACCCGCTTCGACAGGCCACTCCGCAATGATGCACCTCAGGGACTGGAGAGACCTTACAACTTCGATATATTAGCACAATTGGCTAATACGCCAGCGAAGTTGTCGCTATACGAGCTCCTAAGGCTCTCCAAGGATCTTCGTGTCGCATTAAGTGAAGCACTCCAGAATGCTGACGCCTACTTAGCTCAGGTCAAGCCTCCAGGGGAAGACCCACCATCAGATTTACAGGGTAGCGATAGCACAGATGCAATGCCCAACATCATATTTACTCCTTAGGACATGTTGATCAAGTCCAATTTGCATGATTGCCCCTTGTACACTACACCATAATAGGCGATTACCCACGGTTATTACCGTGACAATTATTTTTCGTCACGGTAATAACCGTTACTAGTTGGGCGTGGTTATTATTTAGTCACGGTAATAACCGTGACAAATATTTGTTTTGGTCACGGTTATAACCGTGATAAATATTTGTTTTGGTCACGGTTATAACCGTGACAAATAATTGTTTTGGTAACAGTTAAAACCGTGGCAAATGTTTTTTGTGGTAACGGTTATAACCGTTAGAGAAGTCCATTTATGTGACGGTTGTAACTGTGATCAATATTCCATTTGTCACAGTTATTAATGTGGCAGTTAGTTTGTTTTGTCACAGTTATTACTGTGACTACATTATTTTTTTCGTTACTATTCTTCACTAATTGTCACAGTTATAACCATTACAATTGGCCTATTTAAATTTAAAAAAAAACTACATTCAACTTGTATCTAAACAATAAACAACATATCCAATTTCATAATATTTTACTTTCATAATAATTCAACCATTCCAAACCAATAACTAAACCACAAAATTTTCAATAACAATTCCGAGCAAGTAACTAATTAACCACATAATTTGCAATAACAATTCAACCATTCCAAACTAGAAACAAAACCACATAATTTCAAATAACGATTCAACCATTCAAATTAGTAATTAAACCACATAATATTTGAAAAATAAGCAACTAAACCACACATGATGTTCAGTAGCATCCATACATTAATATTTTAGTAAGGAAACATTCCATTGTTAGTTTCAATGACAACAAAACAAGGCTCTAGATGCATGAAGCAAACCACAAAACATTTCAAACTCTTGTGTTTTTGGATAATCAAGACGAGGCTCTCTTGAGAAAGAAAGAAAGTGCTTGCATCCATGCTAAAACTGTACATATTTTTGCCATTGGGGGTTGCTCACTTGAACTTTTGAGATGACAGAAACCTGCATTTGTCAACTAAGAATATTTAGTCTTAGTAGAGTTTAGATCTGAAGTAGGTGCTCGAATATCAGTTGATGAAGTAAGCCTGAAAGGCAAGAGTCTGCTAGGCATAATAGGCAAATGTTTCTGGGAAGAATGATTTATGGCTTAATAATGAGTCTTGATCTTGTCTATGGAAAGAAGCATGCCTAACATTTTCTTCTGCATCATTTTTGCTTCCAATCAACTAGTGAGTCTTAGTTGCTGTAAAAATTGTTGTTTATTCTATGTTTTAACTGCTGTGTTAAGTAAGAAAGATCAGAAGCAGTACCTGCTGAGTTTTCCTGGGTAATGGAATGTAGTTCTTCCTTGCATGCTTCTCCAGATAAATTGGCACTGCTATCTTGAATCTCCCCTTGAGATGCTTCATGAGCAGGATTTAAAGATCTATGGATTGTTGAAGCGGTGGAGCCAATCGTAAACCAACACCTTGAAATGTTGATGCCTGATGATGCTGACGATGAAAATGAGATCCAACAGCTCTATATGTGCCATGTAGAGTACTATGATTTGAATTACCAAAGCCAGGAAAGGTGATATTGTCCCTTGGTTGATCCACCTTGTGAAGAAGCTCTAGCATATTTTGGCTGCAAATGATACAGTCAAGTCAATCTTAAGAAAAATGTTGCAGATAAAAGAGAAAATATATTATACAGTCAAGTTAAGCTATAGCATATTTTGGCTGCAAATAATAAGTCAAGTCAAGTCAAGAATGCACTTAGATGAATATATATTCTATGTATCTAGAGCTAATTCCTAGAACTAGGAAGTAGGGACACTTAATAAGACATAGGTCCACCACTAGGTAGAGCTCTCTATGATTAGTAATAGCAAGATGTAGGTCCATAAATGATATACCTCCCACTTTTATCTATTCCTTTTCGTAATTCATAGAAAATAACAAAACTGCTTCGTTCTTCAAAAAAATAACAGAAAGGTAAAAAAAGAAAGGAAAAAACAAAAGGGCCATGCTTACCACATGCAAATCCTTCAGGGTTATACTCTAAAGTAGCCTCCTAATTTTTATTTACTCTTTTTTTGCAATTCATAGAAATGAAACAATAATTGAACTGAAAGAGTTAAAGCATTAGTAGATGTTGGTATAGACTAAGGAACTACTACTACTACTAGAAATCTAAACTTAGATGGCTCCAAACCTTAATTAGGAAAACCCAGAGAAAAGTGTCATAACAGATGTTCGAAAATTCCCTAAAGAGTATGTTGGTATAGACTAAGGAACTACTACTACTAGAAATTTTGCCGAGTCCAAATACGACAACAATTTGTAAAGTAAGAGGTATGTGATTGAACAAAGCAATATAGCATCGAGCAACTACCTCCAGTGGTCAACAAAGCAGCGATCGGAAGAAGAAACCTCTATCGATACTCGGCCTTTGATGCTGAAACAATCAATTACCTGCAGGGTATCAGGACAAAATTGAATCACAATCAATTTCTACTATGCGGGTACATGCTCGCAGAGTACACATAATAAAGATCATATGGAGCAAGTACACAGACAAGCAGTATCAACAATTGATTCCATGAGCAGTTGAACAAACAATACACAATCTGGTTCTAATTTGGTATCTGGAAAAACAATTAGAAAGACAGGAATAGCACCACCAACAAGAGATTATGATCCATATTCTTTCCAACTAACTCAATACAACCAAAATTCCTACAGCTAAATCTCTGAGAGTAAAATAAATACACAAGAACCCAACTCCCAGAAAGTTTCCTTCTACTTCTATTTCATACCTTGAAATTAATTAGAAAGAAACTTCACCACCACCAACAAGGAGTATGATCAATATTCTTCCTGACCACTCAATATACCCAAAAATTCCTAAGTTGAACACAACAGCCAACTCTCAAAAAAATCTGAGAATTCATTTTTCTTTTTTCTTTTCTTGCAAGAGAAGCCCTAACTCACCATCTCCAACAATCTCTCAATCCTGCAACAAACTCTGGAACTCAAAACAGTTGAGACATAATAAACAAAGAGACCCAACTGCCCAAATCTTTACATATACACCACCACCTACGGAAGGAAACCTTTTGCTTACAGAGAAAGATAAGACCAATAAAAACAACCCCTCACCTACAAATAGAAGAAGAAAGAAAAGGGAAAAAAAAACCCCACACAATTAGCAGATGATCAAGTGTTGTAAGAGTATATGCATATACACCACCTACTGGATTTTAAGACCCCCCCAAAAAATAAAAATAAAATAAAACTTAATTCTAAGAGTGATCCTTGTCCTAAATAGCAAATAAAAATCCAAAAAAAAATAAGGTAATTCTGTGATAATACATGTGCAGCCCCTGAGGTTGGCATGTATCAGCCCAGATGTACATATTGGTTCAGTTCAATATGTTGAAGACAGGGATACTAAGGTCCAGTCCCTATAAGGTTAGCAGAAAAGGGAGAGCCCAAAATTTTTTCAAAGGCTATGGAAGACGAACACAGGTAGGAGTGGATACAGGCCATGAAGGAGGAGATGAGTTCTTTGCAGACATAAGTTACCATGAGTATCAAAAACACTATCAATTTTCAATTTTGATTGATAGAGACTATTATTTCATCAAGGAATAATCAAAGGAGGTTACCTGAGTATCAAAAACATTGTATAGTTTGATTCCAAATTGAAAAAATAAAGCATGCATACATATAATAAAATGAAAATATAAATCACCATTCCAATTTGGTTGATAATACCTGAAAAACTGATTCTCCTTCAACTTGATCTTCAAGACAATAACTAATCCAGCTTCAGTTCAGTTCTCCTCCAACTCAAACTTTAATCTTCAATAAGTTGAGTTCTCTAATTCATTCAGTCTCAATTCCAGCTTAATTCCATCCTAAGTAGAATAACATTTATTGCGATGAATTACCTACATCACATGTCAGCATTTGGTTACCTTCCTAATACATGAAAACAATAATGGTCAAGTAAGGAGTACAAGTGTGAATTTGCCAGCTACATGTCGAGCAAATGTTTGAATTTTATCCAGCCTCAATCAACCATAATCATAAGCTCGATGCAGTCCTAAATCAAGCAAAAGACTATAACACATGTACATACATCTTTAACTAGACACCCTAACTTTGGCCCATTTAACGAGGAAATACTTGAGCTCGCCACTGGCCTGGCGGAATAAGATGTTTGCCTAACTCACCTAGAACTAGATAAAGCTACAAGCACCATTGGGCTACCCAACCTATTATGAATATAGAAGTACAGGTTGTTAATATTTACCAAAGCAGGTAATAGAGCTAATGTAAGAAAGAAACTGTACATGGTTCGATCGGTCGATTGAGAATGTCAGCAGCTAAAGTGTCGATACATGCAAATGAACTGAAAAATGCCAAGGAACTATTTATTCTTGGGACTCAATACCTAAGACTTTTAGTTGCCACATATGATCTTCAAGAGCCTAACCTTACATCTATATCATAGCTACTCAGAAACGTTATCATCCTATTGATCAAACCAGTCTCTCATCCTATTGATCAAATCAATTTCCAGTATCACAAGAGAAGATGCAAGTTTCAAGCACCTGATGATCAATGAGCTTGACATGATGATTTCCCACAAAGCTAATCCTACCGGCTTTATTAGTAGTAGTGGCTGAGTCATACAAAACCATCTCACATCCACACCGAACATGCTAACTAAGTCTAAATTAAGATCCAAAGCTAAGAATAAAATATTGAAGATTTAATTTTATCATCGGACAAAGGTTGAAACATCGCTCACTAAAAGGGCGTCCCAGGGCCACAAGGCTTCCGCTACGGTCAGGAACCAAGATGTATGCAATCTTACCTCCATTTACAGGGAGGCTGTTTTCATGGACTAAATCCGCATCCTAAGGATACAAGTGTGAAGCCCTATCGTCATGCCAAGCGAAACAATCCATCTAATCAGTAATCATATCCTTACTTGGCATCCCATTGGCATGACGCTCCCGCTTTTGTGCAATATTTGGGAAGGGTCAAGAACCAAGAGATGTGCATCCTCACCCTCATCTATGGTGAGGACGTGTTCTGCAACTTAAAACCCGCAACCTCAAGGCCACGAGGGTACAAGTGCGTGCGCCCCCCCCCCCAAAAAAAAACACACACACACACACTAAAACCTACCATGAAACTGCCTCTACATCCAATACAGCTCGCAAAACACTAATATCAAGAAGGGCAACAATATGGGCCTCACCTTTAGGCTACTCTGCAAGAATGCTTTCTTTGAGAGTGGCAATAGTAGTAGCAGCAGGATACTTCTTCGGGCCGATGTCCGACCCATCGTGCAACCTGAACTTGATCTCAAGCTGCTCCTGCACTCCAGACATCTCCAAAATAAAAAGACTGCAACTGCCTGTAACAAATGCAAAAGCTTTCAGCTCCAAAAATATAATAGGCATGCATAAAAGTAAACTAAAAATTGAAGAAGAACCCATTACCAACTAAAAAAACTCACCAAATCTCGATCTGGTTCTTCTTACAAACCCCAAAAAGATCCCCAAAAATTACCAAATAACCCCCAAATATTTTACTGAACCAAAATGAGGATACAAAGTATAAAAATTTAACTCGAGATATGTACTAAGTTTTCCTTCCTTTAATTAAATGTCTCCAATTGTTCATTATTCCTCCTGCACTTTTGACATGAAATGCACCATAATTCTAGTTTCGAATTTTGGTATAAAAAAGATGAAAATGAGGAAATTAATAGCACTAAAATATTGATAAAATTGGAAATGACATCATATCCAATACAATATCTGCTTTGGGCATGAGACAAATGATCCAAATTATAGTAGAGATCATGAACAAAAATAGATACATTAACTGGAATTAAGTAAATATTGGTACATACTAGTGCTTTAGGCATGAGACAAATGACCACATTTTGTTCTAGATTACATATAAACCTATGACCAAGTATAAAACATAAAAAAGTTGTTTGTTAAGGGAAAAAATGGAGTAGAATGTCGAAGGAATAAGCTCTCACCTTTAATATGTGAACCAATAAGCAATGAAAGCATAAGAAGGGATTTTCAGGAGTCACTCTAACAGTTGGTATTAAAAATCAGATTAATTAAACCATCAGGCTTCCCTTGATTTTCCCCATTAAGAATATTTGGCACCAGCTCTTGCAGTCAATAAAGCAACACACTTCTCGACAGCTACGAGGGCTTCTGGTCATGTTGCTCCATTAGGACCCATGGCCTCTAGAAGGGCCTGGCAAATGAAAGCAAAAATAATTGTGTCAAACTTCTGCTGTATTGGACTTCCTTTTATCATACATACAACATCCAATAGAAACATAAGTTCACAATGAGCCAGTTATGAGAAGGCATATACAGCAGGAGCAATAAGAAGGGAAGCAGTACATATATGTCCTAATTCGTTATGAAGTTGGGAAAATTCGTGTGGATGGAAGGAACACAAAGAATTTAGGAAACTAATTAGATATAAAGGAGAGGTAAGTTAGTCGAACCAATATGTGCTACATAGGAACTATTGGTCAACCCCCTCTCAGATATAATTTCACCCATCAACTAGCATCATTTGAAAAATAATGTGTCCCTAGTTTGATTTCCAGTTCTCGGGTTCACACAGGTGTAGACATCAAGATCTTCACCTGGAAGTTATCTAAAAGTTTCAGGTAACATTTGCTTAACATTTACATGGAATATTGAATAACTATTGGATGATTACAAGAGTTGATTATTCAAAATGTATTGAATCCTCAAGAGAGTGAAAAAACTAAATAAAAAAACATGGTGATTTGCATGTGCCAACATTTAAAAGAAATGAAGGGAAAATAACATACTAGTTTAATGTAACATAATTCGCCACAATATAACATAGTCCATCTATTAAGCACATGACAGAACAAAGTTTGCAAGAGAAACCCGATAACACTATACAATGGTGAGCACTAGAAATGAATACCGAAAAGATGGTCTTCCAATGACCCTAGTGGCATGTACTCGTATACCAAAAGCCTTTGATCGCCATCGGCACAATATCCAATCAAGTTGACAAGATTAGGGTGGTGAAGAAGACTTAGCATCAGTACTTCAACAAGGAATTCCCTGTTCCCTTGAAACCCGTCGAGATCAAGCTGCTTTATAGCCACAACCTACCAAGACAATCAAATATTCTAAGTGCCACCCCGAAATTGAAGTGTACTTCTACAAGGAATGAAGCAGAACGAATACCTGATTGGTACTCTCCAACCTTCCTTTATGGACTCTACCGAATCCTCCCTCTCCTAATAGGCAATCAGCTCGGAGATTCTTAGTGGCGGCAGCATGTTCGCGGAACTGAAACGTTTTTGCGGTAATATGTTCGGATCCATCCCTTGTCGCCACCACCTTCTTCCCATCATTGCGCTCGGACCCACTGCTCGAAACCTCCTGCACCGACGAACCATGCATCTTAGCCTCCTGACCCAACTTTCGCTTCTCTGCAAATGAACAATAACATAGTTGCAAATATCCAACATATTATCATCCAATAAGTAAACTATAAACATCAATTTGGTGATTCATTGAAACAACAAACATCAACCAATTTTTTTTATATATCCCAACAATCAGGATCAGTACTTTGAATCATTCCACGTATTTTTGGATCTTTCCCGCATATTTTCCCAATACATCACAAAGAATTCACATGCAAATATGCTCGAGCCACAACAAATTGAATCCTTATTTGATGCTGCGAACAAAATAACACTTTGAACATCTGAAGGATTCCACCAAAGCCCATGACTTTGATGCATAAAAGGAAACCTAGTTTCCCCAAAAAAATCAAATCTTCAAAAAAACCTAGAAGATGATTAGAACATCAAAAGCGAAATGGAAACACAAAATATTTCCATATTTGACAGATGGGCCAAAAAGATCCAATCTTTCACCGGAAATCCGGATCCACAGACCTAAAATCGAACAAAAAATGGAGTGGGAAACAAATGTTTTACCAGAAGTAGAAGCAATTTGATGAGATTTTGTGGTTCTGGTGCTGGATTTTCCAGAGCAGGGGCAGCAAGCCATCCTCTTGTTCTGCCATGGAATGAAATTTATGCCAGAATAGATAACATCACTTCAAAATTCCTATGCCAATTAGTTCACTCATATCAAAATTTTACAAATTTCTTTGTGAATCGCCATTGAAGAACAAGATTATGACCAAAACGTGATCAACCAAAAAAAGGTGAATTAAAACCTGGTTGAGTTTCTTGGCGAAATCTGAAATGCCATCGGAGACAAGAGCAACCGTGTCCTTCTCCGAACCCGTGTCCCGAATCGACCCCACGAGAACCTGGACCCGAGGAGGAACTCGTCCCCGTAGAGAAGTGTCACATACGCTTCTGGACTAGATCTCTCTCCTCTTTTGAAGCTAACTACGCCATGGAAAACCCTAATTGAGAAGAGTGAAACCCTAAAAAATTTCTCTTGTTCGAAGAGATCGAGAGAAGCAGCAACAGCTAGAGAGAGAGAGAGAAGGAGAAGACATACCTTCAACTCTTTGCAGGTAATGATGAGGGCAGGGTGTTGGAGATCAGGAACTCTTCGAGGGTGATCACAGGATGGAGAGGGTTTTTTACAGGAACTCGAGAGAGGGATTTCTATTGAGAGAGAAACTCGAGAGAGAGGGGGACAGTAAAAAAAGTGTGCGGGAAGAAGAGAGGGAACGGTGAAAAAAGTGTGCGGGAAATTTGGGATCTCAATTTTTTGTTGTGTTAATTTGTCACGGTTTTAATGTCACAAACAATATAAAAATAATTAAATTCTAAAATTAGATTTTTTTGTAACGGTTGTGTATTTATTATCACGGTTATAATCGTTGCTAGCCTGTAACGATAATAACCGTGACTAATTAAAAAAAAGTTGTGTCACAAATTATGCATTTTGGTGTAGTGGTACTACATTGGATACATGGGCGACATCAAGGTAGATCGGATGCATATCGACCCTGGCTCGTCAATAAGCATCATCCCGAAAAGCCTGCTCCAACTTCTTGGCATTCCTATGCATCGGCTAGCAGCAACCAATACTGCCATTAACGATTTTAACTCAGAAAGAAGCTATCCCCTAGGGAAGATCCGATTGAAGTGCCAGATTGGTGACCTGAAGATGGAAGTTACCTGCTACGTTATAGATGCATACACCTCCTACAACATCCTCCTGGGACGTCCGTGGATACATGACTATATGATCGTGCCATCCACCCTTCACCAGTATTTTAAGTATGTCAATAGACACGGCTTCGTGAGGACAGAATTCGCCAACATCGATCCCTTCAAAGGGGTTGAGTCTTATTATTCTTCGGAGGCTTATTTATATGAAGAATCCAAGAAGTACATCATTAACAAACTGGAGACCATCACAGGGCCAGAGGAACCCTTGATAATTCACCTCCAAACTCTTAAATCAGACAAAGCCGCACCCCTTGTCGCAACCTTGCATGAAGAGGTGCCTGGTTCTCTCGTTCAAGCTGCGCAGTCGGAACCAATGGTCATCCGACTCCCAAAGTCAAGAGCCAAAGCCCATCATAGTGCCGATGGTGATCCAATTGCCAAAATCCATCCGAAGACAATCGAAAGACACAAAATCTTTTGTCGAGCCAATTATCACCCGTCTTCCCAAGACGAGTCGATAACTAAATACCGATCCGACATACTCAGGCAAGCCAATATTTCAAGTTCGACCATTGGTAGTCAAGTTGCCTAAGACGACATCCCAACCTTTGGGATCGCAAGGGGTAGCTGAAGAGGACGTAGAACTCGCCGAACACCTGGTGGCACAGACGGATAGTCCCTCTCCTGATGATGTAATCCCCATGGACAGAGTTTCTTATCTCATCAATAAGAGGCTGCCGATTTAAAAAAAAGAGAAAACATATACTACGTAGAGTGTCGAGTTATGTACATCAGGTACCCCTGAACTTACACTCTGTTCTTCCCTCCGAAGGGACTCGCATTGCATCTCTACGAGTGACAAGTCATGTATATTGATACCTCTGAACTTTCGCTTTGATGTTTCGACTACCATATATCACGCCCATATAACCCCTGTTGGGTTCTGTCTCAAAATCTATTACCCGTACCACCAGTGCGCAGAAGGGTAATAGGTTCATAAAACTTATCCTAATCTATTGCTCGTACCATCAGTGCACAAAAAGGGTAATAGGTCCACAAAATTCCCCCGACGAGAAAAACAACCACGTCCATATTACCTCTGAGTTGTTTTTCCATCCATCACTGAAAAATCACCCAATACATAGAACTACCACGTTGATAACACCTCTGAGTTGTTCTGTGTATCCCCATTTGGCCTACTCTTACCACGTCCTCATTGCCTCTGAGTAGGGAGGCTCTACTTTAAACCCATATTTACCATGTCCTCATTATCTCTGAGTAAATATGTCGATCTTCTCTCCACTTGTTATCAGTACTCGCATCGCTAGTACACAAAAATGGTAATAAGTCCACAAAAATTATACTAATCTATTACTCGCACCATCGGTGTATCAAAGAGTAGTAGGTCCATAAAATATCTTTCAAATCTATTTGCTTGCATTTTCAAAAATGCAAAAAAGGACAATAGGTCCACAAAAAGTCCCTCCAGGGGATATTCTTCATCAAAATGCTATTATAAGCTCCTCAGAGCGGAGTGAATGAATTATGCTCCATCACAAAAAAAAGAAAAGAAAAAAGAGGGAAGGAAAAACAAAGTCCACTACTCATCAGCAACACACAACTTGCTAAGAATGCCCTCCAGCTGTGCAGTTGAGCGCTCAATTCTCAGTTTGACTCGACGTTCAGCTTCCTGGGATAACCTTTCGGTGTCCTCCAGATGTGCATGAGCCTGCCAATTTTCTTCTAATTTCTTCATTGCTTCCTCTAAAGCAGCAGAGGCTCGTGTGACTTCATCAGTCTCCTTCCAGATCTTCTCACTCTCCTGATGAGTGGCTTGGAGCTCAGTCCCCAGAGATGTTAGACTAGCCTGGAGTTGGAGGAGCTGCTCGTTAGTTTCGGCCATAGCACGAGTGATGGCGTCCTCACGAGTCAAGCAAATTTCTCCCTCCCGACTCAGCTTGTTATACTTAAGGGACAGCGTCTGGAGGTCCTTCTCCAAGGAGGGCTTGGTCGTCTCTTGAATAGCCTTCACCTTTTCTACGGCTGATACAAGGAAAGCACGCTCCTGCTCCACCACGGCAGACACATCGACTTGCCGCAGTTTCTGCAACTGGATTAGGCACTGATTAGCCTCTGCCAGCTTGTGCTCCAAAAGGACGGCCACCCCTTCTCCACCTGGAAGCGTCTTCAACAGGGCAATCTGGCCTTAGGCGCAGTGGTGGGCCACGACAAATGGAGTCCCTCTCCTTAAAGCAGCCTCAATCCCCCGTTTTAAGTGACGATAAAAACTCTCGACTATGTCCCTTGACGATTCGTCCAAATTCTCCAGAGAGGATGGCAACGAAGGGATAGCACCTAAGGAAGTTGAAAGCGTTTGGGAAGGAGGCACACTTGAGTTTGATGATCCTGTCAAAAGGGAAACAAATTTCGAGCAATGAGACTCCCGCACAGCAGTGATCTCCTCTTCCGCAACCCGAAGAAGCTGAAGACTAGACAGAGCGGCGAGTTCAATCTCCGGGGAAGAGGCAGCTTCAACCAACCTTGCACCCATCATTGCTGGTATAGGAACCACCGCCTCTGCCGTTGGTGGTATAAGGGGCTCTGAACTCAGCTCAGCAGGGTTCTTTTCGATTTGAAGGAGGGGAGGTCCATTTTTTCTCTTCGACAGGAGGTCTGCCCCGACGTCGTCCGCTATCCCCTCCTCCGCGGTCATATCCACTATCGTTAGTGGAGAGGCAGGGCCTGTAGGTCCAGAACAACCAACAAGCGGCTTGGACTCGAAGTGCTCCTGCGGCTAGAGATATGAAATACCCATGCGGCTCAATCAGGAGACACTTATGTGGCACAACTATGCAGTATTCATGCAGATCAGTCCGGGGTCATTCATGCAGCGCTTATGCGACTCAGCTCATATGGACCTATCATCCAGAACATATGTGGTGCAACTGGGATAGGGCACGCATCGACCAAGCTTATTGCACAGAAAGCGATATAGCACGGGCCTGCGCATAAAAATATACGACATGGCTATCGTCTTTCCACTGTCCTTACCTTTGATGGGAGGGTGCACATCGGAATGAATGGAAGGAGAGTCCGCCGCTCTCGACGGAGAAGCAAGCCCCTTTCCTTTGGCCGCAGTCGACTTGAAAGCTTTTGGAGCCATTGAAGATAGAGAGACGAAGATGAAAGAGAAGAAGGTAAAAAAAGAAAGTTTTCTCTTCAAAATAACCCCTATTTGTAGGGTTTCTAAAAAGAGTGTCGCTTCGATTTTCGAGATCATTAAAGATAATGATGACGTTTGGAGATTTTATCTCTAGTAACCGTCGACTTTATCTCGAAAAGAGAACCCAAATCTAAAATCGAATCAGAAAAATTAAATGCAGCAGAGACAGCTGGCAGGCTGATGGGATCTCCCTGCGGCTCAATATTTTTCTACGGCTCGGTATTTCCCTGCGGCTCAAGATCTCTCTGCGGATTGAGATTTCCCTGCGACTCAAGCTCTCTGCAGTTCGAAAAATTTCCTGCAACTTGAAGACTCCCTACGGCTTGACATATTTTCATGCTTCTTATTCAAAGTATTCCAAATTTGTAATTTGAAAACTTTGAAGGGGGTCTTGTGGAAGCATAAAAAATATGGGGTTTATGCGGATTACAAATTGTCGCATAAGTACTTTGGGCCAAACAGGTCCGCATAAAGGAAAGCCGCATGACTGGTTCAATGACATATACGGCCCGTCGACAAACAACTGTAGAAGGAAGATATACGGCCAAGAGGAGCAGTTCGTCTGATAAAGCTGACAAGTCCTGAGAAAACTAACAAAAATGATAGCTCTGACACTTCAACAAAAAGATAAGACATGAGACGTCGCCCAAAAGCAAGGTTCGTACGCCTTCATGCGGCCAGAAGAGTATCATCTAAGCCGCATGAACCTTATGCGGCTCAGACTTATACGACCCCAAAGACTCCAACTTTATGCAGCCAAGAGTAGCTGTGATCCAAGTCGCATGAGCTTTATGCGGCCAAAATATAGAATCTAGGCGGCTTAAATCCTTAAGCTATGTCTGGACTAAGGAAGTTTACAACTTAAGCCGTATGAGTCTCATGCGACCCCACATGATCGAAGACTGAGAGATCTATGCGGCTAAAAAAAATGATAATCCCTGCGACAGGACACGTGGCAATTTGACCAAGTCGTAAACTATCCAGATTTGCTGCAACAAAATCCTAACAAATCGACAGATGGCAGCCAAAGAGCGGGTCTTCAAGTGCCAATCAGCCACGTGGCCGTAGGATATCTATGCGGCTCAACATACATTCTATTATAAATAACAGAGTGTCACACCCCTGCAAAAGGCTGGCAACCTTCAAGAAAAAAGCAATTTCTTCAAGAGCTAAAGACTGCATCCGATAGTCCACGGAGTAAGACAGAGTTGATAGCACTTTCCCGAGCCTCCACCGTCACCCCCACAGAATCAAAACTAAACAATTGTATTTAGATTGTTTCCTAGGATTTTTTTCTAGACTTTTCTTTGTACAAGCGAGTTTACAATCAATTTCAGTGTTCTGTAATACCTGTCTTTGATTTTTTTATGGCAAACAGGGTCAATTTCATATTCATAGTCGACAAGAAGTAAAGAATGCAAATCTCATAGCCAACATAATTTAAAGCATACAGTTATCACCCTTTGGTGATTCTTACCCACGGTCGTGTAGCCATCCTGTACATTTATAGTACTTACACAGTCTGTACAAGACATAGTTAGAAACAATATCATGATTCAATATAAATATCACCGTTCAGGTGATTCTTACCAACTGCCGACATCTTTTCCTGTATTTGAGTAATAACTTACTCTGGCTGTATAAGACATCATTAGCACTGGACCTATCTATATGAAGGTCACTGGCGACACGCCATCTTGGACCATCTTACAGGTATACGGTGCCCTTACAGTGCGGGTAGCTAGCCCCACTGAAGGTCCCGTATACCATGCTACTACTTCAATACTGCTACTACTTCAGCATTGGTTCCCCCCAGGACGAACCGGTTTCCAAGGCCCAGGAATACCGTTCGACGAACCACCTTGTTGACAAGTTGTCCATGACCATGCAACTATATGCAACTTATCTATGAAGAAACATATAATACATGATAAGGAAAACTAAGTAATAACCCATTATTCTCATTCGTATTGTCATCTTGCCATCTTGCCTTCTTTTCAGGGTCTTGGCGTAATCAATATTCCACATCAGCACAGGATAATAGAATGTTGTTACCCAATCCCTTTGCCACATCTTTGATACCATACATCTTTCTAACCAACTCAATATACTCACCGCCTAATTCCTGGGACTTAGCATCTGTTTTAGCATACATTCATTCGAATGCAATTCAAACATACTCACTGCCCAGTTCTTGGATCTTAACATCTGTTTTACCATCTATTTATTGAGCCAAAGCTCGATATACTTACCACCCAAGTATTTGGGACTTTGCCTTCACCTGTCATGTAATTCATCGCAACATCGTACAAGCATATAATTCATCTAGCAACAATAATTTACGTTCAGGTGATTATTTATCTTTTATTATCTTTCCGAATTCCATGTAAGGTGTTATTGAGCAACTCAGTAAGAAATATAGCATACTATATTTTATTTTAAGCATGAAGCTAAAGGATCTTTGAAGGGTTCAACACTACTCACATTTATAAGACGATTTCTGCCACGATCGTATAGCCTTCCAAGCGATCCTTCGTATATTCCTAAGTCCAACAAAGCTTCATCGAACCAACCATCCATCATAAGGCATCTTAAGGGTCGGGGCACTACAAACATAAACGTTCGCCTACTCAAACTCGAATTAGCGACCAACTCGACTCGTTACTATCGCATCTGCGATTTTCCAATCTTACTCGTTGTAACTCGTGCAACGATTTATTCTCCATACTTAAGGTTATTACTCAATCTCGTTCACTATATCGCTATCCATCCGCATAGCCACATAACACGCATCGCCTTATATATCGACTCGTTGTACTTCGTGCAACCAACAACACGTATCTCTTCGTACTTCGTATGATCAACAATACGTATCTCATTGCACTTCATGCAACCAATATAACCATATTCGTTGTACTTCGTGCAACCAACGACTCGCAACTTTGTCGTACTTCGGGAAACCAATATTTCATAACTCGTTGCACTTCGTACAACCAACATTCCCCGATGGCACTCGAAGATAGCATGATAGTCACGACATACTTTTGGCAGACATACACACTTAATATAGACTTATTGTATGGAACATCTAATGTAGCATCTAGCAGATCTATGATCCATGCGGTTGCAAAAACAACTTAGAGTCAATTGATTTTTGATATTAAAGCAACTGAGGGTCAAAGAGATTCGTTCATGGTCCAGAGGATGGAACCGCTTTGATACCAACTTGTCACGCCCCGACCCGGGAAATCGCTCGTCCTCGCTAGATTTCACCCGAATCATCGTCCTCGTTGGGGCGTGATGCCGTATGAGCCTAGAGTTGCGCTCGTGCAAGGCAAGATAACAGGTTCACATAGTGTTTATCTCAAATTGATAACATAAGCAGCGAAAGAAAACAAAGTATATAATAAGAATCTCATTTATTGATAAATGAACTGAGGTTACAAAGGCTTGAATAACTCAACTAAATATGCCAACTGGCTACAATGCTCATGATCTCTCTAGCTCACAAAGGATTATATTGTTCCATACAATATGCCTTTTTATAGCCAACAAGTAGTCCTCGGTCGAACATCTCCATGTTGCAAGTCCGAACGCCAAATGCGAAGCTCCTCTTGAAACGCTAAGTACTCCATGCCTCGGCACGTCCGAGGTAAGCCCCGCCCCGAGCCGAACATAACCTGAACCTGCAAGCAAACTAGTCGGAGATTAGTGCTGTCGTCCTCGCTGCACTGATCAAGACCCACTTGCACCCAAACTATACTAAGTACCTTTAGTGAAACATATTTGGTGATCTTTCTACTTAGCCTTAGGATCAATTTTATAGCAATATTCAAGCATAGCAACTTATCATAAATGCGTTCAATACCATGTCCCTACAGCAGATACAGTTAGACATAATATGAACATAAGCATAGTGACCGTGCATGTTTCCGTCTCGTTTTGCTTAGCCTGCAATCGTTAGAAATATGCATAACCAACCATACAATTCATGCAACCAACCAACCATAAACTTAGACATATACATAAGGGTGACAGGCCCTGCGCCTGCACCCAACTCTAATCTTAGCCCACCAGCCCTATCTATATGAAGGTCACGGTGTTTCGCACCGTAATAGACTTGGCATCTTTATGTGTAAGCATATGATCGCTCCAGTATGGGTTGCTAGTCCAGTATCTGAAGGATCCCAAACTTATTGATATCATAGCTTATCACATCACTGGCCGATCGTAATCCATCCTAATAATATGCGCCATAAATACCATACATAATTCCCTCCTAGGCCGAACGATCCCGGTGCCCTGGTTGTAACCGTTCGAGGGAAGCTGCACCCGTGCACGGGCCATCCGAGTCCATTGACCATGCAATATGCACCATAGCAAACAAGTCATATCATTCCAACCAATCTCACGTTCCATAAACATATTCACGTTCCGTAAACATATTCCGTTATCTCTATCTCAAGTTCCATCGGCATTATACCCTAACACATCCGTATTGATGCACGACGCCCAACGGCTTAGACTTCTCATAATTATACTCAACGCTTTCCATTCATAAGTTATTCACATAACAGCAGTTCCGTAGTTAGTTAGTCATTTCGTAGCTTCCGTGCACGAGGGCACGCTTAACGCCATAATCAGTTTTATAGGCCTAGTGTTCAATGTTCTCGTAGTCGTACATGTGATACATATCTCGATATTGCCTTTCAATGTTCTACCATCACCGCCCTACTGCGACCCGTACACTTGATGAACGTCGCCTCAATTGTTCAATGTTCTATCTTAATGTTCGACGCGTACTAAGACCTTTAACCATTCGAGCCACGCTCGCTAACTTAATGGCAATTTATGCATATAAGGATATATTTTATTAGACATGAAGGAGTAGGGAAAGAGAGTCAAGAACCCGCCCACCTTAAGCCTATACGCCTTGTCATTTTGTCGAGCTAAAGCGACTCGATTCCATAACTTGCTTGCATGGCTAACTCTCATGACTTAACCATTCCGTTGAACTATTCGACTGATTCATCCTACCGTGCCCATGCCACGATTTATTGTAAGGTGACGATTTGGTTTTGCGGACACCTTAGTAAACAAGGCAAATTATCGACCCCTATGATTCAACGTAAAAGCGTAGCCTACACACTGGATCAATCGAAGTCAATTCTTTATTCAAATCGAACTTATGGTCTGCATCGATTCGCTTCGATACTACGCAACTCTTCGAGTCAATGACTCATCACAATGCACCGTGTGGAGCGGGGCATTACACGGTGGACCCAAGGAAGATTGAAGCGGTGGTAGATTGGAAGACCTACCTCAGCTAGCAAAATTTGAGATTTCCTGGACTTAGCAGGCTACTACCCAAGATTCGTATGGAGCTTTTCAAAACTAGCGTCACCTCTGACTCGCCTCATCCAGAAGGGAGTCGTATTTTATTGGAGTGGCGACTGTGAATCCAGCTTTCACGAGTTGAAGTAACGGCTCATGTCATCTCCAATCCTTGCACTTCCAGATGGTCCAGAAGGCTTTTAGATATTCAGCGACGGATCAAAAACTGGCCTCGGGTGCGTACTCATGCAGAAAGATAAAGTCATCTCCTACGCTTTACGGCAGTTAAAGCAGCACGAGAAAAATTATCTGACGCATGACCTAGAATTGGTAGCGATCGTGTTTGCATTAAAACTCTAGCGATACTACCTCTATGGTGTGGCTTGCAGAATATACACAGATTATAAAAGCCTCAAATACTTATGTACGTAATGAAAACTCAACTTACGGCAGCGACGTTGGCTCCAACTCATAAAAGTTTACGAGCTAACGATCTAGTATACGCTAGGCAAGGAAAACGTCGTAGCCGACGCGCTGAGCAGGATGTTTATAGGATCACTGGCCCTAAATAATGAGATACGGCGAGACCTTGAAGCGATGGGTATTGAACTCGGAATTGAGTATCGACATCTACACCTAGCTCAGTTGAAGCTTGGGTCGAGCCTGCTTAGCAAAATAAAAATCGCACAGAAAGACGATTCATTCCTGAAGAAGATGTGCGAGCTGATTTCAACAGGAAGGGTGACTGACTCTACGAAAGACGGAGACGGGACAATGCGACTAAAATAAAGGCTCTGCATTTCTGAAACTGCCGAACTCAAAAAAGAAATTCTGATGGAGGCACATTATGTATAGTACTTATTATATCCTCGGAGCACCAAGATGTACAAGGACTTGTGCACAAACTTTTGGTGGTACGGCATGAAGAAAGACGTGGCTACTTTCGTATTGCAGTACATGGCATGTCTGCAACTGAAGATAGAACACCAAAGGCCAGGCGGAGAGCTGCAGAACCTCGCCATTCCTGAGAGGAAGTGGGACAAAATCTCGATGGATTTCATTATGGGATTTCCGAAGACGTCGCAGTAGAATGATGCGATTTGGGTCATTGTTGTTAGATTGACCAAGTTGGCTCACTTCATCGTAATTAAAGTAGGATGAAGCATCGATCGGTTAGCATAAATCTATATCGACGAGATTGTTCGACTGCACAGGGTACCGACCTCAATAATTTCAGTCAGAGACGGACGATTTCTATCACATTTTTGGACGAGCTTGTAAGCGGAAATGGGGACCAAACTAAATTTTAGTTTTGCATACCACCTCCGGACAGACGGTCAAATGGAGAAGGTAAATCCAATCTTAGAGGATATATTACGTCTATGTGCGATCGATCTAAGGACTGGTTAGGATACGTATTTGCCGCTTGTGGAGTTTGAGTATAACAACAGTTATCAGTCGAGCATTCAGATGGCTCCATATGAAGCGCTCTACGGGAGGAAGTGTCATTCCCCAATATGCTATAAAGCCTGAGAGCGACAAGTGCTCGGACCGAAACTAGTGGAGCAGGCCGTCGAAAGGTCCGCTTGATCCGAGATAGACTCCGTATCGCACAAAGTCGACAAAAGAGCTACGTAGATCTTCATCGACGACCGCTAAATTTTTTGGTCGGGGACCATGTGTTTTTGAAAGTAACATCCATGCATGGCATGATGAGGTTCAGCGTTAAAGGCAAATTGAGCCCGAGATTTGTAGGCCCTTTCGAGATCATCGTACGAGTTGCAAAGGTTGCTTATCGGATCGCACTACCTCCTGCCTTGGCTGATGTGCACGATGTTTTCCATGTTTCACAACTTTGAAAATACGTGCACGATCTAAGTCACGTGGTTAGCTTTGATCGATTGGAGCTACGTACTGACTTATCTTATTCGAATGAGCCTTATTTGCCATAAAAAATCAAAGAAAGGTATTACAGAATACTGAAACTGATTGCAAACTCGCTTGTACAAAGAAGAGCCTAGAGAGAAATCCTAGGAAACAATCTAAGTACAATTGTTTAGTTTTGATTCTGGAGGGTGACGGTGGAGGCTCGGGAAAGTGCTATCAACTCTGCCTTACTCCGTGGACTATCTGATGCAGTCTCTAGCTCGTGAAGAAATTGCTTTTCTTTTGAAGGTTGCCAGCCTTTTAAAGGGGAGTGGCACCCTGCTATTTATAATAGAATGTATGTTAGGCCGCATAGACAGCCTGCGGCCACGTGGATGATTAGCACGTGAAGACCCGCTCTTTGGCTGCCATCTGTCGATTTGTTGGGATTTTGTTGCAGCAATTCTGGGTAGTTAGGGACTTGGTCAGATTGCCACGTGTCCTGTTGTGGGGAGCTGCATAGTTTTCTCAGTCTTTGATCTGTATTTTGGTTGCATAAAGCTCATGCGGCTTGGATCACAGTTACTCTTGGCTGCATGAAGTTTTGAGATTTTGGGGCCGCATAAGTCTGAGCCGCATAAGGTTCATGCGGCTTAGATGACACTCTTCTGGCCGCATGAAGGCGTACGAACCCTGCTTTTGGGCGATGTCTCACGTCTTATCTTTTTTTTTGTCGAAGTGTCAGAACTGTCATCTTTGTCAGACTTGTCAGCTCTATCAGTTGAACTGCTCCTCTTGGCCGTATATCTTCCTTCTGTAGCTGTTTGTCGATGGGCCGCATATGTTATTGAACCAGTCATACGGCTTTCCTTCATGCGGACCTGTTTGGCCCAAAGTACCTATGCAATAATTTATAATTCGTATGAACCCCATATTTTTTAGGCTTCTACAAGACCCCCTTCAAAGTTTTCAAATTACAAATTTGGAATACTTTGAATAAGAAGCATGAAAATATGTCAAGCCGTAGGGAGTCTTCAAATTGCAGGAAGTTTTTTGAACTGTAGAGAGATCTTGAGTCGCAGGAAAATCCTGAGCTGCAGAACAAATCTTGAGCCGCAGGGACACTTCGGGCCGCAGAGAGCCTGCCAGCTGTCACTACTGCATTTAATTTTCCTGATTCGGTTGTGGATCTATTTTCGAGATGAAGTCGACGGTTATTGAGGATAAAGTCCCCAAATGTTGTCATTATCTTTAATGATCTCGAGAACCGAAGAGACGCTCGATGGTTATTAGGGATGAAGTCCCCAAACGTCATCCTTATCCTTAATGGTCTCGAGAATCGAAGTCTCTTTTCAGCAACTCTATAAATAAGAGCCATTCAGAGAGAGATTTTTCTCTTTTACCTTCTCCTCCTTCGACTTCATCATACTTTCTGTTATGGCTCCGAAAGCTTCCAGGTCGACTGGTGCGGCGGCCAAAGGGAAGAGACTTGCTTCTCCGTCGAGAGCGGCAGACGCTCCTTCCATTCATTCCAACGTGCAACCTCCTCTCAAGAGTAAGGATGATGAGCAGACGATGACTAAAATTTTGAAAAGGCCATAGCGTATGTTTTCATGCGCAGGCCTGTCATATACTGTCCCTGCTTTAAGTCTGGTCGATGCATGCCCTATCTCATTTGGACCACATGTGTTCTGAATGATATGCCACATGGACTGAGCAGCATGACTCTTGCTCATTCGAATTTGAACCGCCTGATTGCCTCAAGATTGATCTGTATGAACATTTCATGACCGAGCTGCATAGGTGCCGTATTAGCACTTTATGATCGGGCCGCATGAATACTGTAAGATTGGGCTGCATGAGTTTTTCATGACTGAGCCGCATGATAATGACTGAGCCGTATAAATGCTGTATGAGTACTTCATGAAGCCAGTCTCACGACTTTGGGTTGTATGAGTTCTGTCTTGGCTGGGCCGCATAACTGGCTAGGCCGCATAACAGAGTTCTTTGTTTTCTTGGTGCTAAATCCATTTTTTCTCATGTTTTTGTAGGGATCTGGCTAGCAAACTTCTTCAGGACCGATGTCGGCGATGGAGTAAAAATACAACATTCTGGCACCTACATCAGACAGCTCAAAACTCCTCATGCTTCGGAAGAGTTTTCCCTATGCCTTTTTGGCATTCACATCAAACAACTCAGGACTCTTCATGCTTCGGAAGAGTTTTCTCCAGGTGGTAGGAAGAGCCTTTATACCTCGGAGAGTTGGACGGTGGTCAGGCGTTGTTATGAACGTCCTGCCTTCACGGCTCTCCAAGTAGGCAAAACCACCATCAGGGACCATGTTTTGAAGGTATGGTCCTTTGGTGGAGCCGGGCTAAGGCATCCGCAATATGGAGGGGATGATAGCATGCTATATTTGCCCTCCTCCTGACAGCTCCTTGGAGATTCAACAGCTTTGTTTGCTTCTCAGCAGTAAAATATGACTTCCTTCGAGGGCCACGAAACTGCTTGAAGACGAAGTACTGTCAAACCAACTATGTATTGCCAGATTTTCCTTTCTTTGCTGTCGATGTAGTCCTATGAATGTAACTGATCTTGAATAAACAGAGTATGTTCACTCCATTCTTTATTTATGGCATTTTGTGGTACTTGTACTAGAGGGCCTAATACAGCATTTGTAAAGGACATCCCACTGGGGGATTTTTGTGGACCTATTGCCCTTTTGTGCGTTTGGAAATGCAAGCAAGTAGATTTAAATGATATTTTGTGGACCTACTACTCTTTGGTACACCAATGGTGCGAGTAATAGATTAGGATAATTTTTGTGGACTTATTACCCTTTTTTGTGTACTGACGATGCGAGTACGGATAATAAGTGGAGAGGAAACCAACATATTTACTCAGAGATAATGAGGACGTGATAAATATGGGTTAAAATAGAGCCTTCCTACTCAGAGGTAATGAGGACATGGTAGGAGTAGGCATAATAGGGGTACACAGAACAACTCAGAGGTGCTATTAACGTGGAAGTTCTATGCACTGGGTGATTTGTTTGTGATGGATAGGAGAACAACTCAGAGGTAATATGGACGTGGTTGTTTTTCCTGTTTGGAAAATTTTGTGGACCTATTACCCCTTTTGTGCTCTGATGGTGCGAGTAATAGATTAGGACAAGTTTTATGGACCTACTACCCTTCTGCGCACTGGTGGTGCGGGTAATAGATTTTGAGGCAAATTTTTGGGGGAGAAAAACTATGACAAGGAAGTTCATAGATATGACCAAGATATGAGATATAAATTCATTCGGAGTAGTCAGAGAGTATGTTCAGTGGTACCTGAGGGTACATAACTCAACAATCTGGAAGATTTGAAGTCAGAGTGTAAGTTCAGTGATCCTGAGGGTATATAACTCACAATCCGAGAGATAGTTGGAAGGTGTCGTTTAGACATAATATTTCTTGAGGAACTTGTCGTTGATGGGCATCATGAGCAAGTCTCCATTTTGTTTTGCAAGACGGTACGCACCGTTGGAGAATACGGTCTCGATGACGAACGGACCCTCCCGCTTAGGCTAGAATTTGCCGGGGGTCTTGTGAGTCATGACCATTGGTCTGCAAATGGCCAAGACAAGATCGTCGACTTGGAATATTCTCTGTTTGACTTTCTTGTTGAAAGCCCGAGAGATGCACGCTTGGTAGAGCTCTATGCTTTGTTGAGCTTGTAAACGCTTCTCATCGAATGCTTCCAATTCTTGTAGCCGTCGGCGGTAGTTATCGTCCACCGTTAACCTATAGGTAAGGGCCACTCGAAGTGAGGGAATCTGGGTCTCCAATGGGAGGACAGACTCGCTCCCGTGAACCAAGGAGAACGGTGTATTTCCTGTAGCCGTTCGAATTGTCGTGCGATACGCACATAAGCATTCGCCAAGCTTCTCATTCCAGTCACGTTTGTTTGCAGACACAAACTTTTTGAGGAGCTTGATTATGGTTTTATTGAAAGCTTCAGCCAGACCGTTGGCCGAAGGGTTATATGCTGTCGAGGCCATGTTCTGAATTCGATTCTTATCATAAAATCGATAGAAAGCGGGGCTTGCGAACTGTGGACCATTGTCGTGGATAATCCTTCGGGACAGTCCAAAACGGTAGATGACGTGATGTTTTATGAAGCTAATCACGTTCGATGTCTTAACCTCTGCCAACAGAACAGCTTTCGCCCGTTTGGAGAAGTAATCGGTGATTGCAAGTGTGAGCTAATGCCCTCTGGACGACGGCGGGGTGATTGGCCCAATGATGTCCATTCCCCATACTTTGAATGGCCAAGAGGCCACTGTCGGGTACAATAATTCAGATGGCAGATGTATAAAATTTGCATGGATCTGGCAAGCCTTGTACTTCTTTGCATAATCAACTGCATCTGCGACCATTGTAGGCCAATAATAACCCATCCGGCGAAGACGATCTTGTAATTTCAGGCCAGGTTGGTGAGCCCTACAAGTACCGTCATGTGCTTCACGTAGGACTTCTTTGGCTTCTGTATTTGACATGCATATTAGTAGTAGCCCATCGTAGGATCGTCGATATAGCATTTTCGTCTCCGTATCGTAGAAGAATCTGAGGGAGCGACTTCTGATTGAGGTTGCTTCCTTCACATTCTTTGGCAGAATTCCATAGACCGCAAAGTCGATGAGCGGGCGTCTCCAGTCTTGTATGTCGTTGGTTATCTGGGCGGAGAAACTCATACCCAGTTGAAGATTTTTTCTGGGGCAGACCAGTTCATGGCCTATTATGTCGACTAGATGATGAGTGTTATTTGGGAGTGCCAAGGAAGCGGTGAGACCTGCCAGGGCATCGGCTTCGATATTTTGAAGCCTAGGAACGTGCTCTATAAAGAACCCCTCCAAGGTTGTAATGATGGCAATTGCTGTCTGATAATAGGGAATCAGGTCCTCATTGCGAACTTCATATGAACTTCGGATCTGGTTAACAACTAACTGCAAGTCACCATATGCTTCCAAGTACCTGATCCCCACTTCTTTTGCGAGTTGGAGCCCGATGACTAGAGCGTTATATTCGGCTACGTTGTTCGAACATGGTTCTGTAAGAGAATACGCCCAATTGACTACTAGTCCAGAGGGAGAAATTAATACCACCCCAACTCCAGCGACGATATCACCTTGTGGCCCCGTTCTTGAAGCACCGTCGAAGAACATTCGCTAAATGGCGTCGTGCGAAGTCATGTTCGAGGCGACGACTTCATCAGGAATTTTTTCGTAAATTATAGCTGTTTCTGAGCCTGGATGGTGTAGGGCCTAAAAATCAAGTGACGCCATGTATTTACTACTCAGCAATCAAGTTGCGTCCCAATAATCAAGCTGTGCCACTAATATGAAGCTCAGATATCAAACTGTGCCACTGATTAGGTTGCACCATATATCAGACTGCGCACAATCATATTGTGCCAAAGTCCACGTGGCGTCTGATATTTAATTGCCATCATTGCCTGACAGCACTGACAACTGACAGCATAGTAAACGAAGAAAATCTCTTCGAATCTCTCGAATTGTGCCGCTTGAGGAGATTTAATTGACAGCTGTCCTGTACATCTTGTGAGTTGCGCCTAGACGCAATCTAAACAAATTCCTTAGTTGTGCCTAGGCGCAATCTGAACAACTTCTTCTCAAAAGCTGCCATGTGTCTAGGCGCAGCCCAATCAGGCACAGTTTAACTCGTTGATTGAAGCTCGCACAACCTGATAAAGTTGAGACAATTTTTATTTCTAAAACAGAATAACGTGGCGCACATGCCACTAATCTGTCAAAACGTGTCCACTATTATGTACACGACCACGCGCATCTCAATCAAATGAGGCCATGCGTCTAAATACAGTTAGTACACGATTGTTAACTGAATGAAAGTTGGCGCAACATCAGGTTGGCGCAACCCAATATGGCGTAATCCAGCCTCGTGCACATCAGAATAACTGCTAAAACAGTTATTTCCAGAACTCTATAAATAGAGTTTCCAATCATTGTTAAAGCATCGGAGAGATCAAAAACTCTTGCAAAATTGCTGCTGCTGCTGCATTCTCCAGAGGCTCTGGTCTTCAAGTTCACATAGTCCAAGGGATAAAGTGATCGTCTTCTGATCAGATTCCTACAGTTGTACTTCCCCAGAATTCAAATTGTACTCTTGTACTCTTTTTAAAAGTTTGTAATAGAACAACTTTTTGTTTTTGCAAACAAAATGGCGACTCTGCTGGGGACGACTTTCTCCTCCGATGAGAAGGTGACAACTCAATGTGATACTGCGTCGATCGGCAAGACGCAGAAGATTCTGGTTATTTAAGTCAACCAGACAGCCTACGAGGATATGATTAGGACCAAGAGCAACAAGCGCACTGTGGCTATCACCAAGAACAGAACTATTTGGGCTCCTAAGTCTCCCACAGTTGCTGTTGCCCAGGCGCAACCTGATCGCTTAGTGGCCAAGGCACAATCCGTCTCAGTGGCCTAGGTGCAGCCTATTTATGTTGCCCGTGCGCAACCCACTCATCTTACTACCAAGGCGTAGTCTACTCACCTTACTGCCAAGGTGCAGTCCACTCAGCTTCTGCCAAGGCACAGTCTATTCAACCTGTTGCCCAAGTGCAACCTACTCATCTTGCTGCCAAGGCGCAATCAGTAGCCCATTCTGCTATGGCGCAACCTATGCATCCTGCTGCCCAGGCACAGTTTGTACACCGTACTGCTCTGGCGCAACCCAAGGGAACTAGTCTTTTGGCTATTCCCTCTTCTTCTCCAGTTCTAAACTTGGAGAAGCAATGTTCTAATGCTAGTACTAGACAGAACAAAGGGAAGGGTCCTTAGACACTTCCTCAACTCGCGCAACCTGCGCCTAAGACGGTTCAATAACAAAATAGAGGGAAACACTTCTTAGCTAACCCTCTACAAAATAAAGGAAAGCACCCTTTGGTCTTTTCTCAAACTTCCCTGGTCTATGACTCAGAGGAAGATATATCAGATTCTATTCCTTTAAACAGAGGTCTTCAGATCTCTGCTATCGAAAAGAATACTGATCAAAGAGGCATCTTGCCTACCCCTATGGGGTCTAGTCAAGATCTTCCAACCTTTCAAATTTCAAGATCTAAGCAAGGAAAATTGATGCTATCACAAACAGAGACACCTGGAGCAGAATTTTCTGATTTACGTGCTTATCTCAATAGGCATCAACCAGTATCAACTTTGGTGAAACGTAAAAACCCTATACCAAAGGCCAATCTGTACCAGAAGCCAAAGTTTGAAAAGAAAGACCCAACCACTTATGCTAATAAGTTGAGTACCTCTTTGTATACTCAGGGTACTAAACATCTGAAGAATATGAGACATGTTCCTAACATCATTAAAGAATATGTTCCTCCGACTTCTTCTCGTCCTGTAGTGGTAACTGATCTCCGGGAACGTCTTACACAAAGACGGGAGATCGCAGGGATGTCTCCTTCACCTCTAAATCACACTTCAGATCGCCACTGTCTTCATGAAGTCGTCATCAAGTGTTGTTGCCAATCATCTAGACGATCCGTCTTCGATCGTCTGAACTATGTTTCAACTCCCGAGCCTATAATAGAAGATGAAGACGAGCCGTTATATGCTTCTGTCAATATAACTTCTCAAGGCATTGGGGTGGGAAACGTCCAAGACGTAATGCATCTCGTAATCCCGATTAGCAATACCTAGATCGGATTCATGCATCCAGTGAAGGGGTCTTTCAATACACCAGGTCAAGAAATCAAAATTTGAACCAAGGTGTCTTTAATCAAGAAGATCTCTCCATCGCTCATCTAGAAGAGGACTCTTTTTCGGAGTTTGATACAGATAGTAAAAGTTCTGAACAAACTATCTCGTTAATAGCAGCGAGAGAAGTGACGACATATACCATTACAGAAGATTAATATGCCTCTACTTCAGTCAGTCAGGAGCAACGAATTATTGCACAAGAGGACAAACTGAAGACCATGGCTGAGATGGTCGCAAGTATGCACACTATAATCGTGGCTCAACATACAGTACCACCGGTTATAAAGCTTGCCACAAATCCTGAGCTTATAGCATCTTCTGTACCTGTTAATGTTAGTCTGGGGGTACCAGCTCCTTAGGTTGCTTTTACACCAATTCAAGCTGATCCTAATCAGTCTGGTACCGGAGGTGGTAATTACCATGCTGTTCCTCCTTCCAACACTTCTAACCAGCCCACCAATTCCCAAACATCAGGAGATGCTAATGGGGCTGTGAAACTCTTATACACTCAGTTTGAGGCCTTCAAGAAGAAGGATGGCCTACAAAGACTTGGCATAAAGCAACCGTATCCTACAGAGTGGAAGGAGGTTCCATTCTCTCCTAAATACAAGCTTCCAACCATTATGCTATTTGATGGCAGCAGTTCTCCAAGTCAGTACATCAATCACTTTGAAGTAATAACTGACCAATTACAGCCAAATAATGCTCTCCTTACCAGAATGTTCGTCGGTTGTTTAGTCGACGCAGCATACGACTGGTATCGTAGTTTGCCAGATGGTTGCATAACTTCTTTTGCTGGTTTCAAGCAAATGTTCTTAGAACAGTTTTATGAGGAAGTCAATGACATGACGATGTCTGCCCTTATTAAGATTAAACAAAGATACAATGAATCCACAGAGAGTTTCATTGAAAGATTCTGCCATGAGGCACTTAAAATGCCTTTAGAAACTCCATCTGCTGTAACAATAGACACCTATAAATCAAACTTGTTGCCTATTATCAGTATGTGGATGGGATCTACACAATTCTAGGATTGGCCTTCTTTCATTGTGAATGCCAAGGCGGCAGAGGTCAGTGCCGAAAAGTTCAAACAGTTAGGAGTTCAAATGACTCATCCTAACAAAGATGAACATTCTACACCCGGGGGTAATAATCGTCAGAATAACTGCAAGGATAAAGAAATACTGGCCATCAATCTTAAGGGCAAGGAGTCATTGGCTGTCAATGTTGCTCAGATAGTATCCACTCCATCAGCACCACCATATAAGACACCTCGTCCAAAAAAGGAGTATTCTTTCGATGAAGATGATACTTTGAGCATCTTCGATTGCTTGATGAAAAGCAATAAGCTTCAACTGCCAGAAGCAAAATGGCCAGAAGAAGTGGGTAAAACTGATCACCCTAAATATTATGTTTATCACAGATTTATAGGGCATCCAACCAGAGCATGCTACGTGCTCAAAGGCAAAATCCAGGAGATGGCCAACTCTGGAGCGATTACTCTTCAGCAGGATGAAAAGATGGTGACTGCTAATGTCGTCTCTGTACAGTTTGGTGACTTTGTACCACAACTTGTGCAAGATGGTGTTGTCCCTATTCCAAGGACTACTCTCGAGATCGTGAATCTTCCACCTCCTCAAAATGAGGGTCTTGTTCCACTATCAACAGACATAGGAGAGATTATGTAGATTCATCCTGATCTGGTAGCTAATTTTGAAATGCCTTCCTCTTCTAAGAACTGTAATATGGTATCTTTTGAACCAGTACCAGAAGAAGAAATTTTAATGGGTACTAGATCAGGGAAACCTTATCTTTAGGAATATTTCCCGAAACTCAAGAGAATTCTGCCCCATCTCTGGATGCTCTTTCTATATCATCTTCTCCTGCTGAGAATATACCATCTACATCCCTGCCGGTGGTTGAACCAACTCCCCCTAAACCGACATCAGCAGGCAAGGGAAAACAACATGTTCGCTTTGACAAAGTACTGAAGAAGTTCTCGTCTCTTGGACTTGAAAAGCCATATAATTTTGATATATTGGCTCAATTGGCCAATACCCCAGCAAGATTTTTAATCTTTGAACTCTTATGTCCCTCAAAAGAAACTCGAGAGACGTTAAGTGAAGCTTTGATGTTGGCTGATGCTTGTCTTACTCTTCTCAAGAAACCTGAAAAGGAGCCAGTCAGCTATACACATTATCATAGTGTATTTGAACTAATGCCCAATATTACTTTTACACAAGATGACATGTTGTTAGAAGACAATCGTCATGATCGTCCTCTCTATTTTACGGGGTATGTGGACACCATGAAAGTTAATCATATTCTGATTGATCTAGGGTCTGCTCTTAGTATCATGTCGAAGTCTTTGCTAGATGCTTTGAAGATCCCAGTGCATAACCTTTCTACAACTATCACTACCATCTTGGGGTTCAATCAAGAAAGAAGTGAACCTTTGGGGAAGATACGCTTAAAACTTCAAATTGGCAATCTTCGCACAAAGGGGACTTTTTATGTAATTGACAATCATGGCTCATACAATGCTTTGTTATGAAGACCATTCCTCCATGAACACATATTGTACTTTCTACTCTCCACTAATGTTTCAAATATGTTGATGATAATGGAGAAGTCCAAAAAGAGGTTGCAGATCTGAATCCTTTCAAAGGAGTTGAAGCATACTGCAACGATTCTCGCATGTACAAAGAAGAATTCATGAAGGTGGTATTGGCAATGGACACAGATGAAGAACAAAAAAGTGTGCAGAATGATACTCTGGTGATCCCCATCAAAGAACGTACTTCCTGTCCTCAGTCTTCCAAACCACTGACTATCTATCTTCCTTCCCACGAGAAGTGGCCTATTGGTGATAGTCAGGAACAAAGGGAGCTCACCTCTTCTGAGCCGCTTGTAATCGACCTTCGTCGTAAGAAGCCCCCTTCTCCTTCTCGTTCTTCTTTTCCCCCTCTTGTCATCAATCTGACTAAGCCTGCTAAAGCTAAAGTTCCTGTTGTAAATGATGGTGTAAAAATTAATAAAGCATCTCCTTTGCAGTATATAGATGTCTCTTACTATACTCAATATTATTTGGATATGCTAGATAGCTTTAAACCACTTACAATAGGAGTCGTATCATCTCTACGAAATGTGGTATCATTGGATTCAATACAAGAGTCGTACTTCTTAGTATCATCTCGAAAGAAAGATGAAAGGCCTATATTCTTCAATAAAAGAGTGGAACAAAAAATTATGCTCTATAATGATAATAGAGATGATACAGGAAGGTTACAATTACGTCGCTATAGTCCATAATTCAAAGCAATCATCCGTAAAATGGGCTATGATTTCAGAACATGCCTTAACAACGGTAAAGGAAGACGAACTCCTATTCGTATTTCTTTTCCAAAAGGAAAATTACAACAATACCACAGTAAAACGAAGCGGGGACTAGGTTATGCTTCACCACTTCCAACTCCAGAACCTTCCGAATCTGATGAAGAAGAACGATCTAACTCTTCTAATTCTATCTCATAGGATTCTGATACCAGCACTGGTCATATTCATAGGATGATAGTTTCTTCTAACATGGTGTCTGCCAAATTCTCGGAAGATGATAAAGATGACATTGAAGAAGCTCCTGAAGTTGACCCTTGGGCACAAAGGATGGACAATCAGTGGGAACTTCGTTTTGAACAACGAGAGCCACCTACTGAGGATCAACTAGTCCAAATCGATATTGGAGAGAAGGGCGTATCACGTTTATTAGCAAAAATCTCTCAAAAGATGATAAACAAGAATTAATTCACCTTATTCGTGAATATATTGATGTCTTTGCCTGGAGTTATGAAGATATGCCAGGATTAGATCCTCAAGTCGCAACTCACAAACTTAATATCTTGCCGAATGCCAAGCCGGTCAAACAACAACAACGGCGATTGAAGCCCAAAATGATGGATGCAATTGATGATGAAGTCAAAAAGCTTATAGATTGCGGTTTTATCAGAGAAGAACATTATCCTGACTGGGTAGCCAATGTTGTACCAGTTTTGAAGAAGACCGAAAAGGTTCGAGTTTGCATAGACTTTTGGGATCTCAATGATGCTTATCCTAAAGATAAATTTCCTTTCCCAATTACTGATGTCATGATCGACAATACTTGTGGATTCGAACGAATCTCTTTCATGAATGGATTTTCTGGAAACAATCAAATTCGGATGAATCTTGAAGATGAAAAACACACTTTATTCCGTACTCTCTGTGAAATATACTGCTATACAGTCATGCCGTTCGGTCTTAAGAACGCAGGTGCAACTTACCAGCGGGCTATGAGTACTATCTTTCGAGATCATTTGCGAAAGACTGTCGAATGCTATGATAACGATATTGCGAACAAAAGTCGCTAGCATCTTTTCCTCGAAAACCGAAGTGATTGTCAATTCATTCACTTTCTTTGACTTATCATTCATTTGGCATTTATTGTCTCTTATTTTAAATAATATGAATTCACGTCCTCTATACCTCTGAATTCCGATTATTTACATCAACAACTTGTCACGTCCTTATTACCTCTGATAAAGTTGTCTATTGAAATAATAATATTACTAAAACTTTATATTCTGCCACGTCCACATTACCTCTGAGCAGATATAATAAATATTGTCATTTTCTAAATCAAGAAATATATCATGTCCAGTACCTCTGAATATATTTTCTATTCTATTACTTATATCTATAACATGATATGCAACAAGTAATGGAACCACATAAAAAGTCTTCATTATTTCTTTTTGCAAGAAAAGAAAAAGAGTACATTGTAATAAAAGAAAGAGACAAGAAAATTTGCTCATTTTACTCTGAAGGATAGGTGATAAGTTCTGCAATTTGTTTCTTCAGAACTTGAATTCTTTCGTCACGAGAACCTAGCACTCTCTGTCTAGCTTCAACTCTTTCTGATTCAGGGTCAAAAGGTTGTAGAGCAGCCGTCTGGCGTGTTAACTCTTTATTCTAAAGATGTTCAAATTCTTCTTTTTGATGCTTCCGAGACTCCACTTGAGTAACATCAGCTTGGTGTAATTGGTTTTCTTGTTCTAAGCTCTGCTTAACAGTTTGAAGTTCTGCTTGAAGCTGAACAATTTTAGCCTCTAAGTTAGCGGCCTTTTTCTCTTCTTCTGTAGCCTTAGTCTTGTGACTCTCGGCAATAATAGCTGCATCAGAGATTTGGATGTCTAACTCGGAGGATTGTCTAGTGAAAGCCAACAAAAATGCTTCAAAATTGGCTTTACTAATTGTTGCTTCTCGAGACATAGTTGTCACCCTCACTTTTCCAAGATAGGGGTAAAATGGTAATTTTCTATTTTAGAATATTTTTTGGGAATTTTATTTCATGAATATTAATATTTAATGATTATAGGAGTCGGATTCGAATTTCATCGCATTCCAACTTAATTCGGGACTCCGGGGAATTTTGACTTGAGTTGTGATTAGCACATTAATTAGCCATGGCCCACCATACTTAACAATTAGGCCTAGGAGTTTGGACTAGTCTCCCATGAGTGTTTAGGCTTAATTAGGATTTTTATTTAGCCTAAACTAACTCCCAAAACCAATTTAGGAGGTTAACTTAGCATGTAAGTTAAGGGAGGGGCAAACTTGTAATTAGCAAGTGCCCCAACCCCTTCCCCATAGGGCCGGCCACACCCCCTCCCCATTCTTTCTTCTTCACTTCAAAGTTTCACCATCTTCTTCTTCTCCAAGTTTCTTCCCAAGTGAGAATAGGAAATCCTTGGTTTTGATCTCAAAATAAATCTCTTCTTCCCATTTTTCTTCCATCCAACTCTTCCTCTACCCCAAGTGAAGCTTCTACAAGCGTTTGGGAGCAAGAAGTGCAAGGGTGTGTCCTAAACAATTCGTTGTGTCAGAGCCATGTCGGAGGACTTTCGAATCGGGAATCCATCTCCCGATAGGTACAACCTATTCTCTAACTTATTCTTTTCAACATGTAATTTAGATTTGACCCCGTAGGAATTTGTGTCCCTATTCGTGTCAAGTTTGAGCCCGTTTGGAGTGTCCTAGGAGAAGTTAGGATTTGTGGTTGTCCTTGAGTTTCCCCCAAATTTGGACACTTTTAGAATAATTAGATTTGGCCTCTAAGTGGTTTAGGCATTCTAATTTTATATTTAGTGTGTGTGTGAGTGTGTTCATATATATATATATATATATATATATATATATATATATATATATATATTATATATATATATATATATAAAAAAAAATATATATATATATATATATGTGTGTGTGTGTGTGTGTGTGTGTGTGTGTGTGTGTGTGTGTGTGTTTGTTCATATATATATGTGTGTGTGTCTATATATATATATATATAAAATATATATATATATATATATATATATATATATATATATATATATATATATATATATATATATATATATATGTGTGTGTGTGTGTGTGTGTGTGTATGTGTGTGTGTGTGTGTGTGTGCGTGTGTGTGTGTAGATATGTATGTGTGAGTGTGTGTATTTATATATAGAGAGGGGAAGAAATGAGAATATATTTGTGAGAGTTTATATATATATATATATAGAAGAGAATAGAGGAGTTTAGAGAAGGTTTTAGAGAGGGAAATTAGAGGGAATGAGAGGGTGAGAAGAGAGGAGAAAGGGAGAGCACCACAGCAGCTAGGAGGGGCCAAGGGGCTGCTGCCCCCCCCCCCCCCCCCATAGCAGCAGCTGCTATAACAGCAGCAGGCAGCAGCATTAGCAGCAGCAGGCAGGAGCAGTAGTACCCCCAAACACCCCCATTTGACCCCCTTTTGATCCCCCATGAGCCTACGTATGTATACCCATATATATACATATATATACCCCTATATATACTCTATATATACACCTATAAAATCCACAAAACTAACCCCTAAAACTAGTCCTAAGTGGAGTGGAAAAAAGTGAGATTGAGTGAGTGAATGTTGAGTGAATTAGATTTGGTGAGAGGGTGATTTTGAGTTCCGTGATTCGGAACGCGTCCAAACTTGAAGGAGACCTAGCCAATATAAAATAGAGTTTGCGGGTAGGCTTCTAGGTGGAAATCGAGATTTGGTGTAGGATTAGGAGAATGGTATCGCACGATACCATTGAGTATCTTGAGATATTCAAGATAACGGGTAAACGTCCAATATGGACCGTAAGATGGACTGGATGTCCACTTACCCTAGGGAACTTGGTAGGTAATGGTTGTATAGGCTAGTACCCTACTACCCTAGGAAGCCCGGAGTGAAATTCCTAAGGGAAGGCCACTTGGCGTCAAGTTAGAATGGTTTAAGGGTAAGTGTATTAAAGGGGTAATCGGGTAAATTAAAGATACGGGGTTCGGGTATTCGAATTGACTTGAAACTTAGGTGACTTGTTAGGTACATCCTATAAACGTCATATTTGAACCAATTTTGGCTCGGTTGACCCAGAGTTAACTTTTTACCTAAAAGTCAACGATGAGTCAACACTTTATCTAAATTTGACCAAATCCAAACTAGAGTTGACCAGTTGATTGAAAGTCAACTGTTGGTCAACATTTGACCAGTTTGACCTAGGGTTGACCTAGAGTTGACCAGACTTGACCATGGTTGACCAGTTGACTAAGAGTCAACTGTAGGCCAACTCTTGACCCTGTTTGATTTGCTTGACTTGTTTTGACTTGCTATGACTGGTATGACCTAGAGTTGACTTAGTCTGACTTAGATTGACTTGATATGATTGACTTGACCTAGATTGACTTGACAGGACTTAGTGTGACTCAGTGAGAGTTTGACCTAGATTTCATATCTTTCATCATAAATCATTCTTAACTTTGTTAAACCTAAATTAACATGCAAATATCTCATCTTTAGGTCTCTGATTACCACTCTGAGCATTGATATACCCTACAGCTTAGGACAACAGGCGAGTACATTCACTGATAGTTTTTATTGTCTTGATATCTGCTATATCCGATTCAGTTGTAGTGTCTTACTTGATTCCAGTCACGATAGTTCACGGACTAGTATACGTTGGATCATGACATGAGATGTTGTTCCTGGATTTTCTTGGTATATGTACATTTCTTGTCTTATTCCCTGTACTTGTATAGACACCGATTCCTGAGAGGGAGTAGCTATCCTCTTAGGAAATCCCGTGTCATGACGTGTCATATCCAGGTCCATTATACTACTCGAGGATGGGGAATTATTATGGGTTATGTGATCAAATCCCTATGTCACTATTTTGCTTGCGCCACTCTCACCTCACGTAGGGTGTAGCAGATATCTCCATGTCCATGTTATCCAGGTTGGCCGGCATGACTTTCCGTTGAGGTCACCGCGGATTGTCGGTCCAAGTGGATAACCCTACCATGATTCTCTTGCCGATCACATAACGCTCTAATAATTCAAGGCATATTTTATATTTACTTATCTTATCATATATCATGTTCTGTTCTACATTCAGTACTTTCTTACCATACTATGATATTCAGTTACTCACATGTTCTACATGCCTTTATATTGTACCTTGTTTGGAGACTAAGTTCTTCTCGGCAGAAGAGTTACAACCCCAGTCCTTGTTTGGTTTAAGGGTTGTAACTCAGCTTCCGAACGGTTCCCAAGGCTTCATATATCTTTGTCTTGTAGTTCATTATACTGTCTCTTATAGAATTTATTAATTCACATGGAACTGCTGTTAGTGCTTGTACTTGCTTATTTTCCTGACAGGATACCGTTATGATATATTACAGATGACTCTGAGGCAGACTGCTCAAGCTATTATTTGCTCGAGCTAGATGGAGTAGTCCAGGACCGTAGCCTTATAGTAGAGCCACTAGACTTTGTTCTCCCAGAGTAGTGTAGATTAGTTGGGTTGCCTGGACTGCAATCCAGCTAGCATTATCAGACTGTAGCTTCTACGTTATATTTTGAGACCCTGTGATGTTGTGTATATATCTGGGCTTGTGTTGGATCTTGGACTTATTTCCTTTCATCTATCATATATTTCCTTCTGTGCTATCTACCTTAGTTTTATCATGTGATTGAGACTGTATTGCTATGTCACCTCCATTCGAAGAGTATATATTGTACAGGTACCTTTATATTGTTAGTCGTAGTATTTTTAGACGTTATATACAGTGTTCTACCGCCGATACTGCGACGTAGGCTGGACGTACCCACGTGCTCGTGCCTCTCATAAGGGTGCGGGTCGTGACAAAAGTTTCATATTCCAAGTCTACTAACTGCTCGATGTCTCCTCTCTTTATCTCCTTATAAGCTTTAATTGAGCTCTCCAACTCATCCAAAATATGTTCCAAATATGTAGCCTGAGCATTGTCTCCTTGGCTTTGAATACCTCCAATCAAAAAAGTAGAGAGAGTTCTGATAGTGCTGAAAGGGACATCCTCTCTTTCCATCACTCTATAAACTAGGGGTTCCAGAGATGTAAAAAAAACTCTCGTAAAGGAGGCCACCACAAACTTGCTAGTTGTCATGGCTCTTGGGGTGGCTACTATGTCTGCAGGAATTTTCACAGTTTCAGCAGGTGGAGGCACTTCATCTGGAGCATTAATATGAGAAGAGCTTCCCTCCCCTGCTACCGTTCCAGTAGGTTCTTCTGCAAATCACATATATCATTTATGTTAGTCACATATAACGCTGAAGGTGCTACAATAAATTGATCATACTTAGAAATTTACCTGAGCTGGGTATATTACGAGGAGTCTCAACAGCTTTAACTGTCTTGGACTGAAGCTTCGACAGAGTCTCTGCAGACATGGTAGCCTGACTACTCCCTGCTCCCGATTCAGTCTGAGGTGGCAGAGTTACTGGAGTTTCATTTACTAATTCTGCTGCCACCCTAGACATCTCAGGTTGCTCAGTGATCGTGGGTTCATTAATCTCAAGAGGATTGATATGTTCCTCATCATTAACCGCATCTTCCTCGTCTTCAGCAGTTGAAGGATCTTCATCAACTGGGAGTTCTTGTGATGATGGTGCACTCACTAAAGTTTGTTTTTCTTTAGTGATGTTGTTCTAATCATCATCATAGGTTTCAACAACAAAATCGCAACCGGTCAATGCGTCAATCATTGCCTCTTCTGGATGAGTAGATACTTGAGCTTGTGGAGTATCTTGTGGAGGCAAATCCTGCTTTGGAGAGGAGACTTTTGGACTCAGGGGAGTTGGAGATGGAATTGTTATCCCTGCTGCAGCAAGTACATTGGCGGGAACATTTACTGTCATGATGGTAATAGGAGGCTGGACATCTATTGAAGTAACCAATATTAAGAAGAGCAATTTAGATATATATCTTTGATAAAAAATTAATATATGAGGATATGTCACAATTTTGATATTACTTTCTTGAGATGGTTCTTCTTCAGCAATTATCAATTTCCTTCTGACTTCTTTGGGTATTGATGCGCCTGGCTCTGCAACAGCTCCAGTACGATCACTCTCTGTATCAATTAAAGAAGTAGAAGTTCCTCCCTTTATGATTTTCTTCGACTCTCGAATAGAAGAAGGAGTGATATCTTTCTCTCCAGAGGAAGAACTAAGAAGCATCTGTTTCGATTGAGAACGAGTTGTTCTCGTAGTCACTGGTTCATTGATAACCAGCGACGTTCTTTTCTTCTTCTCTGGAGCCCTTGGAGAATTGGATGTATTATCTCGCTGAGGAGAGGCCGTCGTCTCCTTAGTCTTTCTCTTCTTCAATCTCTTAACGGGAGATTTTTCTTTCCGCACCTTTATGGATATGTCTAGAGGATTTTGAACTGGATCAGAATAGTTTATTAAAATTGATGCCTCCAGAGGTACATCGGCAGGATCTTTGTCTTCTATATTTTGGAAAGACTGAAGAGTACGTTTTCCTTGTTTAAATCTCTTTTCTGTTGCAAAGCTGTGTGCAGGATGAAAGTTTTCAGCGAATGTGTTTGCTGAAGTATAGAAGTTTGCGTATGAATATAACATACGCGGGCCTTGTGGAAGATGGTAAGGCATGGAAAAGATAGCTTTTGTGTCCCAGGCGTTGTAATAACTCCAAGCCCTAGCTCCATCAATGAGATAACCCTTGGCTTGTAGGCAAGTGGTTGCATTACCTACATGAAGCTGATCATATCCAAATTGCCGTACAAATTGACTCGGCAAGTACGGTTCCAAATAGCATTCTTCTTCGAATCTATAGACCAAATGAGAATGCCGGATCACCTTAAGCCATGAAAAGATGTTTGGGCTTAAACGAAGTATTTCTTCAGTTAAGTCCATCATTTGTGGAGGCATAGTTTCGTACCCTAGAGGAGGTCCAACACACTGAAAACTCCATCTTGATCCACGGTTCAAGGGCAAATATGCACTCTGAAAGAGCAGTATATTGCCAGTGAGCATTAGCGAAGCGCCCAATGAAGTCTCCATCAACAGTTCCCATATCAGGGTTCATCAAACAAGGATGGTGTAGCAATAACCATCCGAACAAATAAGTATATGGCATTTCAGTACGGGGAAAATCCGACCGAGCATCCTTATCAAGTAGCATAGTGTCCACAAAAGAACGCAGTCCTATATTCAAGTGGCAAGTCATGGCTGATAAGAGATCCAGCTTGTATCCAAATACAAGACGTGTTGCAGCGAACAGGACACCCCGATGGAATCTGTCAACTGCACTGGCTCCCGGAACTATAAATCACCGTAGCCATAAAGATAGAAAACTCGCTAGCTGGGCTTCTTGAGACATAGGTCTACAACCCTGTCTAAGGTAACCCTGGAGAATATCGCCTGCCTTAAACAGACCCGAGTCCTCAGCTAATGTGACATCTCCGTGATTATGTTGTTCTATCAGATATTGCATCTCACTTCTATCAAAGGGTTTAAAAAACGAGGAGTACAGGCTTGATTGTCCAGTGGTTGTCCTCTCGTGTATGACCCAAGAACAGATATGGCATTCATTTGGTGATGTAGTAAGTACCCGCAGTGGCACTTTTGTAGTAGAGTGAGCAGATTTTGTAGTGACACAACAATTCTTGGAAAACTGTGATCATCTGAGGATTCTCCTCTACCAGAGCATCCAATTCATCATTTATGGGTACATATTCTTCATATGGATTATCACCCATTGGTAGGTGAGAGATATATTCCATCTCGTTAAGAGCAAATCCCATTTCTCCATGGGGAGTCATGAAAGTCCCAGTCCTTTCATTATATCTCTCTATTAGGGCCAAAAACATATGAGGATTCGGAAGAATGCCATATACTGTAGTACATATGGCATTGTAGAGACCCAGATCAATGAGTTTGTCTTTGAATTCATCCAAAATCCATATAGACAAACTGCTCCAGCGCTTCATCTTTGGGTTTACCAAACCTGTTATACGCATAGCACGGTCTGGATATCTTCCTTCAATTTTTGCAAATGTATTTGCAAAAATAGGTATTCTGACCGGAAGGAGCAGGGAAGAATCCTCGGAAGGAATACAGCTCGGCCTTAAACCTCTTAAACGTGTACTATATCTTTCAGAAGTGCTGTAGAAAAGGTCCATGTTCCTTGGACCCAATTTATAACAAATTTTGCCGACTCTCGCATGCTGAAGGGGAGTCAGATCCCATGACATCCTTCTAGGATAGCTAGCAAAAGCATATTGGGATAATGCCATAGACCTTGATATTTCTGTTAGGTATATGGCTTTGTCCTCCTTTAAGAAAGCTCTCATCTCTTTTCTTGCCTTAGGCTAGGAAGTCTTCTTGATGGCATCCCCGAATAAAAAGGCAGGTTTTTTGTAGACTATAGTATCCAGGCTCTGAAGGGGTTCACCGTTCATTAAGTTCAATAGGGTTTGATTATCTTGATTTATGAGCAGAGTCCTTCGTGCTTCAGGACCGTCGTATTAAGGAATGTTTGCCATTGATTGTAAAAGTACAGAACAATTATCGGAGAACTGAACTTAGACTCACAATAAAAACTCGCTCGTACAAAGAAAGCCTAGGGACGAAAACCTAGGTACAGCAGTCTAAGTACGATTGTTTATTTTAGATTCTGGGGGGTGACGATAGAGGCTCGGGAAAGCGACGGCCGCTCTGCCTTACTCCTTGGACGATCGGTACGCAGCCTTGGCTCGGGGAAGATCTGCTTGGTCGTTGACGAAGAAACACCTTCTTGCTCTCTCTCTGATTGCTCTCCTGGCTTCTCTCTCTTTGTGTATATTCTCTCTCTGACTATGGGGGAAGTCTCTCTGTATATACGTATTCTTCTCTGATTCTTTTTTTTGTATATCTCTCTATATCTCACAAGGGAATGGCACCTTGCTATTTATAATAGTGGGATATGATCACTAGGGTTGCCAATGATTAGCTCTTGGAGATGGCGACGGCCTGGGGATTGATCAATCCAGGCCGTTCGTTTCTGATTGTGACGAATCAGAACCATTAAGGGTAGATTACACCAAAATTCCATTAGCAATTAATGCTGATTGGTATAAATCTTCCTTATAATGATTCTCTAATATCTACGAATAAATCAAATTTATTCTCCTGCCACGTGCCCCAGATCATTGGGATTCGAGCCGATCTTGGATTGCCATAAATCTGGGAGATTGATCGGCTGAGGACACATGTCCTGAGAGCCAATGGTGAGACAGGAACCGCATGCAGATTGGGCCGCATGAGATTTGGGCCGCATAAATTTTGGGCCGCATAAGACTTGGGACACGTGTCAGGGCTGTCTGGGCAGTGGCCCCCTCCTTCAGACTTCTGAACCATATGATGAGCCGCATGGACCGTATAATGGTGTGTCTGCTTGAGCCGCATGGGCATGATCTTCTTGAGCCGCATAGGAATGATTCCACTCGAGCCGCATGGGACAGCTTCACTCTGAACCGCATGGGAAGTCTTCACTTCGAGCCGTATAAGTACACCCATGTGGCAGGGTTACGTGGAATTTTGTTGCTCTCGGGGGATCGTGTCAGAGATTTCTTTCTCTTCCCTAGAGATTCATCATCATGACAGAGTCATAATTACCTGCTTTGGTGTCAGGTCTGTCAACTTTTCAGAGGGGTCAGCCGTCAAAGCAATTAATGCAGCATGGATCGGAGGGGAGCACTGTCACGCCACATGTCTTCTGAACCGCATGGAATGCCTCCGGCCGCATAGCTCCTTATGCCGCATGACTCCCTGAGCTGTATGCGTTTTCTGAGCTGTATGGGTCTTTTTTGGCCGCATGAGTCAATTTCTTTAGTATTTTCCATGCTTCTACAGGACCCTCTTCAAAGTTTTCAATTTGTAAAATTGAAATACTTTGAACAAGAAGCATGGCCGTATTAGCCACATATGCAATCCCGACCGCATAGATGTCCTGGCTGCTTGGATGTGTTATTCGCATGACTGTTTCAGCCGCAGGAGGTGTGTTAGCCGCATAAATGGTCCAGTCCACGTGTGTGGGTCTTTATTTATCTCCAAGTTGCTTCAGCGCCGTCTTTGTAGGGGGAATCTCAAGGGTCAGTTCATTAAATCTTTTTGGATTTGATGCCTTGGGTGAATCTTGGAGACGAAACCCAAGGAGTCGGTTTCGCTCTTCAAGAGTCGGTCATTGGCCCACGTGTTCGCCTTCTCCCCTCCTCCTATAAATATGAGGGGTTTGAAGAGAGAGAAGACTTCTTTATTTTCTTTCTTCTCTTATCTCGCTTGCCTTTCTTTTCTTCGATAATTGATGGCTCCCAAGAAGATCGTGGCAGTAAAGGGCAAGAAGGCGGCCTCCACTTCCACCTTGGGTGCGGTTGCTGCCCCGCCCGTCGTCGTGCCTGCTGTTCATCCTGACGCCCATCCCCCCATTGTTGGTAAGGACAATGTATGAATTAAGGAACCCCAACCGCCATGGCTACGTCGCATACTTTATGCACGAGCCTTTGTAAATCGTATGTTCGCCCTACGGCTGAGCTGCGAACCGCATAAGAAAAATCATTGTGTCTGTATGAGCGCCTTATTAGTGAAACCGCATAGGCGGCGCATAGACTTTTATTGTGCGGAGCCGCATAAGCAGTCTTCTGAACTGGAGCCACATGGGGCTTTCTGGAGCCGCATAAGACTTCTGAGAACTTCATGGGGGGCATGGATATTTTCTTGAGCCACATGTGGTTTGAAAACACCTAATCAGCTCTTTTTTTATTCTCTGTTTAACTTATTTTTTCTTTGTCTGTTCTTCAGTGAATTTGCCGGTTAACGCTGCCAGAGAACTCTTGGTGGGTAGCGCTCAAGCTGCTCTCGGCTATAGGTACGACCATATTGTTCAGCACGTGGCGGATCAGTTTCCGAGCGATGAGCCTATGGCCAGATTGAATGCCATCAAGAATCAGCCTTTCTATTTCCTTAATGCTATGATGAACTCCGGGAAATTCGAAGGAGAGTTTTTGAAGCCTGCGTTCTTTTTTGGAGACGCCTTGACCGTGGAGAATGATCATGTTCTGGAGGTGTCGGAGGATTGGAATTTTGTTTCTAACGGGATGGCGATCCGTATCCCTCAGATGGAGCGACACTTTCCATTATCTTGGTTCAATATGCTCCCTTTGGACCGGAAGATGGAGGGGACTCTAACCCCTACCAGGAGTGGGATGTTCGTGGGGAACATCCGTTATAATAACCATCTGAAGTCCATGGTTGCTGGCAAGGTGCATACCAGTTGTTCTGTGACAGGGTTGGTCCCAGGTTCTTTCCTGAATGTGGCAGGTCCTAACTTCACGTTTTCTACCGCCGATACTTTTATAAATCGACTTGCCCGGAAAGGCTCCTATCCCGTTGGTCGGTTGACGTTTCCTGGTTGGATACACCCTATTCCCTCGTGGATCAATTTATCTACCTGGATCCTGCAGAAGTATGAGGCTTTTTTGTGCGAGATTGGCCTGTACCATGCTATCCGAGGTGCCAGTCATGGCTTGTTCATAAACAAGAAGCTATTCATGTCCCTGCTGGAGATGTATAATTGTCGTACAGGGACCTTTTACACACCTGTAGGGGAGATGGGACTTGCGCTCCATGAAATGCATGCGGTCTCCAAGCTTCCTTGGGGGGACGAAGCATTTGAAACATATACTCCCACTAATGAGGAACTCGAAGATTTGGAACGACGGTATCCAGGCTTTGCGGCCCTTTATCAGGAGATATTATGCCATTATAACACATGCCATCAGATAACCCGCAAGGATAACCTGGAAGGGAATGCTCCCTACACCAAGGATTGGGTGCATTATCTTTTCTCAGCAGATGCCTCAGGTCTGGTTACCTCTCGTCGCCCTAGGTCTCGGGAGGCGGTCAAAGAATTGGTGTCATCTACTAGTGGCAGATTCGGGAGCCAAACCGACACTTTCGATTACTTTTACCAGGATACTCAAGAGCTGTCTGAGAAAGCACTTCTGGCGAGATTTTTGATGATCTGGCTACAAAATTGTGTAGTCTCGAGAGGAACCGGTTCTATTGAGAGAATTAGTTGTAACTTCATCCTTCCGGCTGTGAAATTAGTCTTGCGAATTAGGCTAGCTCTCCTTTCGGCTATGGTGTGTAGCATACACCGTGGCCTTCGTACCTTCACGTCCAAATTCATTGCCCGCGATGTGACCAAGGATTTTGAACGAACTGAGTTACCTTATCATTATTTGATGGGGTGGCTGCTGATACATTATCCATCTTTGATGAGGTCGGGCTCTGAGGGCGGTACGACTGATGATGACGCCCTTATCTTCCGTTACCGTGATGAGCCTTGGGAATGTGAGGCCATGCGGGTTTGCCGGATGGTCTTGGTAAGGGCAGATAAGTATCATATTTTCGTATCCGTCCCTCGCTTTTCTGCCAGGGACATAGAGACTGTGCATATAGACGGTATTGCGCCTCCTCAACTTCTGGATGGCCAGATGCTCTTATGGTTGCGTAACATCCGTCCCTCATATCTGGTGTACCGTAACCGCAATGTTGTTTTTCTGGAGCCGTATCTGCCTAGCAGGTTTGCCCGGCAGTTTAGGTACAACCAACTTTGTTTAGACAGCCCCAGCTCTTGTCTGGGTTATGAGGAAAGTCTTCTTGATGGTATCAGAGCTTGGCAATATTATGATTCGTTCCATACTCGCACCATTTTCTCGGTCCCTGCTATTAAGGAGTCAGTGGAGATCTTGTATATGGCGGCTCTGTATCATGTCATGGCGAACAAGCCTCCGGTCGATTTTAACCCAGGTACCAGTTTTATTGCTGGCACCGGTCTGGAGGAAGGCTCTCAAGGGGCCAAGAAAAGAAAGACTAGAGCCGAAGTGCCAGATTTGGATTCCGCTGCTGAAGGTGATGAAGGCAACGAGCATAATGAAGATGACTCTATCCTTCCAGTGGTAGGCGCAGAGGTGGGTCAGTTGCATGTTTTGTCAGATGAGATGCTGAGGGATCAGTCCCTTGTTGCGCCTGGTCCTATCCCGAAACGTAGCAGGCAGGTTCCTCCTGTAGGCAGTGTTTCTCGATCCCGGAAGCTGGTTGCGACTAGGCACCGTCCGCCAGCCGTAAAAGAGAGTGGAGAAGAAGTCAATCCTGCGTCAGAGGTAACAAAACTGCTCTCGATCCCTTCTTCCTTCTTTCCTTTGAGTTTCAATCCTGATTGTCTTCGTTCCCTCTTTTAGGTGTCGGGGGAAGAAGAAGAGTTTCAGGATGTCGAGGCGGTGACCCAGGATGACGGGGCCTCCTATGAGCCTGTTCTTATTCAAGAGGACGCAGATCAATCTGTATCCCCCTTCAAGGTGACGGGGTCAGGGGACGTGACTGAGTTTAACTCGGGGATCCCGGGTGGGGGGACCATGCCAGTTGTGGATGAGCCGCGACCTTCATGCCCCTCCCCTGGTAAGATTAGTCGAATCTTAACCCGTGAGGAAGCCTATCTGCTCTATCATCATGTCCTTCGGGTTACGTCGATTGACTGTTATTCTGGACATTCAGGTCCTGTCCCTTCAGTACCGAGGATGGACGTCGTCGAGACAACCCCAACCGAAGGGGCATCGGTGGAAAGGGGTATACTTTCTCACTGCCCTACTCGTCTTGATGGGCCTTCTGGGGGCCCGAGTTTAACGAGCCAGTTCTCGGGGCAGTCGGGGCAGGGAACAATGGTCCTTGCATCATCCTCTGCTCCAATGGCTTCGAGAATCGACCTTTCTTCCCTGCCGAGCATCCAAGCTCTCCGGGCGGCGGAAGACGAGTTGGTCGCTATTCATGCATCGTTCGGCTCGGACTCCGCTCCCTTGGTGGCGAGCTCTAGCGTTACTCCTCCGACGTTGCCGCTCCGGCTTCCCCTGACGCCCTCCTCTGCTGAAGTTTTGAACGACGCGTTGCAGGACGTGGTTGCCAGTTTCCATCGTCATTTGAAGAGGGGAATCGAGGCCGCTGTAGAAAGAGGGACCTCTTTTACCTTGGCCCAAAGATGCGCCCATGGTCAAATAAACATCCTTAGGGATCTTCCTGATGATGCAGGAATGGCTTCGCTTCTGGAGGCAAAATTGCTGGAGGCTGATCAGCTGGTGTCCGAGCTTCGAGTATTGCGGCAGGCTGATCTGCCTGCTGTTATAAACGAGAAGCGAAATTCCCTTATTGCTGTTATAGAGAGGACCAGAGCGGCTCGAAATAAGACCAGACCGGCCGCACTGAAGGATCTCAGCGACTTAGCTGATCGGTATGATCAATTGAGTTATGCGACCGAAAATGTTGTGGCTCGGGAGGAGTCTGTCTCTCGTGAGATTATCGAGACGCGGAAGCAGATCCTTGCGCTTCAGAAGAAGTTGACTTTCCTGGAGTCTGAACTCGAGACTGCCCGCAATGACAGGGGGCTAATTGTTCAGGAAGCTGACAGGGTTACTCAAGTTTCGACTGACCTGGAGGCTGTCTTGAAGAAATTGGAAGATGACTGTCAGGCGCTCCTGGATTTGGACAATGAGGAGCGGTTACTCCAGGAGGCCGAGCGTCGTGCTCGGCAACGGATTGAGCGGGAGACCACCTCAGTGAGAGACCGCCTCCTAGAATTGAGTAACACTGAAATGTAGTCGGCCTTTTCTTTTTCCTTCTTTTTCTTTCTCTTCTCTTTTTTTTTGAAAGGGACGTGGTCCCGAAATATGTAATGCTTTTTTTTCTTCCTTCAAATGAAGAGTACTTTCAATTCTACCCTTCATTTGTATTGCTTGATGTGCCTGTGATATTGTGGTGATGTTCTCCCCCGCATAGGGGATATATTTGTGGACCTGTTACCCATGGCGTACCTTAGTTTTAGGTAGAGATAACAAGTTTCAGTCAGGATGCCTGAAGCAGCCATAGCAAAGTGGTCATGGGTGCTCTTGGTATTGAGAAAAGAATTGTCGTAGAGCAGCTAGGCTCCTGGGGCATGATGAGGTGATAGGTTTGTGTTAAGAGATTTAGCGGAGGATATTTGTGGGCCTATTACCCTTGGCATACCCTGGTTTAGGATACGGATAATAGGATGATGGGGAACTGGCATACTTGCTCAGAGGTAACGAGGACATGGCGAGTAGGAAAGTTTTTCGAACGTAGAGTCTTCCTGTTCAGAGGTAATGAGTACATGGCAGGAGCGAACTCGACGGAGGGTATTGGTGGTCAACAGAGGACATTTGTGGTCAACAGAGGACATTTGTGATCAACATAGGACATTTGTGGTCAACAGAGGACATTTATGGACCCATTACCCTTGGCGTACTTCGGTTGTGGGTACAGGTAATAGGTCGAAAGGGGATCATCATACTTACTCAGAGGTAATGAGGACATGGCAAGTATGAAGGTTTCTTCGACGGAGCCTTCCCATTCAGAGGTAATGAGTTCATGACAGGAGTGGGCTCAATGAAGGGGGGTACGTAGAATAACTCAGAGGTAATGAGGACATGGAAATTCTATGTAGGGGTGATTTGTTTTTGGCAGAAATGGGATGACTCAGAGGTGATGAGGACATGGTCGTCTTGGAAATTTGTGGATCCGTTACCTTTGTTGTGCACTGGGAGTGTAGGTATTAGATCATGAGGGAGGATCTCTTGTAGAAAGAAAGTTCAGCGGTATGATCATACATAACTTTCTACCTGAAAGAGTGACCAGGATGTGAGTTTAGAGGCACCATCGGGTACATGACTCGAGAATCTGGAGAATGGTGAGTGTGAGTTCAGCGATACCAGCGGGTACATGACTCGAAAATCTGAAAAACTATGAGGGTGAGTTCAGTGGTATCAGCGGATACATGACTCGAAGATCTGGAAAATTATGGGGTGAGTTCATTGGTACTAGCGGGTACATGACTCGACAATCCATGAATGTTGGAATCAAAGTGTAAGTTCAGAGGTACCAGCAGGTACATGACTTGGAAATTTAGGATATCTTTATGGAAGAAGGGCATGAGTTCAGCGGTACACGCGGGTACGTGACTCAAAAATCTGTGAATGTTGGAATCAAAGTGTAAGTTCAGAGGTACCAGCAGGTACATGACTTGGGAATTTGGGATATGAGTTCAGCGGTACAAGAGGGTACGTGACTCGATAAGTTGGAAAATTAGGGGGTTGAGTTCAGTGGTACCAGCGGGCACATAACTCGAAACTCTGGAAAATGTTGTTTAAACATAGTATTTCTTCAGGAACTTGCCATTGACGGACAACATGAGCAAGTCTCCGTTCTGCTTGGCGAGGCGGTAAGCACCATTGGAGAACACGGCCTCGATGATAAATGGGCCATCCCATTTTGGCTTGAACTTGCCGGTGGTCTTGTGAGTCATGACCATTGGCCTCCTGACTGCCAAAACAAGATCATCCACTTGGAATGTTCTGACTTTGACCTTTATGTTGAAGGCTTCTCAGATGCGTGCTTGGTATAATTCGATCCTTTACTGAACTAGGAGGCGTTTTTCATCTAAGGTCTCTAACTCTTGTAGTCGACGTCGGTAGTTATCATCCGTTGTCAATTGATAAGTGAGGGCGACTCGGAGTGAGGGAATCTGAGTCTCTAATGGGAGAACTGCCTCACTCCCGTACACCAGAGAGAATGGTGTATTCCCGGTGGCTGTTCGAACTGTAGTACGATAAGCCCATAAGCACTCACCGAGCTTCTCGTTCCAGTTGCGTTTGTTGGAGGAGACAAATTTCTTGAGGAGTTTGATGATTGTTTTGTTGAATGCCTCTGCTAACCCGTTTGCTGCCGGGTTGTATGGTGTTGAAGCGACATTCTGAATGCGGTGTTTGTCGCAGAATCGGTAGAATGCATAGCTTATAAACTGCGGACCATTATCATGGATGATCCTTCGGGGCAGTCCAAAGCGGTAGATGACGTGGTGCATCAGAAAGCTGATTACGTTCGAAGTCTTGACTTCGGCGAGTGGGACAGCTTCTGCCCACTTTGAGAAGTAATCAGTGATCGCAAGTATGAAGCGATGTCCTCGGGAGGAAGGTGGGGTGATTGGACCAATGATATCCATTCCCCATGCTTCGAATGGCCAGGACGCCACTGTCAGATGTAGAAATTCGGATGATTGGTGAATGAAGTCTGCATGGACTTGGCAGGCCTTGCATTTTCGGGCATAATCTATTGCATCAGCCACCATCGTGGGCCAGTAGTAGCCCATCCGACGAAGGCGGTCTTGCAGCTTAGGGCCAGGCTGATGGGCCCCGCAGACACCGTCATGAGCCTCTCGTACGACTTCTTTGGCTTCTGCGTTCGACAAGCACCGAAGTAGTAATCCGTCGTAGGAGCGGCGATACAGCATTTTCGTCTCTGTATCATAGAAGAATCTGAGAGAACGCCGTCTGATAGAAGTAGCCTCCTTCGGGTTCTCGGGCAGGATATCGTAGGCCACGAAGTCTATGAATGGTTGTCTCCAGTCTGGCGCTTCGTCGATCATCTGAGCAGAATAACTCGCCATGGCTTGAACGTTGTTCTTGGGGCAGACCAGCTCATGGCCGATTACATCGACCGAATGATGAGAGTGGTTTGGCACTGCTAGGAAAGCAGCCAGGCCTGCTAGGGCATCAGCTTCGATATTTTGGAGTCTGGGGACGTGTTCGATGAAGAATCCCTCGAATGATGAGATAATGTTGATCGCTATTTGGTGGTAGGGGATCATGTCTTCATGGCGGACTTCGTACGTCCCCCGAATCTGGTTGACGATTAATTGCGAATCGCCGTATGCTTCAAGGTATTCTACACCCAGTTCTCTTACGAGTTGGAGGCCAATGACCAAAGTGCTGTACTCGGCCACATTGTTAGAACAGGGTTCCGTGAGAGAGTAGGCACGATTGATCACTAGCCCGGTAGGAGAGACCAATACTACTCCGACTCCGACGACGATGTTTCCCTTGGGTCCGGTTCTTGAAGCGCCATCGAAGAACATCCGCCATATGTTATCGTGGGTGGTTGTATTTGAATCGGCGACTTCATCTGGGATTTTTTCGTATATTTTGGATGATTCCGATCCTGGATGGGCCGCCAAAAAGTCTGCCAGGGCTTGACCTTTGACAGCCTTCTGCGGGACGAAGATCATATGATAGGGGGACAGCAATATCGTCCATGTAGCGAGGCGGGAGCTGAGTGCCCCTGGTTTGGTCATGACGACCCTGAGAGGGTTGATTCGTGAGATCACATGTATGGTTTGCCCCATGACATAGTACCGCGTCTTTTGAATGGCGAATACCAGGGCGAGGCATTCTTTCTCCACAGCGGTGTATCGGTGTTCGGGCCCGACCATCATTCGGCTGAGGTAGTAAATGGCTTACTCGTGGCCTGCGTCGTTGTTTTGTGCCAGCAGGGCACCGAGGGAGTGTTCTATTGCTCGTACATAGAGCAGGAATGGTTTTCCAGGGACCGGGGCCACCAGGACTGGAGGATTTGATAAATATTCTTTGATGTCATCGAAAGCGCGCTGGCATTCCTCGTCCCATACGAATGAGACTCCCTTCTTCATGAGGTGGGTGAACGGTCGGCATCGCCCGGAGAGGTTGGAAATGAACCTCCTGATATAAGCTAGCCTCCCTTGGAGGCCTCTAAGTTCACGGAGATTTCTCGGGGGACCCATCTCCATGATTGCCCTCGTTTTCTCGGGGTCTACATGGATACCCCGTACAGTGATGATGAATCCCAAGAACTTCCCGCTGGATACGCCTAAGAACGATTTCGTAGGGTTCATCTTCAGATTGTGGGCTCGTATTAAGTTGAACACCGTTCTCAGGTCTTGCAGATGATCTTCCTTACGGCAACTCTTGACGGCGATGTCGTCGACATAGCATTCCACTGTCTTGCACAAATGTTCTCTGAAAATGATACTCATGGCTCGCTGATATGTAGCGCCAGCATTCTTTAGACCGAATGGCATAACTGTGTAGTAGTATGTGCCAATCGGGGTTCGGAATAAGGTGTGCTTTTCGTCGTCGGGAGACATCTTGATTTGATTGTACCCCAAGAATCCATCCATGAATGACATACGTTCAAAGCTGCATGTATTGTCGATCATGATGTCTGTGATAGGAAGGGGAAATTCATCTTTGGGGCATGCCTCGTTCAGGTTGCGGAAGTCGATGCAGATTCGAATCTTCCTATTCTTTTTTAGGACGGGTACTATATTGGCGACCCAATCAGGATGTTGCTCTTCACGAATGAAGCCGCTGGCTATTAGCTTGTTGACTTCGGCTTCGATCGCGTCCATGACGCCTGGGTGGAAGCGTCGTTGTTGCTGCTTTACTGGCTTTGCATCTGGCCGTATATTGAGTTTGTGGAGAGCGATATCAGGATTTAACCCCGGCATGTCTTCATAGCTCCAGGCGAACACATCAATGTATTCTCTGACAAGTTCTAACAGCGACTCTCGTTCTTCGTCAGTTAGGCTTTTACTGATAAAGATCGGTTTTGGAGAAGATTCGCTGCCGAGATCCACTTGTATGACCTCATCTTCAGTAGGAGGTTTTCTCAGTTCGAACCGCTTTTTCCATTGTGCGTCTAATTGCTGGGCCCATGGCTCTAGCTCAAGGATTTCGGGGATGTCTTCGTCTTCCTCGTAAGCGTCGGTGAATGCCATGTTGACTGACATGACTTGTCTGAACACATCTCCGATGCTGGTATCTGAGTCGGAAGTCGGTGATCCGGTTGAATGTGACTGCCAGTTGCATTCTTCATCTGAGCTTTCAGGGGTCGTAGTAGGCGTTACATACCCTAAACCGCATCGGGTTTTGTTATAGTAGTTTCGTGGTTTGCCCGCCGGGGCTGGCGTCTTCAAAGGTAATCGTCGTCCAGTGCCGTAGTTCAGTCCTGGCGTTGTCTCTAGATCATACCCCTGTTTCTGTATAAGATATTTGGATTGAGGGCTATAGAGATACAGAGGCAGTCTTCCAGCATCTGACCCGAAGTCGACTTCTTTCACGGCGAGGGGATGTGGGTTGTTCGTCCGGCCGAAGATGATTGGGTGGTCCCCTCCCTCGATTATTCGGTAAGCGTCTTCTACTGGAGTAAGTTGGATAGCGGTGTACACATTTGTCACCTGTGTATGTAGGTGAGTGCCTATAGCGTGTTCCATAGCATACATTGTACATAGCTTATTGAGCTCGGTGTAGTTCAAAGATAACCCTTTATTGATGAAGTAAGGTATCTTTTCTAGAGGGATTACATCATCTGCGGAGGGAGCGTCAGTGTGGGCAGCCACATACTTGGCTAGCTCTGGTTTCTCTTCGGCTACCCCCTATGTGAATGAAGATTGAGAGGGCGTCCTAGTCAGCTTGATCTTCAAAGGTTCAACTGACGGAGCAGAGCGTGGGGTTGTCGGTAGACTAGCAACCCCCAGTCTGGCACTTGATGTGGAGCGAGGGGTGGCTGGTTCGCTTGAAGTGTCAGACCTCGCATCGGGGTGACGACCTTTCTTAGGCAGGCGTATCGTCAGAGGTCTATCGGAGGGATTGAGCTTCTCTGTTTGGGATTGACCGACTCTCGGCAATCTGATGGTAAGTGGCCCTGTCGTGGGTCTCGGTACCTGGCCGGACCTTGGCAGCCGGATTCTCAACTGCTCTTCCTGTGCCGAGAGGCTGATCGCGTCCTTACGCAGCGTGGCCGTAAGGGGTACGGAATTGCCTGGCTTGTGAGCCTAGAGGTGGATTGTCAGAGGTTCTTCTGATCCCGTGGTTGCTTCAACATCAGTTTGTTTATTTCCTCCTTCAAGGTGCCTCTTCGACTTTTCGTATAGGCAGGAGTCCGAGTAATAAGATTCGACCCCTTTGAAGGGATCGATGTCAGCAAATTCTGTCCTCACGAAGCCGTGCTTGTCGACATATTTGAAGCATTGGTGTAGCGTGGAAGGCACGATCATGTAATCGTGTATCCAAGGGCGCCCCAAAAGGATGTTGTATGAAGTGTCGGCATCTATGACGTAGCAAGTGACTTCTGATTGGAGATCGCCAATCTGACATTTCAGACGGATCTTCCCGATTGGGTAGCTCCTGCCCGAATTGAACCCGCTGATGGCGGTGTTTGTAGGGGTCAGGCGATGCATCGGGATACGAATATGATGCAGTAGTCCTTTTGGAATGATGCTTATGGAAGACCCAGGGTCAATGTGCATTCGGTCCACCTTTATGTCGCCGATGTAGCCTGTGTAGTATAATGGGCGATCGTGTAGATTAGTCTTGATGAGCATGTCTTGTGGAATGAAGACGATGTTGGGCATGGCTCCCGTACAGGCACTGTCTTGGAGGTCTGCGGGCTGATTTTCTCCCGTGAGGTTGGCCTGAGCCAGGTACGCGTCGGCATTTTGAAGTGCATCGCTCAAAGCTGCGCGGACATCCTTCGAGAGCTTCAGGAGTTCATATAAGGACAATTTGGCCGGTGTATTGGCCAATTACGCCAAGATGTCGAAGTTGTAGGGCCTCTCCAGCCCATGAGATGTTTCCTTTCAGAGGGATTTGTCAAAGCGAGTCTCCTTCGGCCTAGGCTTGTCGGTCGTCGAAGGCTGAGCCGGTCCCGGAGCATCCGTGGTAGTGGGCGGATGATCATCAGTCGAGTTTTCAGCCACAGGTTGAGATTGTGCTCCGGATCGAGTAATAACGGCCGTGACTTCCTCTTCATCTGCTGAGGTGGTACGGCATGATCTGACTTTTCCTCTTTTCTTTTTAGAAGATGGAGTGGACTGAGTTACCTCGTAGACTAGGTCCGGATGGACCCACATGATTTCCCCTCGTGATGTGGTGAGGGGTACTAGACCAGCAGCTTGAGCAGATGGGAGATTAGCAATCTCCATCATTGCCAGAGGGATGGGTATAACCCCGTCCTGGGTCTCCGTTGGAGGGAAGCTGCCGAATTGTAGGGACACCATGTTGGCTGCCACGGTTACCTCCTCGAAATCGATGGCCAGAGCGTTCGAATCGATAAGGTTTTGGATATATCGTTTCAGTTGGTAGCAGTCGTGCGTAGCATAGTGGACGTAGCGGTGGTAATGGCAGAACTTTGGGTTCTCCAGATCAGCCGGCCTAGGCTCCCGTGACCGTCTTCAAAAGAGTAAGTGATTTGAGGCCATTGTTTGTCCGCAGGTTACGACTCAGGCTTCTGGGCTGTATCGGCCACCATAGCCTGCTTGTCTCTGTTGTCCCGGTTGTTGGAGGGGCTACTCCCATTGTTGTTGGTGGTGCTGGGACGCTTGCCCTTGTTCTCTCCCTCTGAGATATGTAATCCCAGTTGGCGAGCCTTCTTTAATCGTTCTTCGGCACTTGTAGCACTAATGATAAAAGCCTTCCAGTCCTTGAATTGACTCTCGCCCATCCAGAGACTGATTGTTGGGAGTAGTCTCTTTTGGCAAATTTCGATCAAGGAAGTGTCCGGGTTGCCCGATGGTAACTTTATTGCGGTTTGACGAAACTGCTCAATGTAATTCCTTGTCAGCTTTTTCTCTCCTTGAATGACGTCCATGAGGGTAGACATCGTGACGTCCTGCCCTACCTCATAGAACCTCTCCAAGAACAGGCGTTTGAAGACAGCGAAGGAATGGATGCAATTGTCCGGCAGGTTGCGGTACCAATCGAAGGCGACTCCTTCCAATGCCCCAATGAATAACCGCGTGAGGATAGCGTCATCATGGGGCAGATGGTCGGTAGTGACCTCAAAGTAAGTGATGTACCGACTTGCTGAAGTCTTGCCATTATATGGGTTAATATTGAACGGCTTATATCTTGGTGGAAAGGGAACATCCCTCCATTCAGCAGGATATGGTTGCCGTATCCTGAGGTCTTGAGAGTTTTCTCGGGCATGGAACATTGCTCGGAGCTCCTGAACCTCTCTTCTTACTTCTCGGGCCTCGTCTGTCACGGTAGGGGCCGTTATCTCGGGAGGATTGTTGCCCGGGTTCGGTGCAGCTGAATTTGAATCTACGTTGATTGCGGGACCCGTGCTTGTCTGGCCAGGTGTTACCCCCTGCAGATTAGGAAGCGCCGCTTTGATCTCGTCTACAGACTTGACCAAGGCGTACAATATGGCCTCCAAAGTGTCGATGCGCTGGCGATCACCGGAACCGCCTTGATTGCTGTCTGTTATGAACACCGTCTTCACATGAGGAGTGACGGAAGGAGTGGTGGAGGATGTACCCTCCGAGTCGTACCCGTGCATCGAGAAATCATCAGGATATGTGGGGATGTTCTCTTCAGGTTCGGACTCGGAAGGAACACTACCCTCAGCTTCGGAGCTTGCTTCGTCTAGGATGTCCTTGGGGACGTCGGTATCTGTTGTATCCGTCGGAGGATTTGCTTCCTCCAGTCCGTATTCCTGGAATATCGGATTGTTGTGGATGTTTGGAGGAGTGCTACCCCCAGTTCCGATGACCCCCAATGTTGCAGACGACGAACTTCCTACTGCAGCAGTTTTCGTCTTTGAACGGGTGTGTTGAAATACTCCAGTGGAGGATAACCTTTTAGACGACGGTTTCTTAGCTGCAGTAGTTGACACCTTTGGGCTGGAGATGCTCGTTTTCTTCCCTCTTTCCTTGGCGAGAACTTTCTGTGCAGACTTGCAGGAGACAACAGGAGGTGCCTCGTCTTCTGAGCTCAGGTGATGTAGTCTTTGGAAGACGGATGGCCGGTCTTCCGTCACCGCCGCGTTGCTGCAAATGCCGTTGACGATGATCTGGGTGCATTGATGTCCGTGTGAGGGATCTTTACACCCCGAAGCTCCTTCTCTTTCCTTGCGTTTGTGGAGGATAACCTCACGCAGGTCAGAGGAACCACTTTGTCTGTTTGCCATCGGGGGCTGGACTTGAGTGGTTTTATACAACTTCCCATCAGAGGCCCGCGTGATAATCAGCGAGACGCCCCGATAGTCAGAGGTTGGGGCAGTCGTCTGGACTTGATGAGCCCACGCTGCCCTAGACTTCCTTCTTTTAGCACTTGTGGGTGCGTAATAGGAGGAGTCTAAGTCGAATACCACAGAGTCTGGATTATCATCCAGAGAATGATCAGAGTCAGGACCGCATGAAAGCCGATCGAAGATTGATCGAGAGAAGCGTAGGACGGATGCTATGCGTCCAGCATTGGGTACCGTGCAGGCTGTCTGCATGCGGCTGTCTTTTGTTGTAGGATGAGTCTTTATGCGGCTAGGAGTCACGACCGTGCTGGCTGACCGTATGCGGTTGGCATCTGTGGCCGCATGGGTTTTCTGTAAGCGATTGACTTTAATGGCCGCATGAGTCTCATCTGTGCGGTTGGCAACTGTAGCCGCATAAGTTATGCGGCTGACAGATGTGGCCGCATGAGTTTTCTTTATGCGGTCGGCGGTTGTAGCCGCATGGGCTTTCTTCCTGCGGCTAATACTCTTCTGCGGCTCGGATCACGTAGAGTTCCTCTTTGCCCCTGCAAGTCCAGCATCATAGTGTTTTCTTTTGCCGGACTTGGGGACAGCAGAGTTGTCTACGGTCTGAAGTGGGGCCGCAGGGGAGTCTTTCTCGCCATCTTGAGCAATAGAGAGCACCCCATCAAGGGCTTACGGAGGAGCAAATGATTTTGGCCTCCACTCTTTGCGAGCCTTTATGGTGCGGGTGCGCTTCTGGACCGGGCCAGTGCTACCTTCAGAGAGCATCTCTTTGAACGCCTGTTGGTCGAAGCGTACGACCATCTTCTGTTGTATAGAGCCAATTTTGGCTGCGTCCGATTGCGTCACCAACTCCTCAGCCGTGGAGAAGTTAGTCCCCAGCAGAGTCGCCATCGTGTTTGCCATTGATTGTAAAAGTACAGAACAATTATCGGAGGACTGAACTTAGACTCACAATACAAACTCGCTCGTACAAAGAAAGCCTAGGGACGAAAACCTAGGTACAGCAGTCTAAGTACGATTGTTTATTTTAGATTCTGGGGGGTGACGATAGAGGCTCGGGAAAGCGACGGCCGCTCTGCCTTACTCCTTGGACGATCGGTACGCAGCCTTGACTCGGGGAAGATCTGCTTGGTCGTTGACGAAGAAACGCCTTCTTGCTCTCTCTCTCTGATTGCTCTCCTGGCTTCTCTCTCTCTGTGTATATTCTCTCTCTGACTATGGGAAAAGTCTCTCTGTGTATACGTATTCTTCTCTGATTCTTTTTTTTGTATATCTCTCTATATCTCACAAGGGAATGGCACCTTGCTATTTATAATAGTGGCATGTGGTCACTAGGGTTGCCAATGATTAGCTCTTGGAGATGGCGGCGGCCTGGGGATTGATCAATCCAGGCCGTTCATTTCTGATTGTGACGAATTAGAACCATTAAGGGTAGATTACACCAAAATCCCATTAGCAATTAATGCTGATTGGCATAAATCTTCCTTATAATGATTCTCTAATATCTGCGAATAAATCAAATTTATTCTCCTGCCACGTGCCCCAGATCATTGGGATTTGACCCGATCTTGGATTGCCATCAATCTGGGAGATTGATCGGCTGAGGACACATGTCCTAAGAGCCAAATGGTGAGACTGGAACCGCATGCAGATTGGGCCGCATGAGATTTGGGCCGCATGAATTTTGGGCCGCATAAGACTTGGGACACGTGTCAGGGCTGTCTGGGCAGTGGCCCCCTCCTTCAGACTTCTGAACCATATGATGAGCCACATGGGCCGCATAATGGTGTGTCTGTATGAGCCGCATGGGCATGATCTTCTTGAGCTGTATAGGGATGATTCCACTCGAGCCGCATGGGACAGCTTCACTCTGAACCGCATGGGAAGTCTTCACTTCGAGCCGCATAAGTACACCCACGTGGCAGGGCCACGTGGCATTTTGTTGCTCTCGGGGGATCGTGTCAGAGATTTCTTTCTCTTTCCTAGAGATTCATCATCATGACAGAGTCATAATTACCTGCTTTGGTGTCAGGTCTGTCAACTTTTCAGAGGGGTCAGCCGTCACAGCAATTAATGCAGCATGGATCGGAGGGGAGCACTGTCACGCCACATGTCTTCTGAACCGCATGGAATGCCTCCGGCCGCATAGCTCCTTATGCCGCATGACTCCCTGAGCCGCATGCGTTTTCTGAGCCGCATGGGTCTTTCTTGGCCGCATGAGTCAATTTATTTAGTATTTTCCATGCTTCTACAAGGAAAAGTGACATGAGACAAGTTCTTCCTGTACTCCGGGACATAGAATGTTGAAGCAAATCTTTTTGCATTTGGATCCTCCCTAAGATTAACTGCAAAGAGATACATGAACAAAAATTAGAAGCAATAAAAGTGTACAACTTGTACAAATTATTGAGTTGCACAGACATTCTGAGTTGCGCCACGTAGTGTGTTGCACGAAACTTAGGTTGTGCAACATTTTCAGTTGCGTGACAACCCAAGTTGCACCACATACTATGTTATGCAAAACTTAAGTTGCACAACATCTCAGGTTGCGCCATATACTGAGTTGTGCTTCAACTTAGTTTTTGTAATATTTTTAATTGCGCAAAATACTAAGTTGCGCAATAGCATACGCAACACGGTTCTTAAGAACGAACAGTGTTAAAAAAAACAACCACACCCTAAGAAGGGGTGGCACAAAAATTTGTGATGCACCACACCCTAAAAAGAGGGGCGCAAGTCAATCAGAGATGAAATCATTGTCCATAGATCGACATGGTTCGTCCTTAATCACCTTCCATTGCCGGATTGGGTGTCCCTCGTCGAAAAAAGGGCGGCACATATTGTGGCACGCGGGGTGACGGAACACGAGTCGAAGGGGCGGCGATGCCCTTCCCTTTGTCAGCAGCAGTCTTTTGGGGGGCCATGTCGTCGAGGAGATGGTCGGAGGGTTGCAAGAGTTCAAGAAATTCTCTCAGAATATTAAAATTGAAAGTAAAGAATCACAATAGATTAAACAGAGGTTATTTATAGCCAAAAGACGGAATCCTAATAGTCACCCCCAATTGTACATAAAAAATCATAAATAGTCGTAACAGACTGCTTGAGATAGGCGCAACTTGACTCAGTCAAAACTTTCATAATTCAAAGTATTTCAAAACTTTGAAATCTTCTTAAGTTTCAAAAACTTTGAAGGGGGTCTTGTAGGGCCTAAAAATCAAGTGGGGCCATATTTACTACTCAGCAATCAAGTTGCACCCCAAAAATCAAGCTGCGCCACTAATATAAAGCTCAGAGATCAAACTGCACCACTGATTAGGTTGCACCATATATCAGACTGCGCCCAATCATATTACGCCAAAGTCCACGTGGCGTCTGATATTTAATTGCCATCATTACCTGACAGCACTGACAACTGACAGCACAGTAAACGAAGAAAATTTCTTCGAATCCCTTGAATTATGCCGTTCGAGGAGATTTAATTGACAGGTGTCCTGTACATCTTGTGAGTTGCGCCTAGGCGCAATCTAAACAAATTCCTTAGTTGCGCTAGGCACAATCTGAACAACTTCTGTTCAAAAGCTTCCATGTGTCTAGGCGCAGCCCAATCAGGCGCAGTTTAACTCGTTGACTGAAGCTCGTGCAACCTGATAAAGTTGAGACAATTTTCATTTCTAAAATAGGATGACATGGCACACATACCACTAATCTGTCAAAATGTGTCCACTATTCTGTACACGACCACGCGCATCTCAATCAAATGATGCCATGCGTCTAAATACAGTTAGTACACGATTGTTAACTGAATGAAAGTTGGCACAACATCAGGTTGGCGCAACCCAATGTGGCGCAATCCAGCCTCGCGTACATCAGAATAACTGCTAAAACAGTTATTTCCATAACTCTATAAATAGAGTTTCCAATCATTGTTAAAGCATCGGAGAGATCAAGAACTATTGTAAAATTGCTGATGTATTCTCCAGAGGCTCTAGTCTTCAAGTTCACATAGTCCAAGGGATAAAGTGATCGTCTTCTGATCAGATTCCTACAGTTGTACTTCTCCAGAATTCAAATTGTACTCTTGTACTCTTTTCAAAAGTTTGTAATAGAACAACTTTTTATTTTTTCAAATAGATGGGCTGCTAAGAAGTCAGCCAGGGCTTGACCTTTGATAGCCTTCTGCGGAACAAAAATTATGTCGTATGGGGATAATAGTATCGCTCAGGTGGCTAGACGAGAATTGAGTGCGTCTGGCTTGGTCATGAGAACCCTGAGGGGATTAACTCGTAAAACAACATGGATGGTCTGCCATGTCACACAGTATCATATTTTCTGAATGGCAAACACTAGGACAAGGCACTTTTTCTCCACGGCAGTGTACCTATGTTCTGGTCCTACCATCATCCGGCTGAGATAGTAAATGGCTTGTTCATGTCCTGCGTCATTATTCTGTGCTAGCAGAGCACCGAGGGAGTGTTCCATCGCCCGAACATAGAGCAGGAAGGGCTTTCCGGCGACTGGGGCTACCAGAACTGGCGGATCCATCAGGTACTCCTTAATATCATCAAAGGCATGCTGACATTCCTCGTTCCATACAAAAGAGACACCTTTCCTCATGAGTTGAGTGAAGGGTTGGCATCGCCCTGAGAGGTTAGATATAAACCTCCTGATATAGGATAGTCTTCCCTGAAGGCCGCGGAGTTTGCAGATATTCCTTGGTGGACTCATCTCCAGGATTGCTTTTGTTTTGTCGGGATCTATGTGGATGCCCCTGGAAGTAATGACGAAACCCAAGAACTTTCTGCTGGACACCCCCAGGAAGGACTTAGTAGGATTCATCTTCAGGTTGTGTGCCCACATGAGGTCGAACACTGTCCTCAAATCATGTAAATGATTGTCTTTGGAGCGGCTCTTGACAGCGATGTTGTCAACGTAGCACTCCACCGTCTTACGCAAATAATCTCTGAAGATGACATTCATAGCCCATTGATATGTTGCACCGGCGTTCTTCAGGCCAAAGGGCATGACCGTATAACAATATATGTCGATCGGCGTTCAAAATAACATATGCTTCTCATTATCAGGATACATCTTGATTGATTGTATCCTGAAAAGCCATCCATAAAGGACATGCACTCGAAACCACATGTGTTATCGATCATTATGTCGGTGATCGGAAGAGGGAATTCATTCTTAGGGCATGCTGCATTCAGATTACGAAAATCGATACAGATTCAGATTTTCCCATTCTTCTTGATGACTGGTACTATGTTGGCTATCCAGTCTGGGTGCTACTCTTCATGGATGAAATTGCTAGCTATAAGCTTGTTTACTTCTGCTTCAATAGAATTCATGATGTCTGGACGAAACCGTCGCTGCTGCTATTTGACTGGTTTTGTGTCTGGATAAATATTGAGCTTATGAAGTACAATCTCGGGATTTAGCCATGGCATGTCTTCATAGCTCCAGGCAAAGACATTGATGTATTCTCTGACGAGTTGTAACAACGACTTCCGCTCGTCGTCTGTCAGACTTTTACTGACGAAGATTGGCTTTGGAGAGGTTTCATCGCCGAGGTTAACTTGCATAACCTCATCCTCAGTGGGAGGATCACGAAGCTCAAAGCGTTTCTCCCATTATGCATCTAGTTGCTGGACCCACGAATCCAACTCAAGTGGTTCAAGTAGGTCTTCGTCTTTCTCTTCGATATCAACGGATGTCATGTTGACAGATAATATCTGTCTGAATATATCTCCAATACTGCTATCGGAGTCGTAAATGGGTGACTCGGACGAATGAGAGTGCCACTCATATTCTTTATCAGAACTTTTGGGCGTTGTTGGTGGAGTAAATACCCGAGGCCGCGTCTGGATTTAAGATAATGATCATGAGGTTTCCCTGCCGGTGCCGGCGACTGTAGAGGCAATCGCTGACCACTGCCATGATTTAGCCCCGGGGTAGCCTCCATGTCGTACCCCTGCTTTTGCATGAATTATTTGGCTTGAGGACTATACAAGTAGAGCGACAGTCTTCCAGTGTCGGGTCCGAGGTCGGACTCTTGTGGTGTGAAAGATTGAGGACCTTAATTTCGATCAAAGATGATTGTGTGATCCCATCCTCTTTTGTCTGGGACCAGGAAGTAAGCACCATTTATGGGAGCAAGTTGATTTGGGGTATGGACGGTTGTCACCTGTGTGTGCAGACTAACGTCTAGACAATTCCGTACGGCATATGTTAGATTAGGCTTATCATACTCAGAATGAAATAAGGAATTTTATCCCCAGGGATTACATCATTAGGAGAGGGGCTATCCACCTGTGCAACCATTTATTTGGCGAGTTCTTCGAACTCCTTGGCTACCCCCTGCGAGCTTAGAGGTCGGGATACCGTCTTGGGCAACTTGACCACCAAGGATTCCGCTTGAGGTATTGATTTGCCTAAGAGTGTTGGATCGACACTTGGCTGCTGACTCGTCTTGGGAAGACGAATGACAATGGGCTCAACAAGGGACTTTGTGTCTGTAAGCCCCCTGAATTAGGGCTTATTTTTTTCAATTTGATAAATCAATTATTTGTAATAGATATTATTATTTGATTTAAGGCTCTTTACCGTGACTTTGACTTCTGGAGCGTCAGGGATGCCAATCTCTGGAAACTCTCCTCATCAGTGTGTAGTAGACAAGATTACCTTCATGTTGATATATCATGTCCCACCCAAACTTGTTCCCTTGTACTCTTTTTGCTTCACACAACTTCGGGTCAATTTAGACCATTTGATCATTAATTAATTATTAATTGATTTTCCCACTTTTTTCTTTGATCATCATATGCACGTTACCGTGACTTTTAATTTAGGAGCTCAAGGCTAGTCATTTTCTTGAAACCAACTCCTCATCCATGATCTACTCGAGACGCGCTACACCCATGACCTTCGTGTCCCACTCAGACACACCATCATGTGCTTCATTTGCTTCGCACAACTTTTGGGTTATTTTAGGCCAATTAATTATCCACCGTAGAATGTGAGCTGACTTCCAATTTAATTTTGGGACCCGACATCGATCTAACCGAGTTGACCCAAAATATGGACATGGCCCACACGAAGCCTACTACCCACCTGACACTTGTGTCCTATTTATTTGAGTCCCTACATGTTACTTATTTACCCATAATCATAATTACTTATTTAAATTCAATTATTGCACCATATCCAATTTTGACCCGACCCGGCTCAACCGAACCCAATCCAAACTTCATGTTGCCCCCTCATGAATACCCACACACACTTTTTCCTACCAAAAATATTAAATACCTAGTTTTTCCACTTCAAATATTTGATGTATATTTCAATGATTTAATTTCCTAAAGAATGATCTAATCTCTATTTAAATCCTAGCCTTTTATCTTGTCTCCAACAATCCCAACCACCCATTCCTAGCACAAACTCACACACACACCCCCCTAATACAAGGCCGACCCTAACTTTAATATCTCTCTCTCTCCTTCCTTTAATAACACACACACATACACACACATAATTCCTCTCTTTCTCCTCTCCAAATACTCACAGCCCACTCCCCTATGGCCGACCATGCATAGCCAACTCTCCTCCACTTCTTTTCCTTCTTCCCTCTCCTGGCCGAACCACCATCAACCTCCACCCCGAGCTACACACACCACCACCACCATGAACACCATCCCCATCATCCACTACTAAAATAACCCAATTTAGCGACGTCAAGAGACGTCGCTAAATAAGGAAAATACGTCGCTGAAACCAATTTGCGACATATTTAGCGACGAAAACCGAACGTCGCTTATAGGCAAGTCGCAGATGGCACTTTAGTCGCCGAACGTTGCTATTTGTGACGCGGAGTTCATTGTCGCTAGACGTCGCAAAATTAGCGACAGATAGCGACGTATCACTACGTCGCCAAAATTGCGACATAAAGCGACCACTTGCGACGCTGTAAACTTTATATATGATGACATGGCATGGCAGCCACGTGGGCAACTTAGCGACGCCTACCGGCAGATTTAGCGACGTACACCCTCAGTCCACGTCAGCATATTAGTGACGTCTAGCGACGTTACGTCGCTATTTAGCGACGTATAGCGACGTCTACGTTCAGTCGTAGTACGTCGCTATACGTCGCAGATATTATAAAAAAAATTTTAAAAAAATATAATTGATATTTTTGGTATGCTGTGTGTCTGTGTTTACAGTGTGTGTGAAGTGTAGTGTTCGAACTATCGACAGTTTCGCTTACTGTTCTATGTTTTATCTTGGATAAAAAGAGCAACAGTTCAGGGTGCACTTCTCAGAGCTTCCTCTTCACGTCCTTCACCTTCTCGGGAACCTTTACGACGTCCCGAGAAAGTGAAGGACGTGAAAATGAAGCTCTCAGAAGTGCACCCTGAACTGTTGCTATTTCTATCCAAGATAACACATACAACAGTAATCGAAACTGTCGATGGTTCCGAACACTGCATTTCACATTCACTGTAAACACAGACACACATCATAACAAAAATACACAATATATTTTTTTAAATTTTGGCAACACCTCCTTTGTATATCAGATCATCGCTTATAACCCAGCGTAGGTATATTTGTCATCCCCGTCGCAGATATCACAAAGTAAATATCACAATAAAAATAGGAGGCAGTGCAAAATAAATATCACAGACACACATCCTCACAAACATCCAATAGAGTCAAATAAAAATGGAACATAATAAAAAGTCTCCCACCAAGTGTATAAACAACAGTATACCAATAAACAATTTGTCCATATGGCCAATACATACAAGTCATAAAAAAACCAATAAAATCACTGCGGACCCCTGTCGCGCAACTGGGACAACTGGGATAGAATGTAGTCATACTGCTCCTGGGTGAGCTGCACCGTAGGGGCAGAAAGAGGTAGTAGAATGTCTGGAGTCGGCGCCGTCGATGGACCGGGAGGACGTATCTGCTCTAGCTCTCGCAGTCGCTCACCATGCGCAGCAAGGGTACTCACCACCCTCTCAGTATACTGAGCGAGTGAGGCAGACATGCTCCTCTGCGATCCCTCCAGCTCGACCTGTCTACGCTCTGTGCGCTGCGTAGACTCGGTGAGCATCTGCAAGCTGGCGACTGTAGCCTGATGCAGACTCATCAGCTCCTGTATACTACGCTCGACCGTATTAAATCGTCCGGTGACGATCGGAGGGTCTGATCGTCGCTCGACCGTATCAGAAATCTGCTGCTGTAACTCGTGATACAGCTCCTCGATCTGACGATGAACATCCTCAGCTCGTGACGATGCCTGCGTAGCCGGAGACTGCGCACTGACAGAGGGGGCCCGGGATGACTCCGAAGCCAAATACGTGCCGTAGGATCCCGTACCGTAGTACATACCCTTCCGAAGACTGCCAACGACGGTCATCCAGAGCTCGTCCGACGATGGAGCTGTAGGCGACTGGGAGGAAGTACCAGCCCCTCCCTCTGCTTTCGCACTAGCAGCAGCAGTAGCAGCCGTCTCTTTCTGTAGCCGAACAAACTCGGCCTAGAACATGTTTGCTAACGTGTAAGTATTTGCTAAAGTCTATATTGATATCTATTTTCCTGTTTTCTAAATTATAGTAAATTAATATAAAGAATAGAACGTACATATGCCTGCGTCGCCCTCTTATCAATGAACTCCCCAGCCCTCCGATGGGTGACCAGAAAGACGGTCACCATGTTCGGATCCTTACCCTTTTTTACCTGTTAAAATATATTATCTATTAGTAGTATTAAACATTCTATCGAACTATATATAAATTAATGTCTGTCATAGGAAATGTACCAGACGACAAAAATGCTCCGTCATCGGAATGGAGCCACCACACCACTTACCGGCGCTCGACCGTGCCACCTTGGCCTTCTCAGACCGCTTCTGGTACCTGCGCTCGCTGAATCTAGCCTTCATCGCAGTCCACTGCTCTGGCGTAATCCAACCCTGGATCGGCTGTCCGGAGCGATCACGACACTTTTGGTCGTCGATCGCATCACGGATGAGCTTGGCTGCGACGGCAGAAAATTGGCCCTCGATCCTCGCCGCCCGGTGTGGTGGATAGAAATAGGTCCTCTACAAGAAGTAAAATACAAAAGTTGTATAATATACACAAATAATTATTAAAATTTAAAAATAAACAAATTTTTTACCTTGAAGTGGGAGAACCAAAAGGCCTTCCTATCTGCGGGAGCATCTGAGTAGTTAATCCAAGGCCCACCATAGTTCTGCCTCAGAAATGTCCCCAGCTGTCTCTGTACTGCAGAAGGCCGATATCTATACAATAATAATTTTTTATGAATATATATGTACATATAATCATTTGAGAAATATATATTAATTAATTAACTTACTTCATAGGCCCGTCCGTCCAAATCTCCATATGCGTCTCGCCCGGGGGAGCGCATAGAGGGTCGCTCTCACCTCCTGCCTGGGCAGGATCAGTCTGATCGCCGTCCTCCATATGCTCGGCGTCGGCTCCCCCCATAGAGCCGTCGACAGGAGGAATGCTGGACGGGGGATCAGGGATGCTGGACGGGGGATCAGGGATGCTGGACGAGGGACCAGGAAGGCTGGACGACGAGGGAGGAGTCGGCAACCTGCTGGAACTGCCCTGTCCCGATAATGGACCGGGAACAGAACGGTACAATGGCGTACTCGGAGATGAGGATGAGGGTTCGGAACTGCCCTCTCCATCCCCAGCCCGAGGCTGACGGGACTGGCTAATATAAAATCCTCCGCGTCGTCCTCCTAGTCTAGTCATACCTGATAATAACATATGACAATAAAACAAAAATATATATTTATATGATAGACATCACAGATTTTTGAAAAATATCATGGTCACATATAAAAGTGTCACTAAAGTGTCACAGATTTATTATTACAAAAATACATATTTATATGATAGACATCACAGATTTTAATCCTCTTCTGAAAATTCATCTACTTCGTTTAGTTCATCTTCTTCTTCTTCTTCCTCCTCTACATCTTCACTTTCATCTGCATCTTCCTCTTCCGATAATTCTACTTCTTCTACACAATTAGATGTGTAATGAGGAACTTCCGTCGTGTCCACTTCTATAATATTTGTTACAAGAGGTAGCTCATCCTATTGATAAGCTATATCGTCAACCTCATAGGTATTTTTAGCTTTGGTCTTGCATACTGCCCACCAGTCCGACCTTGTTATTCCCCGTTTAGGATAACTTGTGAAGTACACTAGCTGAGCCTGACTTGATAGGACAAATGGTTCATAGGCTTGATATCGACGCCGATAGTTTATATCAACAAGACCGTGCTTGTCTACTTTCCAACCTTGACCTTCAATCGGATCGAACCAATCACACCTGAATAACACAATCTTAGCAGGCTCTATTCCGTAACTATATGTCAGCTCCACGATCTCCCGTAGCACGCCATAGAAATCGTTGCTCGCATCAACATCTTTGTAGTTCAAAGACCTGATACACAAACAGCTGTTTTTGGTGGAGTCGAGATCCACAAAGTTGTCTCTGATCGGGCAAGTTGTTGACTTGAACCTAAACCCATTAACACAGTAGCTTGGCCATATTTTTGCAGCATAAATTGGTCCCTTGGCTAGCGTTCTAATAGACTCATTCTCAAGTCTTGCGTATGGACGATCGACCTAAATACCACGAAAGAAGCAATTAAGCTCATTCTCAATCAAGTGCATATACAGAAAGGTAATTACAGAGTTCTCAAGTCTTACATATGTACTCAACCATGATGGAAAATAACGCCTCATTTCTTGTTCTAGTTCTTCTTCTGTTATGTGTGGCCTACCTGACCTCACATCATCATTAAATATGCTAAAAACAACATCGTGCAATTAATGTAATAGTATCATTCTCAACACTATTAAAATAATATAGACGTATTATTTACTTACCCCTCCAGTTTCTCTACTTCCTCCTCGTCGCAGTTGAGTAATACATACACCTGAGCAGCCCTTAGCTCATCATCGTTCAGATATCTCTTCTTCATCTTACCCGATGGCTTTCCTGGAGCATTGAATACCTTCAGTATTGTATTATTACTTTCATGATCTCCCTCGTCGTTTCTGGAAGCTCTCGTTCTATTAGTTGCAACATGAGGCTTGAAATTCATCGAACAAAAGTTTGTAATCTCCTCGAGAACATAGGCTTCACAAATAGAACCCTCGATCCGTACCTTATTTTTCACCTTTCTTTTTAGGTGATTCAAATGTCGCTCGAACGGGTACATCCATCGATATTCGACGGGTCCACCAACACGTGCCTCATAGGATAGATGAATCGGCAAATGCTCCATAGAGTCGAAGAATCCAGGAGGAAACACCCTCTCTAGCTTGCATAGTTTTACCGTAATGTCCTTCTCTTACTTTTCTAGACGATCAACGAGCAATTTCTTAGAACAAAGATCCCTGAAGAATATGCTAAGCTCCGTCAATAGATCCCAAACTGCCTGCGGTAAGAATTCTTGAAATGCAATCGAAATTAACCTCTCCATGAATACGTGACAATCGTGGCTCTTCATACCCGTCAATTTATTTTCCTTCGGATCGACACATCTTCTCAGATTTGACACATATCCGTCTGGAAATTTTAGGCCTTGGATCCACCGACAAAGTCTCACTTTATCCTCCTTGTCCAGCGAGAAAATTGACTTCGGCAGGAACTGTTTTCCATTCTGCTGTATCAAATGCAACGCAGGGCATTTGCATATTTCTTCTAAGTCCAACCTGGCCTTGGGATTGTCTTTCGTTTTTCTCTTTACGTCCATCACAGTATTAATTATGTTATCAAACACATTCTTCTCAATATGCATGACATCAAGATTATGTCTGATCAGATTAGTACTCCAGTATGGCAGATCCCAGAATATGCTCCTCTTTGTCCAGTTATGATCTCTACCAAATCCATCGCACTTGTACCCAGTTGTAGGATCTTCGATAGCACTTGGAAAATCTTTAACCTCCTCCCATATCGTGGCTCCGTACCACCTTGGCGGTGGATCACCCTTCTCTACAACGTCGGCACGGAATGCATTCTTGTTCCTTCTGAACGGATGATCTTTTGGCAGAAATTGCCAATGACAATCAAAGAAGCACGATTTTCCTCCGTGTTTCAACCGGAAAGCCTTACTACGGTCCATGCAATACGAAAATGAGAGACGGCCATGAGTGCTCCATCCAGATAACATTTCATAGGCCGAAAAGTCGTTGATGGTCCATATAAGGGTTGCCTTCATCTGAAAATTCTGCTTCCTGGAAACATCGTACGTGTTAGCGCCTACTTCCTATAACTGATTCAACTCATCTATCAAAGGCTGTAAGTACATGTCAATGTTCCTCTTGGGATTGTTCGGACCAGGAATTATAACGGTTAGAAACATGTACTGAGTCTTCATGCACATCTAAGGCGGTAGGTTATACGGAGTGACAATCGCAGGCCAGCACGAATACTGGGATCCCGAAAGACCAAAAGGAGTAAAACCGTCAGAAGATAGTCCCAACCTGACATTACGCGGATCTAAAGCAAAATCAGGATATACTCGATCAAAGTGCTTCCACGCTTCTCCATCGGATAGGTGATCCAACACTCCTTCAATCTGTTCTCGCATGTGCCAACTCATATTTTCGGCCCTCTCTTTCACCGTAAATAATCTTTGCAACCGCGGCGTTAAAGGCAAGTAGTGCATTGAATCGGTCGGTCTTCTTGCACCGGTAGACCTTCCTGTACTAGTTGTCTTATAGCGATCAGCACCACAAAATCTGTACACATCTACGTCCTTGTCATCTTTGTAGTACAGCATGCACCCATTGCGACAGGAATCGATTTTCTCGTATCCCATCCAGAGCGATCTTACCATCTTCTTAGACCGGTAGAAGTCTTTAGGCAACTTAGCACCCGTCGGCAAGATCTCTATAATCAACTCCAACACTCGGTTGTAGCATTCTTGCGATATGTTAAAATCTGACTTAATGCTCAACAGTCTTGTAACCACCTCCAACGGTGAATGATCCTCACAACCAGGATATAATGGAGTCCTTGCATTCTCCAGCAACTCTATGAACTGTGCAGCATCGGCGTTCGGTGCCTCCTCAGGTGCATCATGAACGAAACTAGGCCCTGCAGCGTCAAAAACCATGTTCACGCATCCGTCGTCGTATGCATGATTATTTGAAACAAAATTAGTTCCCGCATGCATATATGGCTCAACGTAAGGCTCCGGCTCTGATGCTAAAGACACAAGTTCTCCGTGTGCGGTCCACTGATAGTAATTAGGCGTGAAACCCCTCGAGTACAAATGATATGTCACTTCCACTTCTGGATAATATTTCACGTTATGACATTTCACACACGGACACTTAATTTTGGTGTCGTCCATGTACTGAGGGAACGCCTTAGCAAACTGCAGGAACTGCTCTACTCCCGCTATGTATTCATCTCGCACACCACACATATCATCAGGACGACGATTGTATATCCATGAACGATTCCGCAAGTAGTAATTCATATCCATTTGGAAATAATTCTGCAAAGATGGACACACATTATCCAACAGGCACAAATTAGTATATTATGTCTTATTAGGGACATACATTAGTAGCGGACAGTTACTAATAACAATGATATGCAATCTAGGTCAAACTAGGTTGTACTAAGTCAAACAAAGTCAAACAAGGTCAACCTAAGTCAAACAAAGTCAAACAAGGTCAAAGTAGGTCAAGGGTTTACCTATAGTTGACTTTGTCAACTCTTAGTCCAATCTAAGTCAAATATCCTATTTCTAGTCATTACCTACCAAGTTACCGTTTACCTTATCGCTATTGGTATTCCAATACCAATACCTTAAGTTGGTACCCTTTACCTTATCGCTATTGGTACCCTTTACCTTATCGTTATTGGTATCCCAATACCAATACCGCGGTAACATGGTTGGTACATTAAGGGTCTTTGACAAGGTGACAACCATGTCACCCTCTCAGTCATATCCCAACTAATAAATAGTCAACCTTGGTCAAACAAGGTCAAATCTAATATATCCTTACTAATTTACAGTTTACAGGAACCCAATGTTGAAATATTCATTCAACTCATTAGGAAGAACAAAACTCAGGTATAGGAATTAAACCATTCACTTGGTTAACAGTCAATTCAATTTCAGTTATTCAAGGGAATCAGTTGACACATTCAGTAGATTTATCTCAGGAATAGGAAAACCAATCTCAGTCTAATTTACAGTTTAAGGAAAATGAAATCTACATTTCTTTTGAAAACAGTGTATACAAAAAAGGAAATCAGAGTCTCAGGTTTAACACAGTGAAGTGATATATGTGTCAAGAATATTACTGAATATTAAAGGAAACAGTGGCAGACATTTGTGTTCAAGTGTCAATGCAAACAGTGAGCTAACTAACATTAAGAAATCTGGAATTATATTAACAGTTGCAAAGGAAAGAAAATTCAGTGAGCTAATAACTGGAATGGGAAACAGTGAGCTAACATGAAATCAGTGAACAAGGAAACTGAGAATACATCTCAGGAAAATAGGAAGGGAAATCAGTTCCCAGTCCTGCATGTCTTCGAGAACCAACACACAGTCCAATTTCTCATACTCAAACATATAGCCTATTCTAATTAAGCAATCCTGCAGTAAACACAAACTAGAACATGTGGGGATCATTATAACTCATCAAAAGGAATCAGTTCAATTCAGTTCAAGGAAGAACAGCAAACCAAATTCCTGAGTTTTCATCAAACCAATTTAAATCGAACTCCATGTCCAATATCCTATTCTCAAATCATAAGCCTAATCAGAAATGAAAAAAAAAGGAATTAACAGGTACTAACACATGTGTTACAACCAATGATAACTGAACAACAATTAGAAATCAAAAAAATTTAGAATTGAAGTTCAGGGGACAATCAAAACTGATTCATGAGTATCAGTCAACCCATTGAAACCAACTCGAGTCCAAATTCCATTCCCATATCATAAAACTTAATTTAATAAGTAAAGATCAATCTATCATAGGCTAATACACATGTAGAAGTAATATTGGTACTTAAAACATTAGTTAGAATCAGATTAACAGGATTGACATAGGAAAAACTTGAAACGTATCATGTATCAGTCATATAAAGTCAACCCACATATGTTCGAATCCCATATCACAGCAACGACCCATTCTCAATGTAAATATCAACTAACATAGATTGACAACATGTCTAGGAATCAAATCTAGCATTTAAATCACAATTTAAACTATTTAAACTAGGAATAAATCTGTGTGTGTGTGTGTGTGTGTGTGTGTGTGTATGTGTCTGTGTCTGTGTGTGTGTGTATGTCCGTGTCCGTGTGTGTCCGTGTGTGTATATGTGTGTGTCTGCGTCTGTGTCTATGTGTGTGTGTGTGTGTCAGTGTCCGTGTGTGTCCGTGTGTGTATGTGTGTGTGTCTGTGTCTGTCTGTGTGTGTCCGTGTCCGTGTGTGTCCGTGTGTATGTGTGTCCGTAGGAGAGGAGGAGGAGGAGGAAGGAGAGGAGTTAGGTTAGGGTTTACCTGAGGAAGAGGAGGAGGAGCTCGGATTGGGGTAGGAGGAGCTCGAGGAGGAGGATCTCGAGGAGGAGGAGCTCGCCGGAGGGGGAGGGAGTCGCCGGGAGGGAGGGGGTCGCCGGGGGGGGGAGGGCACTGACAGAGGGGGAAGGAGTCGTCGAAGGGGGTGGGGGGGGAAAATTAAAATTTTTGGGTTTTCGAGTGAGAGTGAGGGGGAAAGAAGACAGCGGCGTGCCCTAAGTAAAATAACTTAGCGACGTCACGTGTTGACGTCGCTAAACGTCGGAACCATGGCGACATATACTTATAATATGTCGCTGAACGTCGCTATTCAGCGACGTAGGATACTCCTGTCGCAGAACGTCGCTAGTCAGCGACGTTTTGCGACGTGTTTATAAAGATGTCGTTACTGGCGACGTAATTTCTTGCCGTCGCTACATTACGTCGCTATTTGATGATATTTTAGTAGTGATCCACCTCTTCCTCCTCCTTCGCTCCACTGCCGTCGTCGGCCACCGTCGGGCAGCCACCGCCATCGCCGCGCCAGGCCAGCACAGCCATGCAGCAGTAGCAGCCAACGGCCAGCAGCAGCAGCAGCAAACGGTACGCAATAGCAGCCGCGCGCGCCGCTGCCGACAGCCGGCGCTGTCGCGACCGTCGCCGCCGTCGGCGAGCCCCCCCAAGCTGAGCGTAGGTTGGGTGCACCTTTCTATGGCAGCCACCGTCCTCTGGGACGCGCCGTTTAGGCGATTCGTGCATTTCGCACAAAATCCCGTCGGCGTGAGCTCGGAAACGAACTCAGAATCGCATCTCGAAGCAGCAACTTCGTGCTCATTTTTCGGGAAATCCGACCGTTGGATCGACAATTTCTTTGTTTCGTTTCATTCTCGGTATATATCTCTTCACTCTTCTCACGTTTTGTCCGTTAATTTTATCGTTTGATACATCAAAATCGGCCACCAAGTTGACGCTTTAAATTGTATAATTTTTGGACAGTTTTATGGAGCCAACTTCGTCGGTTCGTATCTCCTCCATCGCAGCTCCGTCTGGCATGCCACTGGTTCCTATGCGAAGCTGGTATAACCCTCTTCCTACCGTTTAAGTTTTGTTTCATTGTGAGCACGTTTGATTGGTTGAATTCGACGTCAAAGTTGACCGTCCGAATTCGTAATTTTCAAGTTGTAAAATTCCATTTTTGAACTCGAGGCTTCAGTTTCAATTTATGACACCACCAGCAGACTCGTGGCATCGTTCTGATATATTTTCATATAAAGTTTGTTAGATTTGGAGGACGTGGGCCCTGGTACGTATTTTGGTGCAAAGCGGGCCCCACAGTCCGGGTCAAGGGGACTTTTTGATGCCGGCTCATCGGAATCCGATTTCGGATATACTGTTGAGTTCGTATCGTCATTCTGGACTCGTTGACATATAATTAGCTAGGTTTTAGTGGACATTGGTTTCGGCATGCATTTCGGTGCAAGTCGGATACCTATATCCGGGTCAACGGATCATTTTGAGATCGGCTCATCGGAATCCAATTCCGGATATACCGTTGAGTTCGTATCGTCATTCTGGTCTTGTTGACATATAATTTGCTTGGTTTTATTGGACATTGGTTCCGACACACATTTCGGTGCAAGTCGGATACCAATATCCAGGTCAACGGGTCATTTTGAGATCAGCTCATCGAAATCCAATTTCGGATATACCGTTGAGTTCGTATCGTCATTCTGGACTTGTTGACATATAATTTGCTAGTTTTTAGTGAACATTGATTCTGGCATGCATTTCGGTGCAAGTCGGATACTAATATCCGGGTCAACGGATCATTTTGAGATCGGCTCATCGGAATCCAATTCTGGACATACCGTTGAGTTCGTATCGTCATTCTGGACTTTTTGACATATAATTTGCTGAGTTTTGAGGACATTGGCTCTGACACGCTTTTTCGTGCAAATCGAAATTTCAATGTCTTAGTCAACGGACCAATTTGAGATCGGGAAAACGGAATCCAATTCTGGATATACCGTTGGGTTCGTATCGTCATTCTGGATTTGTGGATATATAATTTGTTAGGTTTAGTGGACTAGTATTCTTGCACATTTTTTGGTACAAAGTGGGTCCGACACGGACAACATTTTGACCCAAAATTACCTTATTGCCCCTGTGTCCAAATTGGACTTATGGATAGGCTATCCTAGCTGATTTGACCCTTCTAGACACGTTGGTGATGTTTGTTTTATCATCCGACAATATTTGTAGATATTTCTCTATGTATTACCTTTTATTATAATTAATTCTTATTAAGTTTGTATTTCAGAATTAGGTCAACAATACTGAGATCAGTCGATTCCAGTGATCTCATATCGCTAAAATTGGCAAGATAATCATGTGGATCACTGTGATAAGATTATTAACCATACCGTTGATTATCTTATCTCGATTTGTGTGTCGTAGGTTTCTATGTACGAATAACGAGGTACAACTTGATATTTTAATTCTTAGATTAGAGTTGATCCTGTTTGACCAAGATATATGGTATCTTGGTTGGTAAATATTAGGAATAGTATGCTTAGGCTAGTTTTGACCTCGGTGGTCCCAGAGTTGACCAGTTGACCAAAAGTCAACTGTTAGTCAATATTAGCCTAGTTTGACCTAGTGTGACTCAGTGTGACCTAGTTTGACTTAGTTGGACTGAGTCTGACCTATATTACGTAGCTTATACTATAGAAGCAAGCCTAACACTGTTGAACCCTAATTAGCTTATATATATATCTTATCTTTAGGTCTGTGGCATCACTCTGAGCATCGACTCCATTTGACAGCTCAGGACCATAGGCGAGTACATTCACTGATAGTTTTTATTGTCTTGATATCTGCTATATCCGGTTCAGTTATAGTGTCTTACTTGATTTCCAGACACGATGGTTCACGGACTAGTATATGTTGGATTATGACATGAGATGTTGTTCCTAGATTTTTTTGGTATATTGGTACATTTCCTGTCTTGTTCCCTGTACTCGTATAGATACCGATTCCTGAGAGGGAGTAGCTACCCTCTTAGGGAATCCCGTGTCATGATATGTCATGTCTGGATCCATTATACTATTCGAGGATAGGGAATTATTAGGGGCTATGTGATCAAAGCCACCATGTCACTATATTCTTGTGCTTGCGCTACACTCACCTCACGTAGGGTGTAGCGAGATCTTATTCCTTGTGCTTGTTATCCAGGTTGGCTGGCATAACCCTTTTTAGAGATTTTCTTGTGATTATCGGGCTAAGTGGATAGCCTGTCCTTTAACTTTCCCAAGCCGATCACATAACGCTCTAATAATTTAAGGCACATTTTATATTTATTTTATCTCATCATATATCCTGTTCAGTTCTACATTCAGTACTTTTCTCACCATGTTATGATATTCATTACTCACATGTTCTACATGATCTTATGCTAAACCTTGATTGGAGGCTAAGTTCTGTTCGGGAGAAGGTTTACAACCCCGGTCCTTGTTTGGTTTACGGGCTGTAACTCGGCTTTCGAATAGCTCCCAAGTCATCCTATATCTTTGTCTTGTATTTCATTATAATTGTCTCTTATAGAATTTATCAATTCATATGGAACTGCTGTTAGTGTTTATACTTGCTCATTTTTCTGACAGGATAACCGTTGATGTTTACAGAGTACATGTTAGCTGATTGCTCTACCTTTTACGGGTATGGCCAGGATAGAGTTTGATAAGACATTACCCCTGGAGCCCATAGACGATATAACCCCTGTTTAGACTGTTAGATAGGTTTGTCTGGACTGCGATCCAGCTAGTATTTTCAGACTGTAGTTTTATATTATATTTTAAGTTTCTGTGATGTGTTTATATCTCTGAGCTTGTGTTGGATCTTGAACTCCTTTCCAGTTTTCCTTTATATCATATTTCTATTTCGTGCTATCTATCCTAGTTTGGCTTGTGATTGAGTTATGCCATATTATACCTCCGTGCGGAGATGACAGGTACCCTTATATTTTGTCTAGTTGTAGTATTTATAGACGACCTATACAGCATTCTACCGTCGATTCTGCGGCGTAGGCTGGACGTAACCACGTACTCGTGCCCCTAATTAGGGTGCGGGTCGTGACACGTTTTTGTGGTGGCCCATGCAGGTCAGAGTCGTAACTAGTGCGATTTTGTAGTTGTGCTTGACTTAGAGCGCTGCTACGAGCCTGCTATTAGGATATAGGTTCTAGGTTCTGATAGGAGTTGCTCAATCACAGTTAGGAACTCTTGATAGATTCCAGGGATAACCCCTGAGAATCTTATTTCGAAAACTCTTGAATCTGTTCTCGCTTGCCTCCATTACACTTTCTTGATTTGTTGTTGATTTTGATTCCTGATGTTCGTTGTTGACTATGATCTTGCATCGAGATAAATTTTCTGGATTGAATTAAGGTATATCATGATAAGGTAAATGTCTGCTTTATTTATGGAGTTTAGAATTTATCGCAGCCATACAAGCTAGCATGACAAGGACATAGAGCCTGATGTTAGATATGCTTATCCTAGTTATGGAATTTGGATTTTCTTGCAGCCATACCAGTTGGCGTGGTAAGAATTCCAGATGACATGATTTTAGGGTGTATACCTTAGTTATGGACTCTATCGTTTATTGCAACTATGCTTACTAGCGTGGCGAAAATTCTGGTAACATAATTTCAGGAAGACGTATATGGTTATCTGATTATATCTTAAATCGGATCACTTCGTTATGACCGGATGAGCAAGGACAAAAATTTTATCATCATTCTTTCCCGTCTTGGTTAACTGTCTATCTACAGCCACAAGTAGGATTTTCTTAACATGATTGTTTGTGTTCCATCTTTCCTATGATTTGACTAAACTCTTCTTCGCTAACCTCTTGGGTAATTCTTCTCATCCTTCCCGATAATTGTTGAAAGTGTCTCATGGGTTGATTCAGGAAAGGTTCGAAAGGTATATTTATCCTTGTATTACGAAATCAGGAGTTTGCATCCAGAGAAATACTGGCAAGGAATGACTTTAGATAACGAAATCATGGTTAAATATGTTTCTCGAATTCTACTTGGACCACTCCCTAAGCATTTTGACTAACATCTTCTCCTTTATTTTGCAAAATAGTTTGGAAATATTTTACGGATTTAGCCAAGTTAAGTTCAGGAATCTATATTATCTGGCGTGGCAGCTGTGCACTGTAGCCATCCGTCGTATTAAGGAACAAAGAAGTTAATCGCAGCCAGATGCACACTAGCGCGATAGTAACTTCATGTGACATAATTACGGAGGTATATGGTTCTTGAGTTTTACTTCGACTACGTCCTATGCATCTCGTTTGGCCTCATACTATTCTTGGAAATATTTCGACAAGCCTTCCTGTCTTGCTTGACCCTTACCTTGTCTGAATATTGATATGGATTGCTAGACCCAATCTTAGACCCTTGTTACCTGCTATTTTTGATGATTGGATAGCCAAACCTTGTTAACAGATTTTGTAGTGTAACTATAATATGTTATTATGTGTGATTGTGATGAGTATATTTTCTTGGGGATTTATTGGGTTAAGCTTATAGGACAGATATGAGTGACTGACTATAGTGAACTTAGAAACCATTAAAAATGATTAGTTTGATAGTATAGATTAATTTTAAGGTATCTTAGAAGGAGTAAAGAATATTATATTTTATGACTACAGATTAAGGACTAGAATCCTGTGCTTAGATTCTAAGGGGTAAAATGACATTATTTTACATGAAATAAGTTTGTTGAACCTGAACCAAAATACATGTAGAGAGAAACAACATAGATGATCACAAGGGTAGCAGATTGGGTACGGTAGCCATAGCAGCTTCATGTTTTAGCTTGACATATTAGATGATTTTTAATTTCGAGGACGAAATTTTTATAAGGTGGGTAGGATGTAAGCCCCCTGAATTTAGGGCTTATTTTTTTCAATTTTATAAATCAACTATTTGCAATAGATATTATTATTTAATTTAAGGCTCTTTACCGTGACTTTTACTTCTGGAGCGTCAGGGATGCCAATCTCTGGAAACTCTCCTCATCAGTGTGTAGTAGACAAGATTACCTTCATGTTGATATATCATGTCCCACCCAAACTTGTTCCCTTGTACTCTTTTTGCTTCACACAACTTCGGGTCAATTTAGACCATTTGATCATTAATTAATTATTAATTGATTTTTCTACTTTTATCTTTGATCATCATATGCACGATACCGTGACTTTTAATTTAGGCGCAAAAGGCTAGTAATTTTCTTGAAATCAACTCCTCATGCATGATCTACTCGAGACGTACTACACCCATGACCTTCGTGTCCCACTCAGACACACCATCTTGCTTCATTTTTTTCGTACAACTTTTGGATTATTTTAGGCCAATTAATTATCTCCCGTAGAATGTGACCTGACTTCCAATTTAATTTTGGGACCCGATATCGATCCAACCTAGTCGACCCAAAATATGGACATGGCCCACACGAAGCCTACTACCCACCTGACACTTGTGTCCCTTTTATTTGAGTCCCCACATGTTACTTATTTACCCATGATCATAATTACTTATTTAAATTCAATTATTGCACCATGTCCGATTTTGACCCGATCCGGCTCAACCGAACCCAACCAACTTCATGTTGCCCCCTCATGAATGTTGGGAAAAAAGCGCGGAAACCTTTCCCCAAACCGAAGAGTACCTGTGAGAGGACCGAGCAAACAACGCACGAACCCAAAAACAAGCACACACAACAATCACGCAGACACAGAGAATTTTTGACGTGGAAACCCTTGCGGAAAAAACCACGGGACGATCGGAGTCCAACCCTGAGAAGCCTCCACTAATGGAATAGAAGAATTACACCCTCTACAAACTCCTCCCGATCCAAATCGGATCCCCACAACACTCAGAGACAAGAACAATGATCACAAGGCTACGAAGAACGAGAACGACGAGTAGAGATTACCCGAAACACGATCTCCTTCGAAAACGACCTTCAATCCTCCGTCTTCTTCTCCGAAGTTGTAATGGCACTCTTGCCTCCTTCTCTCTCAAACTTGTGTTATGTTGCACTTGTGAATTAGGGTTGAGAAAACTCAATATATATCTCCCTAATCCCGCAACCAACCTGAACCGTTGGATTAGATCCAATGATGAAAACTCATCCAAAATCCCGCTTCAGCCCCCCGACACACAGAGTTCGGCCAGAACTCTGTGCGGGGCAACCAGCACTGGCCGACCCACTTCTGGAATGAGGAGGCAGAGTTCGGCCAGAACTCTGCCAGGGGCAGAGTTCGGCCCGAACTCGGCCCCTCTGCTTCCAGCAGCTCTCTGCAGCTCTCTCAGCAGTCCTGCTTCCTCTCCGAGCTTCTTCGACACACGAACGACGCTCGTCGCACTCCGGGGTCTTCTCCACATAGGTTGGGAACCCCACCCACTCCAACAAATCTCCCCCTTCACAACTATGGGGAGGACGTCGTCATCCCGATGATCTGCCTGCAGTACTCAAACTTCCCTCTTGGTAGAATCTTCGTGAACATATCAGCTCCGTTGTCATCTGTATGCACCTTCTCAAGCTCCGCGTCCTTCTTTTCAACCACATCCCGTATCCAGTGATACCGAGTCTCGATGTGCTTGGACCGGCTATGAAACGTCTGATTCTTCACAAGATGGATAGCACTCTGACTGTCGCAAAGCAAAGTATACTGCTCTTGCTTCAGTCCCATTTCCTGCAACAGCTTCTTCATCCACAATAGCTCCTTGCAAGCCTCCGTCGCCGTAATGTATTCTGCCTCCGTCGTCGACAAGGCAACACACTTCTGCAACCGCGACTGCCACGACACCGCTCCTCCCGCAAACATCATTACGTAGCCCGAAGTCGACCGCCTCGTGTCTACATCTCCAGCCATATCAGCGTCAGTATACCCGACCAGCTTCGGCTCATCACCACCAAAGGAATGTCTCCAACCAGCAGTGCCCTGAAGATATCGTAGAATCCACTTGACCGCACTCCAATGTACCCTTCCAGGATTCGAAAGATACCTGCTAACCGTACCAACTGCATGAGCAATATCTGGCCTCGTACACACCATGGCATACATAAGGCTTCCCACAGCTGAAGCATATGGAACCCGCTCCATATCTTCCTTTTCGTCCTCGGTAGATGGACACTGCTCCTCAGTGAACTTAAAGTGAGCCGCGAGGGGGGAACTCACTTTCTTCGACCCGTCCATCCCGAAACGCTGAAGTACCCGGTGAATGTACTTCTTTTGGGACAAGTGTAGCAGCTTGGACTCTCTCTCTCGGCTGATCTCCATCCCAAGAATAGTCTTCGCTGCGCCCAAATCCTTCATAGAGAAGGCCGCGCCCAGTTTGCGCTTCAACTCCGCTATCCTAGTGGCATTCCGACCCACTAATAGCATATCATCAACATAGAGCAATAAGATGATAAAATCATCATCGGCAAAATACCTCACAAATGCACAATGGTCCGACGTCGTCCGTGCATAACCATGCTCCCCCATAAACGACTCGAACTTTCTGTACCACTGCCTCGAAGCCTGCTTCAGACCATACAAGCTCTTCCTCAACCGGCAGACCAAATGTGACTTGCCCTTCTCACAGAATCCCTCCGGCTGCTCCATGTACAACTCCTCCTCAAGATCACCGTGGAGGAACGCCATCTTCACGTCCATCTGCTCGACCTCCAAGTCGAAACTGGCTGCTAATGCTAGCACCACCCGAATAGACGAATGCTTGACGACAGACGAAAAGATTTCATCATAATCCACGCCTTTTCGCTGACCGTAGCCCTTGACTACCAGCCTCGCTTTGTATCGAGGGCGAGTAGCATCATCCGTCTGCTTCACTCTGAACACCCATCGATTCTTCAAAGCCTTCTTGCCCTTTTGCAACCGCACCAGATCATAAGTAGAATTGGTGTACAAGGAACTCATCTCCTCCTGCATAGCCACCATCCACTCCTGCCTGTGTTCGTCTTCCATAGCCTCTGCGAAACTTTCGGGCTCTCTCCCGTCAGTCAGTAGCACATACTCATCCGGCGAGTATCTCGTAGATGGTCGACGATCCCTGTTGCTCCTTCTCAGTGGAGCCACTGGTGCTGGCTGTATACCGACAGCCTCCTCCCCTTCAGGAACTACCTCTCCGGTATGCTCATCCTCCTGAGGGACACCCTGACCACCATCAGCAGGCTGATGATCAAGGTTGGGAGCAACTCCATGTACCGGCTCCTCCATAACTGGATCCTCCGCGATGTCCTCTGGAAACTGCTCGAAGCGAAATGACTCTAACTCAGGCAATTCCTCAGCCTCAGAAGGCGTCTCGGAGTCCTGAGTGTTGGTCATGGTCTGATCCTCGACGAACACCACGTCCCTGCTTCTGTAGAGCTTTCCTTCCACTGGGTCGTAGAGTCTATAGCCAAACTCATCCCGACCGTAGCCGACAAAGACGCATCGCCTCGTCTTCGGCTCAAGTTTGGTCCTCTCATCCTTCGGTACATGCACGAAGGCTTTACAACCAAACGCCCGCAGGTGATTGTATGACGGCTCTTTGCCGTACCATACTTTGTCAGGCATATCATCCTACAAAGGAGCACTAGGAGACAAATTAATAATATAAGCAGCTGTTAGAAGAGCCTCACCCCAATAACTGCCCGGCAAGTTTGCTTCTGACAGCAAACACCGCACCCTCTCCATCAGTGTCCTGTTCATGCGCTCCGCTACACCATTGAGCTGAGGTGTCTTTGGCGGAGTCTTCTGGTGTCGTATCCCTTGTTCTCTGTAATACGCATCAAAGGGACCGATGTATTCGCCGCCATTGTCGAACCTAACACACAACAACTTCTTGCCCGTCTTCCTTTCAACGGATGCCTGAAACTCCTTGAAAGTAGGCAGCACCTGATCCTTGGTCTTTAAGGCATAGACCCAAACCTTCCTGGAACACTCATCAATGAAAGTCACAAAGTAAGAAGCACCACCAAGAGATTTTACCTTCATAGGACCGCAGACATCCGAGTGAATCAACTCGAGCAACGCCGGCTTCCTCGAACTTGGGTGACTCTGGAAAGACACCCTACTTTGCTTCCCAGCCAAACAGTGCGTGCATTTCTCCAACTTTGTAGACTTGAGCCCCGGAATCACTTTCCTGTTCACCAAGTAGCTCATCCCCTTCTCGCTGATATGGCCGAGCTGCCTGTGCCACAACTCGGTAGACGCGTCACTGACTGCGTTCACCTCCTGTGCCCCCTCTGCGCTCCCCTCCATATAGTAGAGACCGGACTTCTTGCTTCCTCTGGCAATCACCATCGAACCTCTGGAAAGCTTCCACTGACTATTCCCGAAGAGACTGAAGAATCCCTCGTCATCCAACCTTCCAACCGACACCAGGTTGAAACGGATATCAGGGACATGACGAACATCCTTGAGAACAAGAACCACACCCGTCTTCGTTCTCAAATGCACATCTCCAATGGCAACCGCCTTCGACACATCTCCGTTGCCCATCTTCAACACGCCACAGTCGCCTGTCGTGTAAGTGGCAAACAGTGCCCTATTGTGAGATACATGTGCTGAAGCCCCTGAGTCCACCAGCCAAGAATTGTCATCGCAGGCTAGGTTAGTAATGACCTCATCACCAACGACGATCACATCGCCTCCATATACCGAGGCCGCCGCTGTAGTGTTCTCTTCTTGCTTCCCCTTGTCGCCCTTCTTCTCCTTCTTCCAAGCGAAACAATTCCGCTTGATATGGCCCTTCTTACCGCAATGATAACACTCTGAGTCCTCGTACCGACCCTTGGACGTCCCCCTGCTCTTGTCTCTGCCACCACCTGGACCCCTGCTTTTGCCCCTTCCGCGGCTCTCTGAAACAAGTGCCTCTGAGTGGTGGGATGTGGATGAAGTGCCCTGAGAACGTCTCCGCATCTCTTCATTCAACACCCCGCTCTTGGCAAACTCCAGACTGACCACGCCCTCTGGAGCAGAAGCGATCATAGATACTCGTACGGTCTCCCACGAGTCTGGCAAGGTACACAGCAGCCACAGTCCCTGAACTTCGTCGTCGAACTTGACTCCCATAGAAGATAGCTGGTCAACCACGCCCTGGAAATCACTCAAGTGATCCGTAATAGACGCCCCATCCTTGTACCGCAGACCCATCATCGTTCGGATCAGGAACAACTTGTTTACCTCGGTCTTCTTCGCATACAAGGATTCCAGCTTATCCCACAACGTCTTCGCGTGCTCAATATTGGCAACATGGTTGTACACGTTCTCATCAACAAACTGCCGTATGTACCCACACACCTGTATGTGCTCGAACTTCCAGTCCTCCTCGGATTTATCACTGGGCCTCTCGGATGCAAACACAGGTAGATGCAGCTTCTTGACAAATAGCAAATCCTTCATCTTGCTCCGCCAATAATGATAGTTTGTGCCATTAAGGTTCACCATGCGCACCGGCTTCGCGTCCATCTCTCCTCTCTGGTTCCTCTGTCAACTCCTGACACCCTTTGAACCCAAAGCTCTGATACCACTCTGTTGGGAAAGAAGCGCGGAAACCTTTCCCCAAACCGGAGAGTACCTGCGAGAGGACCGAGCAAACAACGCACGAACCCAAAAACAAGCACACACAACAATCACGCAGACACAGAGAATTTTTGACGTGGAAACCCTTGCGGGAAAAACCACGGGACGATCGGAGTCCAACCCTGAGAAGCCTCCACTAATAGAATAGAAGAATTACACCCTCTACAAACTCCTCCCGATCCAAATCGGATCCCCACAACACTCAGAGACAAGAACAATGATCACAAGGCTACGAAGAACGAGAACGACGAGTAGAGATTACCCGAAACACGATCTCCTTCGAAAACGACCTTCAATCCTCCGTCTTCTTCTCCGAAGTTGTAATGGCACTCTTGCCTCCTTCTCTCTCAAACTTGTGTTATGTTGCACTTGTGAATTAGGGTTGAGAAAACTCAATATATATCTCCCTAATCCCGCAACCAACCTGAACCGTTGGATTAGATCCAATGATGAAAACTCATCCAAAATCCCGCTTCAGCCCCCCGACACACAGAGTTCGGCCAGAACTCTGTGCGGGGCAACCAGCACTGGCCGACCCACTTCTGGAATGAGGAGGCAGAGTTCGGCCAGAACTCTGCCAGGGGCAGAGTTCGGCCCAAACTCGGCCCTTCTGCTTCCAACAGCTCTCTGCAGCTCTCTCAGCAGTCCTGCTTCCTCCCCGAGCTTCTTCGACACACGAACGGCGCTCGTCGCACTCCGGGGTCTTCTCCACATAGGTTGGGAACCCCACCCACTCCAACAATGAATACCCACACACACTTTTTCCTACCAAAAATATTAAATACCTACTTTTTCCACTTCAAATATTTGATGTATATTTCAATGATTTAATTTCCTAAAGAATGATCTAATCCCTATTTAAATCCTAGCCTTTGGTCTTGTCTCCAACAATCCCAACCACCCATTCCTAGCACAAGCTCACACACACACACCCCCCAATACATGGCCGGCCCTAACTTTAATATATATATCTCTCTCTCCTTCCTTTAATAACACACACACACATAATTCCTCTCTCTCTCCTCTCCAAATACTCACAGCCCACTCCCCTATGGCCGACCATGCATAGCCAACTCTCCTCATCTTCTTCTCCTTTCTCCCCATCCTGGCCGAACCACCATCAATCTCCACCCCGAGCTCCACACACCACCACCACCATCAACCTCCACCCCGAGCTCCACACACCACCACCATGAACACCATCCCCATCACCCACCTCTTCCTCCTCCTTCGCTCCACCGTCGTCGTCGGCCATCGTCGGGCAGCCACCGCCGCCGCCGTGCCAGGCCAGCGCAGCCGCGTAGCAGCAGCAGCCAACGGCCAGCAGCAGCAGTAGCAAACGGCATGCAACAGCAACCGTACGCGCCGCTACCGGCAGCCGGCACCGCCGCGGCCGTCGTCGCTGTCGACGAGCCCCCCGGGCTGAGCGTGGGTCGGGTGCACCTTTCCGTGGTGGCCACCGTCCTCTGGGACATGCCGTCTAGGCGATTCGTGCATTTTGCACAAAATCTCGTCGGCGCGAGCTCGGAAACGAACTCAGAATCGCGTCTCGAAGCATCAACTTCGTGTGCATTTTTCGGGAAATCCAACCGTTGGATCGGCGATTTATTTGCTCCGTCTCATTCTCGGTATATAGGTCTTCACTCCCCTCAAGTTTCGTCCATTAATTTTATCGTTTGATACATCAAAACCGGACACCAAGTTGACGCTTTAAATTGTATAATTTTTGGACAATTTTGTGGAGCCAACTTCGTCGGTTCGTATCTCCTCCATCACAGCTCTGTCTGACATGCCACTGGTTCCTATGCGTAGCTGGAATAACCCTCTTCCTAGCCCTTAAGTTTTCTTTCATTGTGAGCACGTTTGATTGGTTGAATTCGACACCAAAGTTGGCCGTCCGAATTCATAATTTCCAACTTATAAAATTCCATTTTTGAACCCGGGGCTTCGGTTTCAATTTCTGACACCACCAGTAGACTCGTGGCGTCGTTCTGGCATGTTTTCATATAAAGTTTGTTAGATTTGGAGGACGTGGGCCCTGGCACGTATTTCAGTGCAAAGCGGGCCCCACAATCCGGGTCAATAGAACTTTTTGATGCCGGCTCATCGGAATCCAATTCCGGATATACAGTTGAGTTCGTATCGTCATTTTGGACTCGTTGACATATAATTTGCTAAGTTTTAGTGGACATTGGTTCCGACACGCATTTTGGTGCAAGTCGGATACCAATATCCGGGTCAACGGGTCATTTTGAGATCGGCTCATCGAAATCCAATTTTGGATATACCGTTGAGTTCGTATCGTCATTCTGGACTCGTTGACATGTAATTTGCTAGGTTTTAGTGGACATTGGTTCTGGTACGTATTTCGGTGCAAGTCGGATACCAATATCCGGGTCAACGGGTCATTTTGAGATCGGCTCATCGGAATCCAATTTCGGATATACCGTTGAGTTCGTATCGTCATTCTGGACTAGTAGACATTTAATTTCCTAGGTTTTAGTGGACATTGGTTCCAGCACGCATTTCGGTGCAAGCCGGATACCAATATCCGAGTCAACGGGTCATTTTGAGATCGGCTCATCGAAATCCAATTCTGGACATACCGTTGAGTTCGTATCGTCATTCTGGACTTGTTGACATATAATTTGCTAAGATTTGAGGACATTGGCTCCGACACGCTTTTTCGTACAAATTAGAATTTTAATGTCCTAGTCAACGGACCAATTTGAGATCGGGACAACGGAATCCAATTCTGGATATACCGTTGGATTTGTATCATCATTCTGGATTCGTGGATATATAATTTGTTAAGTTTAATGGACTAGTATTCTTGCACATTTTTCGGTGCAAGGCGGGTCTGACATGGACACCGTTTTGATCCAAAATTACCTTTTTGCCCCTGTGTCTAAATTAGACTTATGGATAGGCTTTCCTAGCTGATTTGACCATTCTGGACACGTTGGCGATGTTTGTTTTATCATCCGACAATGTTTGTAGATATTTCTCTGTGTATTACCTTTTATTATAATTGATTCTTATTAAGTTCGTATTTCGGAATTAGTACAACGAAACTGAGATCAGTCGATTCCAGTGATCTCACATCGCTGAAATTGGCAAGATAATCATGTGGATCACAGTGATAAGATTATTAACCTTACCGTTGATTATCTTATCTCGATTTGCGTGTCGTAGGTTTCGATGTACGAATAACGAGGTACAACTTGATATTTTAATTCTTAGATTAGAGTTGATCCTGTTTGACCAAGATATATGGTATCTTGGTAGGTAAATATTAGGAATAGTATGCTTAGGCTAGTTTTGACCTCGGTTGACCCAGAGTTGACCAGTTGACCAAAAGTCAACTGTTAGTCAACATTAGCCTAGTTTGACCTAGTGTGACTCAGTGTGACCTAGTTTGACTTAGTTGGACTGAGTCTGACCTATATTACGTAGCTTATACTATAGAATCAAGCCTAACACTGTTGAACCCTAATTAGCTTATATATATCTTATCTTTAGGTCTGTGGCATCACTCTGAGCATCGATCCTATTTGACAGCTCAGGACCGCAGGCGAGTACATTCACTGATAGTTTTCATTGTCTTGATATCTGCTATATCCGATTCAGTTGTAGTGTCTTACATGATTTCGAGACACGATGGTTCACGGACTAGTATATGTTAGATCATGACATGAGATATTGTTCCTAGATTTTCTTGGTATATTGGTATATTTCCTGTCTTGTTCCCTGTACTTGTATAGACACTGATTCCTGAGAGAGAGTAGCTACCATCTTAGGGAATCCCGTGTCATGACGTGTCATGTCTGGATCCATTATACTATTTGGGAATGGGGAATTATTAGGGGCTACGTGATCAAAGCCACCCTGTCACTATATTCTTGTGCTTGCGCCACTCTCATCTCACGTAGGGTGTAGCGAGATCCTATTCCTTGTGCTTGTTATCCAGATTGGCCGGCATGACCCTTTTCAGAGATTTTTTTATGATTGTCGGGCCAAGTGGATAGCCTGTCCTGTAACTTTTCTAAGCCGATCACATAACGCTCTAATAATTCAAGGCACATTTTATATTTATTTTATCTCATCATATATCCTGCTCAGTTCTACATTCAGTACTTTTCTCACCATGTTATGATATTCATTACTCACATGTTCTACATGATCTTATGCTAAATCTTGATTGGAGGCTAAGTTCTGTTCGGGAGAAGGGTTACAACCCCGGTCCTTGTTTGGTTTACGGGTTGTAACTCGGCTTTCGAATAGCTCCCAAGTCATCCTATATCTTTGTCTTGTATTTTATTATAATTGTCTCTTATAGAATTTGTCAATTTATATGGAACTGTTGTTAGTGTTTATACTTGCTCAATTTCCTGACAGGATAACCGTTGATGTTTACAGAGTACATGTTAGCTGATTGCTCTACCTTTTACGGGTATAGCCAGGATAGAGTTTGATGAGACATTACCCCTGGAGCCCGTAGATAATATAGCCCCTGTTTAGACTGTTAGATAGGTTTGCCTGGACTGCGATCTAGCTAGTATTTTCAGGCTGTAGTTTTATATTATATTTTGAGTTACTGTGATGTGTTTATATCTCTGAGCTTGTGTTGGATCTTGAACTCCTTTCCAGTTTTCCTTTCTATTATATTTCTATTTCGTGCTATCTATCCTAGTTTGTCTTGTGATTGAGTTATACCGTATTATACCTCCATGCGGCGATGATAGGTACCCTTATATTTTGTCTAGTTGTAGTATTTATAGACGACCTATACAACGTTCTACCGTCGATTCTACGGCGTAGGCTGGACGTAACCACGTACTCGTGCCCCTAATCAGGGTGCGGGTCGTGACAGTATCTTCTGGTCGCCTTAGAGTAGATTTGGTAATCGGATTACCATCGGTGTTACAGAGGGCCTTGCATCTTCCTGTTGCCTTTGATTGGATTTTGGCTGCCAGATCACCATTGGTCCTATGACAGGTTTTGGCTCCTGGCTGGATCTCGGGAGATGGATGATCATTGGTTCTGACTGTGTAGGTGTGGCAGGAGAACCGAGCACCTCTTTATGCAAGGTTGCGACAAGGGGTGCGACCTTTCCCGGTTAGAGGGCTTGGAGACGAATCCTCATGGGTTTTTCTGGCCCTGTGATGACTTCCATCTCGTTAGTTATTTGTTTCCTGGATTCGTCATATAGACAAGCCTCCGAAGAGTAATAAGATTCAACCCCTTTGAAGGAATCAATGTCGGCGAATTTAGTTTTCACGGAACCGTGCTTACTGACATACTTGAAACACTGGTGGAGGGTGGATGGCACGATCAAATAGACATGTATCCACGGGCGTCCCAAGAGGATGTTGTAGGTGGTGTCTACATCTATGACATAGCAGGTAACTTCCGTCTTCAAGTCACCAATCTGGCACTTCAACCGGATCTTCCCCAGAGGGTAGCTTCTTCCCGAGTTAAAACCGCTGATGGTAGTGTTGGTTGCTTCTATGCATAGGGATGCCAAGAAGTTGGAGCAGGCTTTTCGGGATGATGCTTATTGACGAGCCAGGGTCGATATGCATTCGATCCACCTTGATGTTGCCTATGTACCCAATATAGTACAAGGGGCGATCATGCAAATTGGATTTGATCAACATGTCCTGTGGAGTAAATATGATGTTGCGTATTGCATCTGTGTTATCGCCGCCCTGTAGATCTACTGGCAGGCCTTCCCCTGGAGGCTTGACCTGAGCTAAGTAGGCATCAGCATTCTATAGTGCTTCGCTTAATGCGACACGAAGATCCTTAGAGAGCCTTAGGAGCTCGTATAGCGACAACTTTGCTGGCGTATTTGCTAATTGTGCTAATATGTCAAAGTTGTAAGGTCTCTCCTGTCCCTGAGGTGCATCATTGCGGAGTGGCCTGTCGAAGCGGGTTTCCTTTATCTTGGACTTATCCGTCAGTGGAGGCTGAGATGGCCTTGGAATATCAGAGGGAGGCAATGTTCCTGGCTGAGGATCTTCGCCTGAACTATCCCGTGCGGGCTGGACTTGTGCTCCAGATCGGGTAACAATGGCTGCAGCTTCCTCAGCCTCGGCTGAAATTGTATGGCAGGATCTAGACTTCCTGCCCTTTTTCTTGCTGGTAGGAGATGACACCCCCTGGGTAACTTCGGGCACTAAGTCTAGATGTACCCACATGATTTCTTTTTGCGAGGTAGTGAGAGGTACCAGTCCAGATGTCTGGTTCCAGACGGGTGGAAGATTAATAACCTCCATCGTTGCCTGAGGGACAGGTATAATCCCGTTCGGAGTGCTTATTAGAGGAAAGTTGTTGAACTAAATAGACACTATGTTTGCCGCCACGGTAACCTATTCAAAGTCTATCGATAAAGCTTTGGAGTCGATAAGACTCTGAATGTACCGCTTCAATTGGAAGCAATATTGAGTGGCATGATGGACATAGCGGTGGAAGTGACAATACTTTGGGTCCTCCATTTCTCCTGTTCGGGGCTCGCGCCTTGGTAGAGGGAGCTGGATCCTACCCCCTTGCAAGAGCATATCAAAGATAGGTTTGACATGACTATCTTCAAATGAGTAGTTGATCTTGGGCTACGGACCTTCCGTCTGTTTTTGTTCGGGCTTCTGAGTCGCATCCGTGACCATGGCTTGTTTGCCCTTATTGTCTCGATTAGTGGTGGTGCCACTGTTGTTGTTACTGGAGGTGGCACCAGGACGTCTGCCCTTATCTTCTCCGTCTGGGATGTGTAATCCAACTGGCGAGCTTTCTTCAGTTTTGCCTCTGCATTGGTAGCACTTATGATAAAGGTCGTCCAATCCCTGAACTGATCGTCACCCATCCAGAGGCTGATTGCAAGGAGCAACTTCTTCTGGCAGATTTCAATCAAGGAGCTCTCGGGATTGCCTTGGGGCAATCTCATTGCGGCTTGGCGGAACCGCTCGATGTAGTTCCTCGTTAGCTCCCTTTTTCCCTGAACGACGTCCATGAGAGACGACATTATTACGTTATGTCCCACTTCATAAAATCTTTCCAGGAATATGTGTTTGAAGCCGTCAAAAGAGTGGATGCAGTTGTCGAGAAGGTTGCGGTACCAGTCGAACGCGATCCCCTCCAATGCTCCGATGAATAATCACGTGAGGATGGTATTACTATGCAGCAAATGGTCGGTTGTGACCTCAAATTAAGTCATGTACCGACTAGCAGAAGTCTTTCCATCATAAGAATCGATATGAAATAGTTTGTACCATGGTGGAAATGGCACGTCTCTCCATGCAATGGGATATGGTTGCCGTATTCTGAGATCCCTAGAAGAATCTCGGGCATTGAATATTGCCCGAAGCTCCTAGACTTCCTTTCTTTCCTCCTTGGCTTCATCTGCAGCTGAAGGAACGGATGCTGCTAAAGGATCATCACCCAAAGGAGGGGCGGTCGTGTTGGAGTCCGCGTTGACTGCGGGTCCCAGGCTTGTTTGTCCGGGCGTCCTTGCCGGTTGAGTTGGCAAGGCGACTTTGATCTCATCCACGGACTTGACCAAGGACAGGAGCATGGCTTCTAGCACTTCTAGTTGTTGTCGGTCAGAAGGTTCTTCATGATCATCGTCAGCCATAAAGACTGTCCTCACGTGGGTAGAGGTGGAAAGGATTATGGCAGAGGTACTCTCGGTGCCGTACCCTTGTATAGAGAATCGTCAGGGAATGTCAGAATATCATCTTCGTCAGACTCGAAAGGGGTGGTACCCCTTGTGCAGGAAGACGCATCGTCTTGGTGAGGGTGGTGGCCCTCAGGGAAGTCCAAGTCTATTGCACAGTTCTGGGGGACCTCTGCCCCCTGCATGTGCGCTTGGTACACCGGATTGTCGCATACATTGAGGGGACTGCTACCCCCAGCTTCATCTACTCTCAAGGAGGCCGAAGGTGCACCCCCGGGTGCCGGAAGCTTCTTTTTGGATCGAGCGCCTAAATAGACACCCCCTGTGGTTGTCGATAGGAACCCCCCAGATGAGGGTCTCCTTGCAGTACTGGCCCAAGATGGCCGGGCTGGAAGAGCCTATCTTCATTCCTCCCTTGCCAGGAGGAATCTTTTGAGTCGAATTACATGAGGCAATAGGAAACTCCACATCTCCTGGCATTTGTACCTATTTCTTGAGTTGTTGTCGGACAGGTACTGGCTGCTGCAGTCGCTGGAAAACTGACTGCCGATCTTCAGGTGCTGCTGATTTGTCGCAGCAGCAGTGGATAATGACTTGGGTGCATTGACACCCCGAGAGGGACTCGTTGCATGCCGACGTTGTCGTCTTGCATTTGTGAGTAATCACGTCCGTAAGTCGGTAGGAGGCTGCTCTACCTTTACACCAAACTTGTGAACTCGGGTATCCCGAGCGTACGGGTGCTTAGGTATCATGTCTGCTCCCTGATCCGTGGCTAGTAAAAGCACTTGCTCTGGATCTTTAGAGAGAGACTTTAAAGACCCACCCTGTCCGTTAGCCTGGAGACTCGACGCGGGTGGTTCTGTACAACTTTCCGTCAGGAGCCCGTATAACAGTCAATGGGGCCCGCTGACAGTCAGCAACTTGGACAGTTGACTGGGCTGGTTGGGCCCGCACTGTCCTAGACTTTTTTGACTTAGCGCCCAAAGGCGCATAGTAAAAATCCAGATTGATATATCCCGTATCCTCAGTGAGCCGCATGGCACCGGGCCCGCATGAGAGGCGGTCGAACACAGAGCTTCTGACAGGGCCGCATAAGACATCCTGTTTGAGGCCAGGATTGGTCGTCGCATGGTCCATCTTTTTACGGCTGGAGCTAGCTGTCGCATAGATCATCTACCTGCGGCCAGAGTTGGTTGCCGCATGAGTTGTCTGCCTGCGGCCAGAGTTGACTACCGTATGAGTTGTCTGCCTGCGGCTGGAGTTGGCTGTTGCATGGATAGACTGCCCATCTCCTTTCTGTGGCCTCTTCTTTGTTCGCATGGATTTACCTTGTGTCCCCAAAGACTCAGCATCATAGTATTTTCCTCTGCTGGATTTGGGGACGGTGGGGTCCTCTGCGGTCGAAAACAAAGTCGCAGGCGAGTTCTGGTCACCATCTTGGGCTGCAGAAGGAGCTTCTTCGAGAACTTGGTCGGGGGAACAATTTTGCACACCGACGCCTTGCGAGTCGTCTTTGGGTTGGCTTGCTTCTGAGACGGGCTGTCGCTCCCTTCAAAGAGGAATTCTTCGAAGGCTTGTTGGTCAAAACGAACCACAAGCATCTGCTGTGTAGAGCCGAGCTTGGACGTGTCAGATTGCGTCACCAACTTCTCGTCGGAAGAGAAGAACGTCCCCAGCAGAGTCGCCATTGTGTTTGCTATAAAAACAAATCAAAGACAGGTATTACAGAACACTGAAATTGATTGCAAACTCGCTTGTACAAAGAAGAGCCTAGAGAGAAATCCTAGGAAACAATCTAAGTACAATTGTTTAGTTTTGATTCTGGGGGATGACGGTGGAGGCTCGAAAAAGTGCTATCAACTCTGCCTTACTCCGTGGACTATCTGATGTAGTCTCTAGCTCGTGAAGAAATTGCTTTTCTCTTGAAGGTTGCCAGCCTTTTGCAGGGGAGTGGCACCCTGCTATTTATAATAGAATGTATGTTGGGCCGCATAGACAGCCTGTAGCCACGTGGCTGATTAGCACGCGAAGACCCGCTCTTTGGCTGCTATCTGTCGATTTGTTGGGATTTTGTTGTAGCAAATCTGGGTAGTTAGGGACTTGGTCAGATTGCCACGTGTTCTGTTGTGGGGAGCTGCATAGTTTTCTCAGTCTTCAATCTGTATTTTGGCCGCATAAAGCTCATGCGGCTTGGATCACAGTTTCTCTTGGCTGCATAAAGTTTGGAGATTTTGGGGCCGCATAAGTCTAAGCCGCATAAGGTTCATGCGGCTTAGATGACACTCTTTTGGCCGCATGAAGGCGTACGAACCCTGCTTTTGGGCGACGTCTCACATCTTATCTTTTTTTTGTCAAAGTGTCAGAACTGTCACCTTTGTCAGACTTGTCAGCTCTATCAGTCGAACTGCTTCTCTTGGCCGTATATCTTCCTTCTGCAGCTGTTTGTCGATGGGACACATATGTCATTGAACCAGTCATGCGGCTTTCCTTCATGCGGACCTGTTTGGCCCAAAGTACCTATGCGATAATTTATAATCTGTATGAACCCTATATTTTTTTATGCTTCTACAAGCCTATTCAAATTTTGGAACGTAAGGAAAATATATTGCGAAATCGATCGATGTCCTTGGTCCGCATGCTTTGGCAGAAACATTCAGTTGAAGAGTCGAAGTAGAAATTGGAGGCGGAGATGAAGAAGAAGTATCCTTCATTGTTTGCCTAATTTAAGGTCAGACCCTTGTTCTTTAGTTTTGGGACGAAACTTTTTCTTAGTGGTATATTATGTAGTATCCCATTTTCGATAGGCAGCGGTCTCCGTAATATGCTTACGCCGAGTCAGATCGGTCGGGAACTTAGATGGCCATCTGACTCGATCGCCGAGCTTGGTAAACGATAAAACCTTGCGACATTAATCAAATCAATTTGGAGGAATGTTACAAGAATCGATCCAATTAATAGAACGGCTTCTGTTGGAATAAGTCATAGATGCAGCAGGCTGCGTCTCGGCGAGTGAGCTCTATATAAGAGACCCTTCAACGGGACCGGACTGCTGTATGGTTTTCTTGGAGCCTTCGCTATAACACCCACTTTTCTAAAATAAAGTTAATTTTGAACCTTTGTAAAAAAATTATTATTTAATAATATGATTTATGATTTTTAGTGAATTTTTAATTAATTTGAAACTATTTAAATTATTGCTTTGTGATTTTGATGTTCTGCTAGGGTAAACCTAGAGACTACTTGACCTAGAGACTAACCATGACCATCGAGACCTAACCATGTGATTAGGATGATTTATTTCTACTTTTGGCATAAGGGTATTGTCGCTCCCGTTTCCCGTTATACGAATTTTCAGTATACGAATACGAATTTCTGACATTTATCAGGTGGACCGTAGTTACACTTGTCTTGCTTAGCCTAGTCTTGGTTTAATCTTGACTTGGTTTATTTGATTTGGTTTGGTTCAATTTGACTGGGTTTAGCTTGCTTGGTTTATTTTGGTTTGGTTTGAGATGGTGAGGCTTACTATATAAGTCAACTCCACTCTCCCTCCTTATTTATTTCCTATTAACTCTTCTTCATTTACTCCTCTCCACCCACCAAGAAAGCCCTAGGCAAGTGCAACTTGCTTCATGATGGATCTCAAGTTTTATTGTTCCATTCTCTTTCTTACTTGATTTTAAGCCTCTTTAGAACTTGATATTTTTTGGTTTGATGGATGGATTCTTGTAGATCTAAGTTTATAATTTTTTCGGTTTTCCTTGGTTTTGATCTCTTAAACTTGGTTATTTTCGAGATCTAATGTTTCTATGTTGTAGGAAATTCAATTCTACCCAATTTTGGCTTTTGAACCGCTTGATTTCGACTTCGTATGAGGAAGTTATGCCATTTTCATGTTCATGGGTTCCCCACACCTTTTGGTGCTGTCGGGAAGATGAACAGTGCAGCGTGAAGTGTCTTCGTTGCCGCGTGTCCGCACTCCGTGCTTGCACGCAACGTGCGCCATGGGCACTTTTGCCCTCGCGCACATTACAACTTGCGCGGCCGCGTGCCCGTGCAATTTTCTGCCGCGTGCCGTACTTTCGCGCAACGTGCGCCGTGGGCACTTTTGCCTTCGCGCACATTGTAACTTGCGAGGCCACGCGCCCGTGCAATTTTTTGCCGCGCGCCGTGCTTGAGCGTAACATGCGCCGGAGGCATTTTTGATCGCGCACATTGCAGCTTGCGCGCCTGCGCAATTTTCTGCCGCACGCTCGCGCGCCGTACATGCGCGCAACGTGCGTCGTCGGCCGTTTTGCTCGCGCGTACAGCGCAACTTGTGCGCCGCGTGCTGCACGTAATTTTTTGCCGTGCCCGCGCACCGTGCTTGCGCGCAACTTGCGCCGTGGGCAGTTTTGCTCGCAAAACTTGTGCACAGATCACTCCAAATGACTGTTTTTGCCCGTTTGAACTATTTTGTAGCTAAAATCTTGAAAAACTCAAAACATGAAAGTTGTAGATCTTTGTCTTGGCTTCAAGAATCTTTTTGTTTCACTTTAATCAGAGTTCATATGTGACTGATGATTTCAATCATAGTTGATCTTTTGGCATGTTTTCTGTACTTGGCAGTATTTGATGTTTCTAAAACAAAAATGAATTTCTTAACATGATTAGATAATTTTGTACAGTTAGAGAATAATTGTACCCCCCTTATATTCTTAACTCTAGCACAGATTCAATTATTGTTTTATGTCAAGTAGTTACTTTTATTTATTCCTTCTCACATGCAATGATATGTCTTTATCAAATTCTTTTTTACATGCGATCCTTGTTGCATGTTTTCTTTTCTTAATAGTGGCCCATCGTGGTGCACTCATGCTACACGTCTCTCCTCTACCTATACTACATAGTGACCCGTTGTGGTACACTTTGGTACATGTCTTTTTTTGTTTACATGATGGTGACCCGTCGTGGTGCACTCTTGAACATGTCTTTACATGCTAACATGATAATGTGATCTACCTTCACATGATAACTCTTAAATAGTGACCCGTTGTGGTGCACTCTTGACAAGCAACCTTGACATGATAATTCTTGATGGTGGTCCGTCGTGACGCACTCTTGACATGATAAGTAATGTTGATAGTGGCCCGTCGTGGCGCACTCTTGACAAGTAATCTTGATAAGTAACCTAACATGACATGATAATCTTGAATGTTGTTGCGACGACTATCTTGACATGCTGAATAATAACTCGTCTTGACACCGTGGGTGATTGTTCTTGAATGTGCTTGTATAAGCTACCAGTCTTGTCTTGCATCATGTCTAGGACTTGCATCCCTGATTACCACGGTCTGGAATTCATGCAGAATCTGACTAGGTTAATTACTAGATTGATCAAAGTAGCTCATATAGAGAGATGTTTTCAGTTACAGGCGATCCCGTTATCTGGGCGCCTTGAATGGACTTGTAGCCTGCCGTCGAGTAGGGCACATTTCCAGCCCACTGTCATGTGGGGCACTTCTTGAAACAAGTAATATGCACACTATCATGTGTTGCACTCTAAGTCACCTAATAATTCTTGATAACTCTTACATGAATCTCGCATGGAAAACCTGGATAGCTGCAGGGCTTGTGACTGCCGGAACATCTTATTGCATCTTGCTAGTAACTAGGCTTGTGATAACCCTAGTTAGTTAAAGTATCAAGCCGTACTCTTTGCTTGGCCGTAAATGTTGGATGGAGTCCTATCTTGTCTAGTCTTGCCTAGATCCAGTACATGGCTATCTCAGGACATGCTTGTTTATGCTTTACTTTATCGATAATTGGTTAGAGACTAAGTTCTGTTCAGGTGAAGGTTACAACCTCGGTCCTTGTTTGGTTTATGGGTTGTAACTTGGTTACCGGAATAGTACTTTAGTTATCTTATCGTTTATCACCTTGTTCCTCTAACTCATGTCTATCGTTATCATTATGTTTTTATGTGCTAATATGCTGGTTTTAGTTCTTAAGTAAAGCCTCCTTTGTGGCACTTGCTCTTTCTGGTGTCTGACCCAGCTGGTTTTGTATGGCCAGATTTCGGAGCAGCACCCGAGGATCTCCCAGCCTTCCAGCCAGATGGTGAACACACTACCAGAATAAGTCATTTTAGCGACACCTAAAGACGTCGCTAAAACGCCTAAAGACGTCGCTAAACCAGTTTAGCGACGTATTTAGCGACTTCTTCCTCTTATCGCGAAAACCTTAGTCGCTGTTTGGAAAGACGTCGCTGATCGTCGCCAACACCGACGTTTACCGACGCAAAGATACGTCGGTAATATACCGACGTTTACCGTCGTTTTGTCTATGAAATAGCGACGTTTATGATGTCGCTATACGTCGGTATTCCCTGGGAAAATTACCGACGTTTTTGATGTCGCTATGCGTCGGTATATTTTACCGACGTTTTGTGATGTCGCTATACGTCGATATATCCTGGAAAAATGAGGTAAAATCCTGGGATATTTACCGACGTCTACCGACGTTTACCGACGCATACCGACGAAACTGACGTCGCTATACGTCGGTAGCCTGGCAATATATGCCAGTTTAGCGACGTCTACCGACGCAATGTGCCGTCGAAAAGCGTCGGTAAACGTCGCTAGACGTCGCTAAATTTGAAAAAAAATAAATGAATAAATTACAGTATGTAGTTTTCTCCACAGAATTATTTTTTTCCTGCAGTTTAATCTGAAACACAATACACAAGCACATTTTATTCCTGGGTTCGCCGACCCCTTCGGTGGAACAACAACACCGGTAAATTAACATCCAAATGAAACGAATAACAACATAAAATAACCAAAGTCCACACAACATATATAAACCAATATTGTCATGGGTCTACACAACCAATTACCAAGGTATCTATGCAACCAACAAACAAGTGTTACAAACAAATAAGTGTCACAAACAAATACAAAGAAGAACAAGTACTCAAACACTCAATACAAACAGTCCTAACTCGGACTACTGGGGATCTGGAGCAGGAGGGGGCGCGCCGCGACGAAGGGCTAAGAAAAGCTCATAGTCCTCCTGTGAAATCGACACCGATGAAGGAGGTAGTGACGTCGGTGGAGTCGGTGTCGATGAAGAAGGCAGTGGCGCCGGCGGAGTCGACGACGATGAAGGTGCACCCGGAGGACGATAACGCTCCAACGCTGTAAGTCACTGGTGGTATGAATCCATGGTAGATAATATTCTATCACTGCTATCAGCCACCGAATCTTGCACCATCTCAGCCTCTCGCCCATGGTCATCTGTGATGCCTGCAGATCCAATACGCTGCGCTCTGTCGACGCTCTAAGATCGGGGACGCTCCGTTCTGTCCGCTTAATCACATGCCAGAGCTCCATAATGTTGCGGTCGAGCGCATCCAATCGTGCTATAAGCGCAGGCTCATCCGACTGGTGCTGAGACTGGTCCTGAATCCGTCGTAACAGCCGTCCCGGAGAGACTCCATCATCTGGTGGACTCGGGCAGACTCCTGGGACGGCTGTGGACCATGCACACTTGCGGGGGATGCCCTAGAGGACTAGCTCACAACTAGGGCGCCATAGGATCCCGTACCATAGTACGTACCCCTACGGAGGCCACCAGCGGCGGTCATCCACAGCTCGTCCGCCGACGGAGCTTGAGTGGGCTGCGAGGAAGTACAGCCTCTCCTGCAGTAGGTGCACTAGCAGTCGCCCGGTCCCGAAGCCTCTGATACTCGGCCTAGAAAGTATGGATAGTACTCTATGATTTCTAATTTCTAATTAATTACTTATTATTACTAACTACATGAATATTTATTTGCATGCATATTTACTAAGTTATATTAAAATTAACACAAAGTATTATAATTAACAAATAGTATTGTAATACTTACATAGACAAGCTCGGCCCTCTCGTCAATAAGGCCTTCGCCCTTCCAATGGGTGGCCAGGAAGACGGTCACCATGTCGGCGTTACCGACCTTCCTTACCTGTAATTAAATATATTATCTTAGTAATAATTTATCGAATTTGCATTAAAATAGTATTTTTGAAAGAAAAATACATACTAGACGACGGAAATGTTTCATCATCGGAATCGACCCACCGCACCACTTCGAGGCATGCTGCCTAGCCGCATTGGCCTTCTCGGACTTTTCCTTGTACCTTGGCTCGTTGAATCGAGCCTTCATCGCATCCCACTGATCAGGGGTGATCCAACCTTGGATCGGCTTTCCGGCACGATCACGAGCCTTCTGATCATTAATAGCATCGCGGATCAGCTTAGCAGCGACAGCAGGAAACATCCCCTCGATCAGCTCGGCCCGGTGCGGTGGATAGAAAAACATATCCTAGAAGAGTACGCAAACCAAATATTTTTCAGTAATATATAATATGCATAAATCAAATGATTCATGTTAAAAGCAAATCTATTTTAACCTTGAAGCGCGTAAACCAGTAGGCCTTTCTATCGTCCGGAGCATCCGAGTGGTTTATCCAAGTACCCCCATAATTTTGCCTCAGGAGCTGGCCTAGGCGTCTCTGTACCAACGGGGGACGATATCTATACAGACATATTATATTCATGAGAAAAGTTAATTTATGATAAACGCAAAAAAAATGATAAACCAAAATACTTACTTTGTACCGTCGGCCGAGATCTCCGTCCTCGTCTCCTCCGGAGGTACGCAGGCATCATCTGCCTGATACTGGTCGACCACCGGCGCAGCCTCCTCCATCTGCTCATCTGCCTCCATCGTCGTATCAGCAGGAGGAACGCTACTCTCGGGAGCAGTTCCAGGCCTGGAACTACTCGTCCCAGGAGATATGCCACGTAGCATCATGGCGGGCGGAACAACTGTCCGATACACAGGAGTACTGGGCGACGAGGATCCAGAGCCGGTACCAGTAGGAGGTACCGAAGAAGAACCCCATCCTCTAGCAGTACCACCAGTAGGTACCGAAGGAGTATCCTGTCCTCTGCCAGTATCAGTACCCCGTGCCCCATGTCGGAAAATGTGGAACGATCCGCGACGACCTGTCATGCCTGATAACAACATATGATGAGATACAACAAAGACAACAAATAATAGAGACTAGAAATATGAAAGTGCAACAAAGACAAGATACTAACCAAGACAACATATGATGATACATTTTACAAGAAACATCTACGTCCAGATAGTATATTTTACAAGAAACATCTAAGTTCAGATAGTACATTCTACAAGAAACATCTAAGTCCAGATAGTACATTCAGATAATAACCAAGACTAGATAATAACCAACTCTACATAATAAGAAAATGAAAGTACGTCTCTCTCAATCATCTTCAGAATAATCATCTTGTTCGTCTTCCTCGACCTCATCTTCCTCCTCATCTTCACTTTCATCTTCGCCTTCGTCGGCTTCGTCTTCCTCTTCGGATAATTCTACATCTTCTACATTATATGTCGTGTAATGCGTAACTTCCGTGGAGTCCACATCAACAATATTGGTTACAAGAGGTAGCTCGTCCTTCTGATAAGCTTTTTTGTCAACATCAAAAGTATCTCTAGCTTTAGTCTTGCATACTGTCCACTAGTCAGACTTCGTTGCTCCCCGTCTCGGATAAGCTGTGAAGTACACGTGCTGAGCTTGAGTTGCTAGAACAAATGGTTCGTAGCCTTGATATCTACGCTTGTAGTTTATATCCACAAGACCATGCTTGTCAATTTTTTAACCTTAATTTTCAGTCGGATCGAACCATTCATACTTGAACAATACGATCTTTGCAGGTTCTCTGCCATAATTATACGTCAACTCCACAATCTCTCGCAAGATGCCAAAGAAATCATTTACTGGATCGACGTCTTTGTAGTTCGAAGATTTGATACACAAACAACTGTTTTTCGTGGAATCAAGATCCAGGAAGCTGTCTCTGATCGGAGCATTTGTCGACTTGAACCGAAAGCCATTGACACAGTAACTTGGCTATATTTTAACAAAAGTAATTGGTCCCTTTGCAAGAGTTCTAATTAATTCAATTTCGGGTAAAATTTGACGATCGACCTGAATACCAAAGAAGAGATAGTAAGTTATTTATTGTGCAGTTGCATTAAAATAGGCTAGTAATTACCGGGCTGGTTACATATTCGCTCAACCAAAAAGGAAAATGACGTCTCATTTCTTGTTCTAATGCTTCGTCTGTTAGGTAGGGTCTAACCGATCTCAACTCAGCATTATATGTGCTGAAAAACAACGAAGTTAGTACAATAATATTAGCTTATACTATTACATTGAGATGACGTAAACTCATCATTAATTACTTACCCCTCCAGCTTCTCCACTTCATCCTCGTCACAATTGAGTAATACATACAACTGAGCAGCCCTTAGCTCTTCGTCATTCAAATATCTCTTCTTCATTTTCCCCGAAGGCTTTTCGGACGCATTAAATACTTTCAATATTCCATTATTAGATTCTTGATAACCATCGTCGTTTCTCGGAGCCCTCGTTCTATTCGTAGCAACATGAGGTTTGAAATACGTCGAGCAGAAGTTTGTAATATTCTCGAGAATATAGGCTTCACAAATAGAACCCTCGACCCGAGCCTTCTTTTTCACCTTCCTCTTTAGGTGGTTCAAATGCCGCTCAATCGGGTACATCCACCAATAACCAACGGGCCCACCAATACGTGCCTCGTAGGGAAGATAAATTGGCAAATGCTCTATGGAGTCGAAGAATCCAGGAGGAAATACCTTCTCGAGCTTGTACAGTGTTACCGCAATATCGTTCTCCTACTTTTCTAGACGATCGACGAGCAACTTACTAGAACAAATATCTCTGAAGAATATGCTAAGCTCGGTCAATGGATCCCAAACAACCGGGGGTAAGAATTCCCGAAATGCAATCGGAATTAACCTCTTCATGAATACGTGATAATCATGGCTCTTCATACCTGTCAGTTTGTTCTCCTTGAGGTCGACGCATCTTCTCAAGTTCGAAACATACCCGTCTGGAAATTTCAGACCTTGAATCCACCTACAAAGTCTCACTTTATCCTCCTTCTCCAGTAAAAAAATTGCCTTAGGCTGCTTCAACTTCCCATTCCCGTCCTCTATCAAATGCAATGCAGGACGTCTACATATTTCTTCCAAGTCCAATCTAACCTTTGGATTGTCTTTCGTCTTCCCCTTTACGTCCATTACAGTATTAATTATGTTGTCAAACACATTCTTCTCAATATGCATGACATTAAGGTTATGTCTAATCAGATTGGTGCTCCAATATGGCAGATCCTAGAATATACTCCTCTTCGTCTAGTTATGAGTACAACCAAATCCGTCACACTTGTAGCCCGTAGCATGCTCTTCAATAGCTCTTGGTAAATCTTTTACCTCTTTCCATATCGTGTATCCGGGCCACCTTGGTGGGAGATTAGCCTTCTCCACAACGCCAGTACGAAAAGCATTCATGTTCCTCCGGTATGGATGATCCTTCGGCAGGAATTGTCGATGACAATCGAAGAAGTACGGTTTGCCTCCGTATTTCAAACAGAAAGCCTTAGTGCGGTCCATGCAATACGGACATGAAAGACGACCATGCGTGCTCCATCCAGATAACATACCATAGGCCAAAAAGTCGTTGATAGTCCACATAAGTGCTGCCCGCATCTGAAAATTTTATTTTCTAGATACATCGTACGTGTTGGAACCTACTTCCCACAACTGATTCAACTCATCAATCAATGGCTGTAAATACACATCGATGTTCTTTTTCGGATTGTTCGGACCTGGGATAATAATGGTGAGGAACATATACGGAGTCTTCATGCACATCCAAGGCGGTAGATTGTACGGAGTGACGATCACAGGCCAACACGAATACTGGGATCCCGAAAGTTCGAATGGGGTAAAACCGTCGGAGCAGAGACCCAATCTGACATTACGCGGATCAGAAGCAAAATCTGGATACTCTCGATCAAAGTGCTTCCATACTTCTCCATCAGATGGGTGATCCAACACTCCTTCGGTCTGTTCCCGCTTATGCCAACTCATGTTTTCTGCAGTTTCTTTCACCATAAACAACCGCTGCAACCGCGGCGTCAACGGCAAGTAGTGCATCAAATCGGTAGGCTTCCTGGCACCGACAGACTTTCCTCTACCACTGCCCTTGTAGCGATCGGTACCACAAAATCTGCAGATGTCTTCATCCTTGTCGTCTTTATAGTACAACATGCACCCATTGTGACATGCATCAATTTTTTCGTATCCCATCCAGAGCGATCTCACCATCCTCTTAGACCGGTAGAAGTCTTTAGGTAACTTAGCACCCTCAGGCAATCTTTCTATAAGCAACTCCATAAGACGGTTGTAGCAATCTTGCGACATGTTAAAATCAGACTTGATGCTCAACAATCTTGTAACCACCTCTAACGGTAAATGATCCTCACAACCAGAATATAATGGAGTCATTGCATTCTCCAGCAACTCCATGAACTGTGCAGCATCGGCGTTCGGTGCCTCATCAGGTGCATCATGATCGTCCGGATCGAAACTAGGCCCTGCCGCATCAAAAATCATGTTCACTAACCCATCGTCGTAAGCAGCGTTGTTGTGGACATCCACATAAGGCTCATACTCCGATGCTAAAGACACAAGTTCTCCGTGCGCGCTCCACTGATAGTAGTTCGACGTGAAATCCTTCGAATATAAATGATACGTGACTTCCACTTCTGGATGATATTTCAAGTTGTGACATCTCACACACGGACACTTAATTTTGGTACCGTCCATGTACTGAGGGAACGCCTTGGCAAACTGCAGGAACTGCTGTACACCCTCTATGAATTCATCCCGTACACCGCACATATCATCAGGATGACGGTTGTACATCCACGAACGATTTCGTAAGTAGTAATTCATATCCATATCCAATTGAGAATAATTCTGTAAGATAGATACATGCACATTGCAGTCAGTAAATGAATGTTAAGGTAGTTTAGATATGGGTGCGCAATTTAGATAGAGGTCGGTAGAGAGTGACAGTTTAGAGAAAACTGAGATTATTTGTGACATTTTACTCATTGACACTTCTTCACTATTACTCATACTAGGGGTCTATTTAGAGACGAGTGCCAAGCTGAATCCTATTCCAACCACAAGGATCAACATAAACTGTTCATTCATTCCATATATTACAAACAAAGAATTTGAAGGAAGAAATAAAAACAACTGTGTTGGGACTAAAACAACTGTCTTGTGTCAAAGTGTCGTATCCGATAGACCGATAATAATCCGATACGGTCGATACTAAGTACATACGGTCGAGGTATAATTGTACTTGTAGGAGTACACGACACTAAGTACATACGGTCGATACTAATCCGATATGGTCGATACTAATCCGATACCGATTCTGATACTCATCCCAATTTCTTCCCAACCTCTTGTAAAAAAGGTGTCTGTCGAGGTATAATTGTACTTGTAGGAGTACACGACACCAACTGTCCAATGTCGACCCTTTGGGTCTACAAGAGTTACTTCACCCAGTTTGTCAAGAAAGGTAAAACTTTTTAAATTAATATCCAATGTCGACCCTTTGGCCTGTGCTTGATCAGTATCCTAACTCAAACTATCTATCCTAACTAATAAATTAATATCCTACTTTAACATCTACTAACTCTCATATTCCTTCTAACATAAACTAATATCCTAATCTAAACTAACCCTTTAACTAAAACTAATATCTAAACAATGCTAATCATGAACTAACACCCTAACCTGGAAGTCCACACTGCTCAAGCACAGGCCAAAGGCCAAGTTATAAGGCAAAATGCAGGCAACTGCCTGTAGCTACAAGGCAAAACCAAATATTGACGGTATAAACATTTAAAAAGTTTACTTGTCTTGACAAAATGAGTGAAGTAACTCTTATAGACCGAAAGGATACTCTATACACTCTATGTAATACGATATACCAATCATACATACACTTCTAGGATACTCTATACACTGTAGGTATTAGGATACTCCTTAGTATATTAGATATCAAAATCACTTAGTATGACACAAATATGAGTGTGCATTTCATATAAGAATCTAAACATAAACTACATTATTGGAAATAATATCAATCATGTTAGCAGACCACCTATTCATGCAACTATCTCAAACTGACAATTATTTTGAGTAACCTCTTTCATTTCTCTATCGATACATGCCAAAAATACTCTTTACCACATATAAAATAACACTAATATTTAGACTGTGTCAGCACATCAGGAGGAGGGAGATATCCACGGTCTAGGTGTGACGAAACTTCCACGGGAAAACTGCAGCATATATATATATATATATATATATATATATATATATATATATATATATATATATATATATATATATATTCATATATATATATATATTCATATATATATATATATATATATATATATATATATATAAAGCTTCAAAGCAGCAATAGTCGCAAAGAATATGATCAGCAGATAGTCAAGCTCACTTAAATAAAAAGCAACTGAAGCTCACTAGGTAGTTATTCGAAAGCACAGCTTCAATGTCCTGCGAAGAGGTAGCTAGAGTGAAGGTGAGAGTACAGTAGTACTACGAGGAGCAGGAGAGAGAGAGAGAGAGAGAGTGAGAGTGAGAGTGAGAGAGTGAGGGAGCACAAAGTACTCTGACTTAAATAGAGGGGAATAGTACCATGACAGCTCCAAACCAAACCTAGGACAGTCTCAAACCACTGCTATTCCATGGTCCGGACTCACGATGTGACAGTGACAGTAACGATAACTCGTATCAGTAGTGTCATGACATATTACTCTTTTCATTCTTTCAATATCATCACTATTAGGCCCTGTTTGGTTCGTATGTGTCCACCAATTCAATGATTCACTTTTTCTTCCAATTTCTTTGGTATTTCCAGACACTGGAAAGAAAAATTGATGAAATTGTAAATTTTCAAAGAAAACGAATTAAAAATAAGAAATAGATTTCCTTTCATTCCCTTTCCGCGAACCATTTAAAGAAAACTATTCCTGAATAGAACAATCTAACTTCATGAGTCGTTTCTATTCTAGTGTATCATAGCACTATCAGTAAATAGTTGAGACTTAGAGCAGTGCTACATGGACTGTTATTGGAGAGGGGTTTGGTGTGGGGTGGGAGGCGGTGGTGGTGGGGGTGGTTGGGTTTGCGGGCACAGCCGCGGTCCCGAGTTTTCCCGAGACTGAATAATTTTTCCAGCATTAGATAGTAGTTGCTTAACTAGTAAGTAAAAGGGTCTCTAGAGTCGTGCCCAGGAAAATGGTGGGCGAGTGCAGATGGTTTGCTTGTGCCTGCCTTCTCGAGAGCCAATCCAATTGAATTTTTTTTCCAGCTAACATTAAATTTCTGGGAAAGTGTTGATGCCATTTATATTTTCTAAAATAATCTTTGTTTATAGCCATCTCAACAACTGATAGCTATAGCACTCGTCTAAAAATGTAGTCTAAATTATTGTGTCGTGTCAGTGTGTCGTATCGTGTCTGTGTCTGCACACCAGGAGGAGGGAGATAGGGTTAGGGTGTAACACCCCAGTCCCAAAATACTTAGGACTAGGTACGTATCCATGCCAGCTGCATACATACGAAGCATACTCTAATATATGGAAACCTCGTATAAATACATAAGCTATAAAATGCAGTAAACGAAGAGTAATCTAATCTCATCCACAAATGAAGAATAAAAGATATCATAAAATCAACTGTAATAAGTCTTTGTACAATATGTTGGGCGAAGACAAATCTACTACCAACAAGTAAGGAAAAATATACATGGAATCTGAATGATTTGGCGAGAGTAGCAAGAAAGACACAAGATACGTCATCTCCGAATGAATAGAGAAGATCGCGACCTCGGCTAGAACACCTGCAATATCACAGAAGCACACACCTAGAGTGATAACCTGGTCCTTAGAGGGACGTAACAAGATACAAGAAAATACCATGCCACATAAACTGTGATATATAATAGAAAATAAGGGATGCATGCAATAGGGTACCTAACCGTACTATAGTGAATATGCAATATAGAACAATCCTTCACATATGGGCACTCGGGCTGTATAGCAGTGGCATCGTCCCTCTCATAGGGAATCAGTACAATCCGTCCATAACGTTCGGCGAATGTCAGAGGAAATCAGTTAGAAAACGTCTATAACATTCCATGAACGTCAGAGGGAATCAGTACAATAGGGTGAACCTGCGTCTCCAACGGAGCTTAAGGTACAATAGCAGTATGTAAATGTGGCCCATACATCAAGGAACAGTTCTTCCCTCCAAATGCCTACTGAAGTCACATCCATGACTCATATGAAACTCTAGTAACTGCCAAGTCCACTAGCATGCAATTCTATTGGCAGTTACTCCTAACCGTCGTACGCCTCATAAGTATCGATAACCGGCTGACTACGCGAGTACGTGTCCTATATGTGACTCACAATACGTGATAAAGTATGTGTCAAGGCCGTATGAGATATACCAATACCTCATTATCCAATGGGTGGTCACTAAGCTAAGTTAATGTAAAATAATTTAAAAGCAATTAGAACGACTGAAGCACCCAAGTGTGACTTGGACGCACAATAATAAAAAAATATAGAGAAAATATATGAAACTAAAAATAAATAACTGAAAATAAAGTAAAGTAATCACAGAGTAAGGTGGCAAGGTATCTTGCCTGAGGTTATGTGCAAAAGAGAATAATCTAGTAGCTCGAACAGACAAATAAACGAAGCAAAAAAGCCAAATCCCGCAGATGACTCCGGATGCTGCAACAAACATCACGAACGAGTTTGGAATATATAATATGTCTAGGAAATGCCTGTCCAAAAGTTAAATTCTGGAACAGGGGCAAATTCGTAATTTCGGGTCAAAATGATGTCCGCCGTTGGACCCACTTTGCACCGAAATGCGTGCCAAAACCTACGGTCCCTAAAGTCGTCAAACTACATGTCTACGAATTTGTTTTGATGAGAAGAACCCAACGGTATATCCAATTTTGAATTCCGGTGGGCCGTGCACAAAATCGCCCGTTGAGTGGGATTTTGGGCCCGCTAAAATGGCGTCCCAATCAACGGTCTCAGAATCGGACCAAACTTGGCTCAAAGGACTAAAAAAATATTTCGAGCCCAATGGCGCAAGTTTCGTCACGATTTGATGAGTGTGCACAAAGTAATTGGAAAAAATCGAAAATGCCCGATACGGGAAAATTTGACGGATACGGATCAAATTCGTCGCGCACACGCAACCAATTTGAATTCCGTCAATTCTTGCACGTCCACAAAGTCGATACAGATATTTATGTACCTTCGTTCGCGACCACGTCGTCCGGATTGGCGGAAAGCACGTCGTATCGGGGTTTTCTAATTTTTGAAAACTGATTTTTAGTGGGGTTTTTAATCTAATTAATACAGAATTTATTGCAGAATAAATAAAACTATTTGAAGAGGACGATAGAGGGTCATGTGGGCTATCTACACGAATTGACGGATCCAAAAACGGATAAGAATTGGAGGAGAAATTAATTGGAGAAGTCGGGTACCTCGATATTAAAAACTGCCGTTGTTGTGGGTGTTTGTTGTTGTTGCTGTCGCCGTGGCGACCGGGAGGCAGGGCTGCTGTCGCTCCGACGAGACTGGCACATATGCCGAGGCGAGGAAGGAGGATGTAGGTGAGAGGAGGAAGAAGGTGGAAGGAGATTAGGGTTTGGTATTGAAGAGCATATATATATATATATATATATATATATATATATATATATATATATATGTGTGTGTGTGTGTGTGTGTGTGTGTGTGTGTGTGTGTGTGTGTGTGTGTGTGTGTGTGTGTATAAGGGGGTGAAAGAATATATAAGGGGGGTGAAAGAATCGGCCACCATGTAACCTAGGTTGCTGGTGCTACTTCCTTAGATGGGCGGCATGCTGCTGCTACTTAGTTGGGGTTGTGGTCGGTTCCCACATGTGGGGCCGACCACACTTTGTTTTTTTTTTTCTAATCCTTATCTATATATGTTTATATATAAATATATATATCCATATATACTATAAAATCTTCCATAAAATTCAAATAAAATTTTTATATTATCTAGAATCTATTCTTGACATATTTACATATATATAAATTTAGTTTGACAAATAAAATAAAAACCAATAATAGTAACTTAACAATAATAAATATATTTATTTAATCATAACCGAAATAATATTAACAATAAATAAATATTAAAATAATTCAAATGGTGGGTTTGGTAGACTTATACTACACTCCCTTATCCGGGTCAAAAAATTGTACAAAGTGTTGCACAATATTAATTAATAATAAAATACCAATAATATTACAAATATTTAAATAATTAACAATTGTACATAAAATTCTAAAATAATTTAGGAAATATTTTTACGTACATAAAATATGTCTACATGGCCACCTTGGTCCCATCCCATGCCAACATGGGCTTAAATTTGGTTCGGGCCCAGTTCGAGCTGAATTGGACAAACCGAGTCATCTAAAAATTAATATATAAAATAATATTTAATTAAAATAATTAAATAAGTCCATTCACAACTTGGCCTGGTTTTCTTAGTTTGGATATCACCATGGCTAGGCTTCCCCTGACATGGTTAATATACTAGTCAAGGCACAATGCTACAACTTCTGTGCTAAAAGTCATGGTCGTCTAGTGCTCCAAAACTCATCAATGGTTAAGGTCATTTTTAATAATTAATAAAACCCATAAATTATATAAATTTATTTTTTAGTCTAATAAAATAATTAAAAAATAATTAAAAAAATATGGGTTTTACATCCTACCCAACTTACAAGAATTTCGTCCTCGAAATTAAAAATAAGTAGGGGGGTGAAAAGGTCACATGGGTATATCGATGAGGAATCATCAAATCACAACGTTCAACAAAACATGAATAAAAAAAATCATGATTTAGATAAATACAAAAATAATCATGGATATAGCTAATTAATACAAGAATGAAAATGATCAAGGGTTTTAAGTAGATCAAGATAAAACACGAGTTTAAAGAATAGAAAAGAATCGAGTAGATTAAGGAAAAAATAATTTAGAGACTTCACAGAGATGGTTCCTTGAAAATAGTTGTATATTAGTCGTCCAGGTTGAGGGCATGATTAAGAGAACGATTTGAATCATCCTCAAGTATCAAGAATGATTAGAAGGTCGCGATAGTAGATATGGAATCGACGAGTAGTTCAAAGCGAGGATATAGTCACCTTGGTTGGTCCATGGCTAACTATCTTGGCAATAGATGGTGGGACAACTAAAGGTGATACTTTGAGTCTATCTATCAAGTACAGTGTCTGGTCTTTCTAAAGTGAGTAAAGCCCACAACAAAAGAGTTCAAAGACGATGCTATTTAGTACGAAATACGTGGTTCATAGGCGACGGAAATAATTCAAATGAGAGTTGTCAATGCTGTCGGGATGAGACTCTAAGGCAGGTTTAACTATGTCTTCATCCACGTAGAGTAATACATGAAAAGCGAACCAAAGTACAATAGGTTGATCAGACCATCATACACCGGTCCTGATTAGACAATATGTTAGTGGGTGCACCCAACAAAATATGTCATGATCAAGCTCGAAAAAGATAAGCTTGCAAAACTAAGGCTAAATTAGCAGCATCAGGTTGTTGAAATATAAGTAAGGGAGGTAATATCGAAGGAATTTAATTAGTCCAAGATCTTTTAAAATCAAGTCTTGCCCGGAGTATGGGCCTATACAGTTGTCCTAGTATTCTTCATTTATGGCTTGGTTGTCTATATAAGTTAAGGTCCTCTGAATTTCTAGTATATGTGAACTTATTAACTGGGTCACAAGACAAAGGGTTTGTTAGGTCGTCAGGTATTCTACCCAACTTACAGGAGTTAAACTAGTAGTGTGATGGGACAATGGTCAAGCAATCACGGTAAGGCACAAGGTTCAGCATTAAGGGATTTAGTAGAACATATTCACATATCGGGTTAAAGGATTGATTCAAGGTTGGATCTCTTAATTGAAGTCGGGAAGTATTTTGGTGTCATGGTAGAGGTTATAGTTTGGCCATTTTGACCAGGAAGTCATATCAAGAAAATAGAGTACAAGGAGACGTGTTTTAGTGGAACATGATATATCTACATGAAGGTGGGCTCATCTAGGTCTTACATATGAAATTTGTTGGAAGGAAAAGTCTAGTGTCGTGTTCCAAATATCCAAGTCACGGTAAGGGATGCCAAAAGATCTAAAGTAGAAAGTGGGAGTTCATGTGGTGACAATTAATGCACCAAGATAAAGAAGATCAGGTTAAAGCATAAAATAAAATTAATTAGAGAATCCAATAAAATCATTTAGGGACATAGTTCTAGAGAGAAGATAGTCCATTAGATGAATACAATTAAGGAATAATCATATCATCTTCCAAATTTTAAATGGTTAGAAGTGCACAATAAAAGATCTAGGTTGGAGGAAAGGTCGAGCGAGTCAAGATTGAGATACAGTCACATGGTTTGGTAGATGACAAACAACACTTGTGTATATACTATCATCATGGTCATGAGTGATATGGCAATTTGTGTGGAATACTTCTAACTCATTAGGGCTATCTTTATAGCCTACCATTAAAATTTTAACTCGTGTTTCCTCCAAAAATTTCTAAATAAAATTTTCAAAAATAAACCACCAAAATTTGTATTCACTCCAAGCCGTTCAAATTTATCATGAAGAAAAAAAATTTAAATCACTTTCATAAATCTCAAAGCAAATTTTTATCATGTTACTCCTGACTTTTTCAAAATTTTACATTTTCAATTCAACTTTCAAACTCAAGAGTTCATAAATCATGAATATATATATAAAATATCCATAATCAATCATAACTTTAAAACTCTACAAAAATTTAATAGCTCCCCAGCTAAAATTTCTAGCACATTACAAAGTAATCTCAAAATTTTAGCTCAATATTTTAATGCACTCATCAATTATAACTTCTATTAATACTAAGTCATTCCAACATAATCATAACTTTTAAATGGTAACTTTATTTGATCAATCAAAACAATCTTATCACATCATTAATATATCTTTATTTTATTTTTTTATTTTTCCAAAAATTCGTAATATTAGCAATCCAACATTAAATTAAATTTTCAAAACTCTTATTAGTCATAAAAAATTTTAAAAAAAAAAACCAAAAATCTAAATAGATTTGTAAATCCTCCATCATAGAACACAGTTTAAAATAAAAATTCTCGAAAATCATTTTCGTAACTTCTAAATATTTTAAACCAAAATTCACCATCATTACTTCCACTTAAAATTCAAAATTTACTAAACACGAAAATCGCAAGTTGTACGACGCAAATTTAAATAATTTCTACAACCACATTTGAAATCTAAGATCATTTTCAAACCCAAATTATAACTGTTCAAAGGCGTATAACTATAACCCAATAAATCATAGATATCACAACTCAAAAAAAACTAAATCAATTTTATACTTGATCAAAGATGTATAACTATCACCCAAAAATTATAAATATCACAACTCGAAAAGAAAATTCAATTTTATACTTGTTCAAAGATGTATAGCTATAACCCAATAAATCATAAATATCAAATCTCAAAAAGCCAACCAATTTCTTAAATCAAGGGTATAAAGATTCTAGCTATTTTTTTCCTTCCTGCAGTATCAATCCTATGGTGTTTACTATTTAGAAATCTCAAGATTAAAACTTTCCTTGGTAATATCATACTTTACAAATTACTAATCATTAAATCACACTTTTTTTTAAAAAAACTTTTTAACTCAATTAGAGTCTTAAATGTATTCTAATTGCCAATATAATCATTCTAGCCATGTGTTTGACCTATGAGTATATACTAGTGTAGTCATCTTCCTAGTTGACACTAAGCACGAAAATAAGAATCAACGGTAGAAAGGAATCAAGCAAGATGCAATTTAAGGAAGTCGAACGAGAGTTCAGAATTTGAAGCCAAGGGAAGAGGTCAAGCTGTATGGATGAGATTCCTAGATTCTAATCCTATGTTGCAGGCTCACATCGGTACAGTAACGTAACCGAAGTGACAAACTCGACCTGCATGGGCCACCACAAAAACATGTAACACCCCAGTCCCAAAATACTTAGGACTAGGTACGTATCCATGCCAGCTGCATACATACGAAGCATACTCTAATATATGAAAATCTCGTATGAATACATAAGCTGTAAAATGCAGTAAACCAAGAGTAATCTAATCTCATCCACAAATGAAGAATAAAAGATATCATAAAATCAATTGTAATAAGTCTTTGTACAATATGTTGGGCGAAGACAAATCCACTACCAACAAGTAAGGAAAAATATACATGGAAACTGAATGATTTGGCGAGAGTAGCAAGAAAGACACAAGACACGTCATCTCCGAATGAATAGAGAAGATCGCGACCTCGGCTAGAACACCTGCAATATCACAGAAGCACACACCTAGAGTGATAACCAGGTTCTTAGAGGGACGTAACAAGATACAAGAAAATACCATACCACATAAACTGTGATATATAATAGAAAATAAGGGATGCATGCAATAGGGTACCTAACCGTACTACAGTGAATATGCAATATAGAACAATCCTTCACATATGGGCACTCGGGCTGTATAGCAGTGGCATCGTCCCTCTCATAGGGAATCAGTACAATCCGTCCATAACGTTCGGTGAACGTCAGAGGAAATCAGTAAGAAAATGTCCATAACATTCCATGAATGTCAGAGGGAATCAGTACAATAGGGTGAACCTGCGTCTCCAACGGAGCTTAAGGTACAATAGCAGTATGTAAATGTGGCCCATACATCAAGGAACAGTTCTTCCCTTCCAATGCCTACTGGAGTCACATCCATGACTCATATGAAACTCTAGTAACTGCCAAGTCCACTAGCATGCAATTCTATTGGCAGTTACTCCTAACCGTCGTACGCCTCATACGTATCGGTGGCCGGCCGACTACACGAGTACGTGTCCTATATGTGACTCACAATACGTGATAAACTATGTGTCAAGGCCGTATGAGATATACCAATACCTTATTATCCAATGGGTGGTCACTAAGCTAAGTTAATGCAAAATAATTTAAAAGCAATTAGAACAACCGATATAGTCGCTTGCACCCAAGTGTGACTTGGACGCACAACAATATAAAATATAGAGCAAATATATGAAACTAAAAATAAATAACCGAAAATAAAGTAAATTAATCACAGAGTAAGGTGGCAAGGTATCTTGCCTGAGGTTATGTGCAAAAAAGAATAATCTAGTAGCTCGAACAGACAAATAAACGAAGCAAGAAAAGCCAAATCCCGCAGATGACTCCGGATGCTGCAACAAACATCACGAACGAGTTTGGTATATAAGATATGCCTAAAAATGTCTGTCCAAAAGTTAAATTCTGGAACATAGGCAAATTCGTAATTTTGGGAAAAAATGATGTCCGTCGTTGGACCCGCTTTGCACCGAAATGTGTGCCAAAATCTACGGTCCCTAAAGTCGTCAAACTGCATGTCTATGGATTTGTTTTGATGAGACGAACCCAACGGTATATCCAATTTTGGACGGTGGGCCGTGCAGAAAATCGCCCGTTGAGTGGGATTGTAGGCCCGCTAAAATGGCGTCCCGATCAACGGTCTCAGAATCGGACCAAACTTGGCTCACAGGACTAGAAAAATATTTCGAGCCCAATGGCACAAGTTTCGTCGCGATTTGATGAGTGTGCACAAAGTAATTGGAAAATACCAAAAATGCCCGATATGGGAAAATTTGACGGATACGGATCAAATTCATTGCGCACACGTAACCAATTTGAATTCCGTCAATTCTTTCACGTCCACAAAGTCGATGCGGACATTTCAGTACCTTCGTTCGTGACCACGTCGTCCGGATTGGCAGAACGCACGTCGTACCGGGGTTTTCTAATTTTTGAAAACTGATTTTTAGTGGGGTTTTTAATCTAATTAATACAAAATTTATTGCAGAATAAATAAAACTATTTGAAGAGGATGATAGAGGGTCATGTGGGCTTTCAACACGAATTGACAGATCTAAAAACGGATAAGAAATGGAGAAGAAATTAATTGGAGAAGTTGGGTACCTCGATATTAAAAACTGCCGTTGTCGTGGGTGTTTGTTGTTGTTGCTGTCGTCGTGGCGACCGGAAGGCGGGGCTGCTGTCGCTCCGACGAGACTGGCACACATGCCGAGACGAAGAAGGAGGATGTAGGAGAGATGAGGAAGAAGGTGGAAGGAGATTAGGGTTTGGTATTGAAGAGCATATATATATATATATATATATATATATATATATATATATATATATATATATATATATATATATATATATATATATATATATATATATATGTGTGTGTGTGTGTGTATATATATAAGGGGGTGAAAGAATATATAAGGGGGGTGAAAGAATCGGCCACCATGCAACCTAGGTTGTTGGTGCTGCTTCCTTAGATGGGCGGCATGCTGCTGCTACTTAGTTGGGGTTGTGGTCGGTTCCCACATGTGGGGCCGACCACACTTTGTGTTTTTTTTTTCTTTCGCTTTATCTTTTCTTTTCTAATCCTTATCTATATATGTATATATATAAATATATATCCATATATACTATAAAATCTTCCATAAAATTCAAATAAAATTTTTATATTATCTAGAATCTATTCTTGACATATTTACATATATGTAAATTTAGTTTGACAAATAAAATAAAAACCAATAATAGTAACTTAACAATAATAAATATATTTATTTAATCATAACTGAAATAATATTAACAATAAATAAATATTAAAATAATTCAAATGGTGGCTTTGGTAGACTTATACTACACTCCCTTATCCGGGTCAAAAAATTGTACAAAGTATTGCATAATATTAATTAATAATAAAATACCAATAATAGTACAAATATTTAAATAATTAACAATTGTACATAAAATTCTAAAATAATTTAGGAAATATTTCTACGTGCATAAAATATGTCTACATGGCCACCTTGGTCCCATCTCATGCCAACATAGGCTTAAATTTGGTTCGGGCCCAGTTCGAGCTGAATTGGACAAACCGGGTCATCTAAAAATCAATATATAAAATAATATTTAATTAAAATAATTAAATAAGTCCATTCATAACTTGGCCTAGTTTTTCTATTTTGGACATCACCATGGCTAGGCTTCCCCTGACATGGTTAATATACTAGTCAAGGCACACTGCTACAACTTCTGTGCTAAAAGTCATGGTCGTCTAGTGCTCCAAAACTCATCAATGGTTAAGGTCATTTTTAATAATTAATAAAACCCATAAATTATATAAATTCATTTTTAAGTCTAATAATATAATAAAAAATAATTAAAAAATAGGGGTTTTACATAGGGTTTACCTGTCTTGGTCGAAATCGGGTCGGGGTCGGGGCTGGAGCCGCGGCAGAGGGGACTGGTCGGGTCGGCGTCGACGAGGAGACTCGACGGTGGAGGAGCGGCGGAGGGTCGCCGATTGAGGGGGGACGCCGGAGGAACGGGGGTCGCCACGGGGAAAGGGGTCACCGCGGGGAGGGGATCGCCGCAGGGAGGGGGGAAGCCGCGGGGAGGGGGGTGGTCGCCGGTGGGAGAAAGATTTGGGGCTCTCGAGCGGGAGAATGAAATTTTGGTTGAAAAAATAAAATCGATCGGGCCAGCAGAACCCTATATGAAACGTTTTAGCGACGTCATTATGTGCCGTCGGTAACCGTAGCTAATATCAGTGATATTATCGACGTTTACCGACGTATCCGTGACGTACTTTTTTTATACAGAAAGTAGTCGCAATACGTCGCCGAACGTCGCTAATATTAGTGATTTTAGCGACGTTCACCGACATATCCACGACGTATGTTTTTTTATACAAAAAAGTCGCAAAACGTCATCGACCGTCGGTATTAGTGAGGTATTACGACGTTTATAAAATACGTCGCTAATTCCTTAAAAGGTAGCGACATTTTACTAAAACGTTGCTAATTGCGTCGCTAATATGACTTATTCTAGTAGTGACACTAGACGTAACCCTAGCAACGAGTGGATTTTATTTTGCTCTCCCACTCTATTGTAAATTATTCTTTTGAGGCGTTTAGCCGCCGAGCAAGTGTTAGCTCGTGTTGAATACTTATATTTTTTGTCTGCCTAAGGACTGTAACATGATTGACAAATCCTAGGGTTGATCATGTATGACTGAAACTCTTGCTAGTCCTTGCATTTTGTACGACTAGCTTCATGATCATCTGTATATAAAATGTATGGGACGTCTTACTATTGAATATCTGATGGTCTAACATCTTGTAACTATTACTACTTGATTGAAATTGAGACACTAGGCTTGTTCTTGACCATAAGAGACTGATGGCTTGTAGATAAACCCTCAAACATCTAGACAGCCGTGACCGTATATCGAGATAAATTACACTTCTATATGCATAGCTGGCTGTGTCCGCCCCCGCTCTCCAGTATTCTGGTTCTGGGGCGTGACAGGTATTTTGGTCATTGTGGTTTTTTTGAATTATTTTATTAATTAATTAATTTGGTGTATTATGAATTTGGTGAAACCTTAGAACTACTTTGACTAGAGGCTAACCATGACCATAGAATCTAGCTAGTGGACTTAGACTTGATTATTTGGGTTCTAATTATGTTAGAATAGCATGAATAGGCTAGAATTGACTTAGAATGACAAACCACTTTGGACCTTTTCTCAAAAAGGGCCTCTAAATGACAATAGAAAGACTTATAGCTAATGCAACTTGACCAAACCCTAGCCCACACCACCATGGCCGACCACAACAGCCCTATACCACTATATAAGTCATCATTAGCCGCCTCCTTCCTCTTTTATTGAAACCCTAACCCTAGTTTTGGTGTTCTTCCCCAAATTTGCCCCCTTCACCAAATTATTCCAAATTGAACCAAATCAATTGCAAACTACTCCCATTGAGTAGATGAGGTCTCTATTGGCTATCTAGGAAGGATTTGGAGCAATTTGACCATTGGATTTGGTGGAAGAGCTTTGTAAGAGGATTGTTATTGGAATTCCAACTCCCAATTGGTAAGAGCCTCTAAACCTATTAGATTTCTGATTTTTTGTTATAGATGCATCCATTTAGGATCCACCTAGCTCTAGAAATGATTTGGGTCTAGTTTGAGTCCATTTGAGGTATGTATCATAAGCGTATCGCTCCGTATCAAATAGGTATCTCAAGTGTTCGATGAAATGTTTAAATGGAATTTATTTTGTTAATTTTGAATTCTGTCTGAAGTGATTTGTAGCCCTTCATGTGTTGATCACGAAACCCTAGCACTGAGCACGATTTGAGGTTGTCATTGTGTCCAAAATAGACACGGACACGCAGCACGAGACCCCGTGCTGTGCCCTGCTCCCTGATACTAAATTCTTACTATACAGGACACGGGGACACACGAAACTTAACACGAAGGTGGGGGACATGTCTGTCGACATGTTTCTAAAGTTTTGTGATGTTTTATGTCGTGTCGAGTGAGCATTCGTATCTATACTGAATTCGTACTGCACTGGGACACTGTTAAAACACGCTCTAATACTCACTCTTTGACACGACATGACACGACGGAGACCCAATACAGACACCTAGACACGTTCACCTGGACCTAACCTACCTAAGGACACGTGCATGAGCCCTCTAGTGTCGTGTGTCGTGTCCTAGGACCCTCGATATGGTAGCACGATGCTGTGCATGCTTATCGACTGTAACATTTTGACCCTCTATTTTGGACTCGATCTGGACACTTTGGGACACTGGGTTGGACACATTTAGGCCACTGGTGCGTAGACACACCTTAGGTTGACACGTGTTGACACATTGTTTGGGGTTTTAGGTTCGTTTTGGGTGAGTTTCAGGTGGTATCAGTAAGGTTGGATTTACCTTGAGTTTAATATTTAGAGTTGATATATCTTGAGTTTATGCATTGATTTGTTTGATTTGATGTTGGTTTTGTTTGGGTTTGATATTTTGGGAATGATTACATGTTTAGAGGATTACATTTTCAGATGATTACATGTTTGTTGAGATGCTGAGTTATTTTGATTCATGAGTTTTAGTAGGGTTGATTATTTGGGAATTTGAGTTTTGTGTTTGATGTTGGTTTCATATGTAAATTGGGTTTTGATATTTAGTAATTGATATTTGAGTGTTGAGGTAACTGAGATGTTGAGTTCGATACTTCGAACTGGAGATGTGAGGTTGGGATTGAGTTTCAGGTTTTGATGATACATGTATGAGTTCTTTCTTTAGTTTCAGTATGCTGAATTTGAGTAGATATCTGATATAGATATCGAGTTTGATATCTGAAATTGAGTTGATATTAGGTTTGAAGGTTGATGTCTGAGGTTGATATTTTGAAGAGTTAATTTCCTGAGATTGTTTGATTATATGTTCCTTTCATTAAAGTTCTGCATATATATATTTGATTGTTGAGAGGAGTGGGGGTGTTTAGTAAGAGAGTAGTATTTTTTTCTCAGATTTAAGGTTGGGGATTGGTAGGAATAATGGCAGCAGCAGTGACTGCAGGGTAGGAAGAGCAGCAGCAGCAGTTAGCAGTGTTAGTAGTTAGGTTTTAGGCAGTGGGCAGTTGTTTGGTTTCCAGAGTTGATTTGACTTCTATTTTGTATGCATACATATACTTGTATGTGTTTGTATATATGTTAGGATATTTTCAAGTCCATGAGTATTTGAGTTGTGTTCTCAGTTCAGTGATGAGGTCGAGTTTAGGAGTGAGTTTTAGCTCATTTGGGTTGCTTGTGGGTGGTCCTGTGTTCAATTGTAGACTTTGGAGGAAGTGGGATTCTTATGAGCTACTTGTCATTTGGCTTGGGGAGTGGATTTGATATCTTAGCATCTGAAATTAGGAAGTGGGATTCAGTTATGAGGTTTTGGTAGATGAGGATATATATAGATAGATACTATATGGTGAGTTGAGTTATATATAAATATAGGTGATTGTTAGGAGAGGTTAGAGTTATACCTCATATGCATATAGATGCATATGTTATAGGTAAGTGTTAGAGATTGTATATATATGAATTTGAAAGAGGATTTATATGTGATATAGGCTGAGGTTAGATGTGATATTAGTTCTAGTGTATATATGTAGTGTATGTATATGATATATATATATACATATCTAGTATAGCCTATTAAGTATCAATGTTACCTTAGCCTGTGGCTAGTGTAGACCAAACCCTAGACCTTGACCTAATGGCATGTTGACCAGTTTGACCAAAGTCGTAGATAATTGACTTGACTTTCTAGTTTGACTTAGTTTGACCCAGGGTTGACCAAGTTGACTTAGAGTTGACTTTGACCTAGATTGACCTAGAAATCATGTAGATTGTATTGTATATTTCATTTACCTTATATTGAACACATCATAACCTATATTGCTCTATTTAGGACATTATGACTCAGGTTCAGACATCTATTTTCATCAGTTGCACAGGATATCAGGCGAGTACATTCTTTGATCATTTTATACTTGCTAGGACTTATATTCTTGCTTTAGACTACTTTACTTGATACTGTTACGTTGGTAACACGGATTGGTACTATATGGATCTTTTCATGAGATGTTATCCCCCTCGGGAGCATCAGGTACATCATGTCATGTGCGTTTCACTTTCATCATGTACTCCTGTGCTTTCACTATTCATGTATATACTTGTGATTCATGTACTCTCATGTTCATAGAGCCCTCATGTATAACTTCATGTGTACTCATTTATGAGCCCCTGTCATGACCCGTACCCGTATTTCGGATACGAAGCGTGTCCAAGCCCAGCCTACATCGCACTGTCGGCGAACGCTGTCTAAAACTCACATGTCACTGAATCTAGAATTACTTGGAATCTATATCTCATCCACAGAATAATCAAGACACAACCAAGATCAATGAATAACCATGAAACTGAGCAATAAAGAATATAAACTGCATGTTTCCAAAAATCAAGTCACGTCCGGTGGACACAAATCCACTACCAATAGACGAAAAAAGAGAAATACATGAAATAAACTAACTGAGTACAAACTGCTAGTCAAGACAACCTCAACTGCAAGGCACCGTGGTCTGATGCTGACTCAAACCCTCTCGTCTGCTCCTGACTCAAACTCGGTTAAACCTGAAGAGATCATCAGGTCCTCAGAGGACTAGCAAGATACATAAAAATATGCCTATCTAATATTTTTATCATGCGTAAGAAATAAACAGGAAAGACAGAACGAGACAAGTAACTATGAACACGGATACTAGAACAAACTACGCATAAATGAACTACCGGATAAACACGAGATCAATGGAAAACCAAACCCTCATCTCGAGTGTGGACTCACGGGTTTGAACTAGTCACTAACCCTCGTCCCGAGTATGGACTCTCTGGTTAGTTCAAGGCAAACACCCTCATCCCGAGTGTGGACTCTCTGGTGCCAATGAACACGACAAACACCCTCGTCCCGAGTGTGGACTCTCTAGTTTAGAAACGATAATCGAGGATTTAGTATTTCAACTATACGCCCTTGTTTTGTGACACGACTCAAGCAAGGTGCTGGTGAGAACAACTCCAAATGTAACTACAAGGCCAAACATGAACACGGCTATATGTCAATAAAAACAACTCAACAGATTATAATACGAAGAGCACATGTCCATAAACAATCAAAAGACTGAATAATGAAATGTAATGCATGTAAATAAAACTGTAGAGGAAGGCAAGGTATACTTGCCTGTGGTCTTGAGCTGCAGTTACGGGTTGAGATTCTGTATCGAGGTCCACGTATCCTGTTTGATGAATTACAATTGTCAAAAGCAGATTTAAGTATGAGGCAGCCTATCTACATTAGTCTTCTTAGGCTCTAGGTCTAAACTTCTCTTTGTCAGCTTTATTACTAGATTGATCAGTTAATACTAAGTCCGTCTTGGTAGGTTAAGTTATTTCTTATGTATTTGTATCTACTCATCTAACATGTCCTTTATCTGACTCACACCTCTCTTGATGGTCCCTCGACTGTGCTTGACTGGTTTCAGAGTACAGATACACCTGAATTCCTATATGATACTTCCATATTGGCCTTACAACTGAAACTAATCTCCTTTGCATACACACTCATCTATCTGTGATATTGTACCTACTTTTCTCCCAAATTGCTACAGACCCTTCTACTCACACAGGCACCTATCTACAAGTCTGCTAGTACATAGCCCCAGGTCATATGCACTCTTGCATGGGTCTCCAGAGCTGTAGGGTGACTCCCTCAACCTGGGCACTATCAAGTTGTAAATAACTCTAAATTCTGGTCTGGTGTCCACCTATTAGTACCTATTGGTACAAGGAAATCCATTTGACAGTATCCCTTTTGAGATATCAAGGGAAATACAAATGTAAACATTCAATGGATACCAAGGATAAGTCCCTGTCAGTATGTATGAAATGTTTCTCATTTTCATAACCCATGGTAACAAGAAACTCCTGACAGTACCAAATGAAGGCTACATACAACACTTATTTTGATCTCACAAGAAGGTTCACACTTCATTATCTAAAGGAATTCCAGTAAACCCTCATAGCAGTATTTCATGGATACAAGAGGGTTCGTATGGAAACATCATGACAATATCTAAAGGTTTACAAGGGCAGTTCAGATATCAATATCTAATGGGTAACAAGGAAAAAGGATCCACTATAGGTGAGTACTTGATGTACCTCTGCTTCCCTTGTTAGCTACCTCAACCTTTGTATACTTTCCCTCTAGTGTCTATACCTTACTGATAATACAGGTAAGGTGTACCTTGAGTTGACATGTAGTCTCATGTACTAAGTTTTAGGCTCTGATACAGGCTGGTACTCGATTATTCCCCCAAACTTACCCATATGTTCTGCCTTCCTTATTACCTATAGCTGTTATACTTAGTCCCTAGATGTAGTCTGATATTAGGTTTTTCACTGCAACTTGACACCCTCATGTACATACCTCATGACACCCTATCCTTAGTGTATCAGGGCACCCCTATTTTCCATATACTCTATTCGCATGAGTACATAATGACCCCCCCCCCCCTTTAACTGATGTCTTGACCTGTGTCATGTTCCCTATACAAAGCTACTCCTACATAACTGTAACCTATATTACATCTATCCTCCTTTCCTATTTTGTTAGTACACTTCCTTCACACACCTATAGGAGCCAAACCTCTGTTAGGTGGGTACAGGAGCTTGAGCCCCAACTCGTATGGGTCTATTTATCTACATTTACAAAACCTGGATGTCAAAATATCTCTATTGTTCTAGATGTGGCCAAATATCCCACCTGGACTTATATGGTCACCTAAAATGCAGCAAGTGTCAATGAGTAAACTGGTGCTAAGACTTGCACAAATATGTTGTATCAGTGATGTCTTTGTCCCTATATACTTGCCTGCTACCTAGGTTGCACACATATAGATAAAGGTATGCAGGTCATGGCACATACAAGGAACCCACATGTTGTGGTTGGGTAATCTATGGTACCATCCTATACTTTGTACATATCCTTTTATGAGACAGGGACCACTACTCCCTATACTCTAACCTCTGTTAGAACCTGTCTAGTACCCATGTGGGTTTTCCTACTGATACTTGTAGGGCACACCCTCCCCTAAACATTACTTGTCCATGTTAATCTTTGGCACACAGGAAAAGGACTGTAATGCCTACTGAACATAGATACCATACATGTATGTATCATAGCTTCAGAACAGTACAACCTACTACTGTGGTATCTCTGAATGTACTGCCATACTATAACATCTATGTGCATCACAGGTACCTAATCTATGTATATACAATACTATCATTAATTGCGTTTACCCACAAATGAACCACATCATGATTCACTTAACCCTCGAGTCAACTAAATCATGAGTAAAAGCAATGAATCAAAATGGAAGGGGACATGTTAGATGCAAGATGGACATATGGATACCTGGGCTAAATAAGGGTCTGACTTCAAGTCTAATAGAGTCTGCTAATGAAGAGGTGAGGACCGGTTATGCAGGGCATGAGGTGGCGTGTGTGTTGCATACATGCAATATTCTGATACCTCCTTTACCCATTAGGCAAGGAATGATACAAGTATCAGTGGAAGCCTGATACTCCCTGTTGCTCTGCTTGCCCAAGTCAAGGCTAATGCAGTACTTGGCAGCATATACCCAGGAGTACAGGACATTTAGTCCTTGCTCCATACTCCCTATTAGTAATACCTGACACTGGATACACCTGTTTCCTTGAACTGATGACCATTTGGATGTACACCTTGGTTACTTAACCAAACCTGGTAGGATTTGATATCACTAGTTGGGTATGATACCAAAATACCCATCTGATCCGAGAGTCAAATATGACCTCGAGTATCCATCTGATAATAAATACATCCAACTCTCTTTACCTACTTGTTGAGCATCATTGACACCTCCATAGCCTTCCATTAGGCACGGCATGAGATGATGCTACCAGAGGCAAATGTCAAGGCACCCTATCCTGATTTCTAGACTAAACACTCTTGGGTTTTGACTTGTGCAAGTGTCATGATGATCTAGATGTCCTTCCTATTATCTAGTTAGTTAACTGAGCCCCCTTCCCTTTAGACATTAACACAACTACTAGGGTGGCCATTAAGTCGGATCAGACATGACCAAGTATTAGAATTCTAGGGATTCAATTCACAGAGATAAAGGATCACCTGGTCGAGTACAAAGCATGACTGCTCCTCCTCCTTCCTTGTTGTTCTTGCGATAGGGGAACAATTGACTTCTAGGGTTTTTAGAGAGGTTTCGGGGTCGACTAATCCTCTCTATATATACTCGTTTCGATCTCCTGGAGGGAATCGGAAGGATTTGATTTGATCTCATCTAAGTTTTGGTGAGAGTTATCATGAATTCAAATTGAATTCAATTACAGGGATTGAGGGTTCGGTTAAAAGAAAATTTGAATAAATGACATTTTACACTAAGGTCCCTGTCAATTCCTATATTATCCGTTTGGTCCTCTATTGGTATTTTAAATAAAGAAAAAAAAGTATAAGACATAACAATAAATGTGACAATAAAGGATGGGTTTCAAATTAATAATTAAAAGGAAAAAATTGGTCAAGGGATTTACAAATATACCCCCCTTAAACAAATTTCGTCCTCAAAATTTAACGAGCCATGATCTACTAGAATGAATAGTCTAACTTAAATTGCTATATAAGTAATCCAATTCTTTTTAAATCAAAGATTAGTATAGGCCTATCTATACTACTGCCAATATCTACTAGAAATTTTCGCCAGCTGCTCCTTGTGGTGTTGTCGCATCCTCCGTGATTATGGCATAAGCTTGTCCTTCCTGTGCGGCTGGTAGTGGTAGGGCAGTCGCATTTCTCTTCGGGCAATCTCGAGATAGATGCTTGTTGGATCCACAAGTATAACACGACCTTAACCATCTACGGCAGTCTTCTTGGACGTGGCCTCTCTTCTTGCAATACTGGCAGGTGGGCACATCTTGGACTTGTTGTGGGGTTGCTCATGGTTGCTGATGATGCTGCTGTGTTGAGGTCTTCCCTGGGATATTGGGACGTTTTACTGGTACTAATTGGTTGTTGCCTCCTCTGAATGCATCTCGATTCCTCTTCGGCTTGTGACTTAGCTCTTCTTCTGTAGCTTGGACGACCTCCAGAATCTCCTCGTAAGTGGTGGCTCGACTAGTGGCGATGGCTAGACGAATCTCGTGAGATAGTCCCTTCCTGAATGGTTGCGCCTTATCTTCAGGGGTGCTGACCAAGCTCTCTGCGAAGTGGCTGAGGCGAGAAAACTCAGATGTGTACTCGTCGACAGTGTGGTTGCCCTGCTCTAGGTGTTCGAACTGGCTCACCAACGTCTCTCGTGCTACGTATGGATAGAATTTTTTCTTGAATAGTCGCTTGAATTTCTCCCAAGTTACGTCTGAAGCAGAAAATCGGGGCTCGTCTTGGTACCACGTCCGCACGATGTCAAAAAGCTGTCCACTAGCTGACTAGATCTTCAGATCTTCTGGGACTCGGGCCATCTTCAGGTATCATTCCACGTTCTCCAACCACTCATCAGCGCAGAGAATCCCCTCTATCCCATGGAATTCCCTGGGCCGGAGATCCATGAAGTTCTTGAAAGTTCTAGGGCGCTGTCGCGGAGTATCTCTAATCTGAAGGGCCTCCCTCAAAGTATTGCGGAACATGTTGGCTTGCTGCTGAAAAATCCCCAGGAGTGTAACATTGTCTAGTGCTAGTGGCAGAGGCAGAACAGGTGCTAGATACATCGTAGGTGCTGGGTGCATCATGGGAGCTGGATACATCGCTGGTGTTGGGTGAATCGCTAGTGCTGGGTGCATGTCTGGTATTGGATGGGGAACACGTGCTGGATGCGGGACTTGTACTGGCGGTGGGACAGATGCTGGTGGTAGAACGGGTGCTGGTGGCGGAGTCTGCGGAGGAAACTGCGAAGGTGGTGGAATGTCGTCTCTGCGGAATTGGACTTAAGGATAGGCAATAACATAACCTGTCTAGATCCTTGTGTATTGATTGGGTACGAGAGAGTAGAAATAGTCATGTGAACAATTCTAAGTAGTGTAATCATGTACAACTCAGTAGTGTAATCATGTATTGATCAAGCCGTTCACATGTCTATCTTGTACTCTAAACCACTAGTCACTTGTAGTTCTTTACTTATAGTAGATATTTCTAGTACAGTTATCTCTCTCTCTTTTTTATGTACATTTCTTTCAGCGATTCATGTATCTTACTCTATTACATGCTTTATATTCTTGTCATGATATGAACTGTTGAGATTTTGTGCTCGTTCCTGTCCTAATTGGACCTGTTGAAAATATTACAGGTAGCATGGAGATTCACAGCTAGCCTAGAGGACCAATAGAGCTTGGAGTAGATTGCTAGTTTGGTTTAGCCTCTCTTTTAGAACTTGAATTTTAATAAGTGAAGATTGAGTTGTATTTGAGATTGTTTGAGATGTTGTTATTTAGAAGTTTATTCAAGTTGTTGTTGTTTGAGTTTAGTTTATTTATTAGATTTTTGTGTTATCTTATCATGCTTAGACTGTGATTGAGTTACATTATATCTTATACCTGTCCTCTATTCGGAGTTGAGATCTGACAGGTACATTATATATATTGCATGAGTTGTTTAGTTAGTAACCTAGAACACCGTTCTACCGTCGACACTGCGGCGTAGGCTGGGCGTACCCACTTCTCGTGCCCCTACACTGGGTGCGGGTCGTGACACATTTTTAGTGGTGGCCCATGCAGGTCGAGATTCGCATTAGTGTGAAGTCGTGGTAGTACGACGATTAGTTGTACTGCTGTACGCCTGCAGTAAGAGATAAGGAATAGGCTTTAGTTGAGAGAGTACTCAATCACAGTTAGGACTACTTGAGAAGATTCACTACCAGAATAAGTCGTTTTAGCGACGCCTAAAGACGTCGCTAAAACAACAATTTTCGTCGCTAAAAATATTTAGCGACGAAATTACCGACGTTTTGTGATAGTCGCTGAAATGTAAGTCGCTAATCTTCTAAACGTTGCCAAACGTCGCAATTGCCGACGTTTGCCGACGTATGTTTTCGTCGGTAAATTGCCGACGTCTACCGTCGTGACGTCGGTGGATTAGCGACGTATTACTACGTGTCGCTACGCGTCGGTAAATTACCGACGGCTTACCGACGAATCATCGGTGGTTTAGTGACATGTTCAAAGTCGGTAAAAGTCGATAAATCCTGGGAATTCCTAGGATGATTACCGACGTGCACCGACGTTTACCGACGTTCTCCGACATATAAGGACGTCGCTAAAACGTCGGTACCCTGGATAATATCGCATATTTACCGACGTTTACCGACGTAAAGATACGTCGGTGGTCGTCTGTAAACGTCGGTAAACGTCGCTAAGTCTGCAAAAAAAATAAAAAAAATAAAATACAGAATGTCCATTTCTCCCTGCAGTTTAAAAAAGATAACCATTTCTCACTGTAGAATAGGATCCAAACAATCACAGAATGTCCATTTCTCGCTGTACACAGGTTTCAGTCCCTATAACCACGTCTACAACAATCACACAATGTCTATTTCTCACTGTACACAGATTTTAGTCCCTATAACCAAGTTTACAACAATCACACAACAACTAACCAAATAACCAAATATCCAAATAACCAAATATCCAAATAACCAAGTATCCAAATAACCAATTCTACACCAAATAACAAAGTCTACAACCAAATAACCAAAGTCTACACACAACCAACAAATAGAATAGGATCCAAAAATCTAAATCTACACAACCAACAAATATCCAAGTCACAAACAAAGAATGAAACAAACACAAAGAAACAGTCCTAACTAGGACTACTAGGAATCTGGTACAGAAGGGGCACCGCCGCGACGAAGGGATAAGAATAACTCATACTCCTCAAGTGAAATCGATACCGATGGAGGCAGTGACGTCGGTGGAGTCGGTGTCGAAGAAGAAGGCGGTGGAGGCGACGGAGTCGACGACGATGAAGGCGCACCCGGAAGACCAGCACGCTCCAACGCTGTAAGTCGCTGGTGGTATGCATCCATGATAGATAACATTCTATTACTGCTCTGGACCACCGACTCCTGCGCCAATCTCATCCTCTCGACTATGGTCACCTGTCCTGTCTGCAGCTCCGTCACCGTACGCTCTAACCCTCCAACGGTGCGCTCTGTCCTCTCAGTCGTCTCCCTGAGGTCCATAATACCGTGGTCGTGCGTATCCAATTGTGCTAGCAACGTAGGATCCTCCGTAGGGTGCTGAGACTGCTCCTCGATCCGTCGTAGCAGGTCGTCACGGAGAGACTCCATCATCTGGTGGACCCGGGCAGACTCCTGGGACGGCTGTGGACCATGCACACTAGTAGGAGATGTCCTAGAGGACTGGGTCGCAACTAGGGCGCCATAGGATCCCGTACCGTAGTACGTACCCCTACGGAGTCCACCAGCGGCGACAATCCACAGCTCGTCCTCCGACAGAGCTTGAGTGGACTGCGAAGAAGTACCGGCCTCTCCTGCATCAGGTGCACTAGCAGCCGCCCGTTCCCGCAGCCTCTGATACTCGGCCTAGAAAGTACTTATTATTACTAACTTCTAATTTCTAATTAATGTACTTATTATTACTAATTTCTAATTAATGTACTTATTATTTCTAATTTCTAATTAATGTACTTATTATTACTAACTACATGAATATTTATTTGCATCATATTTACTAAGTTATATTAAAATTGACACGAAGTATTAAATTAAGATAACGTATTGTAATACTTACATAAGTCTGTTCGGCCCTCTCGTCAATAAGGTCACCGTCGCGACGATGGGTGGCCAGGAAGACGGTCACCATGTCGGCGTTACCGACCTTCCTTACCTGTAATTAAATATATTATCTTAGTAATAATTTATCGGATTTGCATTAAAATAGTATTTTTGAAAGAAAAATACATACCAGACGACGGAAATGTTTTGTCATCGGAATCGACCCACCGCACCACTTCGAGGCATGTTGCCTAGCCGCTTTGGCCTTCTCCGACTTCTCCTTATACCTTGGCTCCTCGAATCGAGCCTTCATCGCATTCCATTGATCAGGGGTGATCCAACCTTGGATCGACTTTCCGGCACGATCACGATCCTTCTGATCATTGATAGAGTCGCAGATCAGCTTGGCAGCGACGGCAGGAAACATCCCCTCGATAAGCTCGACCCGGTGCGGTGGATAGAAATACATATCCTAGAAGAGCGCAAACCAAATATTTATCAGTTATATATAATATACAAAAATTATATGATTCATGTTAAAAGCAAATATATTTTTACCTTGAAGCGCGCAAACCAGAAGGCCTTCCTCTCGTCCGGAGCCTCAGAGTAGTTAATCCAAGCACTACCATAATTATGCCTCAGCATGTGACCTAGACGTCTCTGTACCTCTGGGGGACGACATCTATACAAACATATTATATTCATGAAAAAAGTTAAATTATGATAAAAACAGAAAGAAAAAAAATTATAAACCAAAATACCTACTTTATACCGTCGGCCCAGATCTCCGTCCTCCTCTCCTCCGGAGGTGCGCACGCAACATCTGCATGATGCGGGTCGGCCGTCGGCGCCGCCGCCTCGGCCGTCGCCGTAGCCTCCGTCATCTGCTCATCCGTCTCCATCGTCGTATCAGCAGCAGGAACGCTAGACGGGCGAGTACTCTCAACAGGCCTAGAACTACTCGTCCCAGGAGATATGCCACGTGACGTCGTCCCACCAGGCCCACCTACTGTCCGATATGGAGGAGTAATCGACGATGAGGATCCAGAGCCGGTACCAGAATGAGGTACCGAAGGAAAACTCTGTCCTCTAGCAGTACCTGTAGGAAGTACCGGAGGAGAGTGACCTCGTTGTCCCCTTCGGAACGCTCCGCGATGACCTGCCATACCTGATAACAGCATATGATAATACAACAAATAATAGAAACTAGAAATATGAAAGTAAAACAAATAATAGAGACTAGAAATATAAAAGTACAACAAATAATAGAGACTAGAAATATGAAAGTACAACAAAGACAAGATAATAACCAAGACAACATATGATGATACATTCTACAATAAACATCTAAGTCCAGATAATATATTCTAGAAGAAACATCTAAGTTCAGATAAGTATATCTCTCTCAATCATCTTCAGAATAATCATCTTATTCGTCTTCCTCGACCTCATCTTCCTCTTCCTCCTCATCTTCACTTTCATCTTCGTCTTCGTCGGCTTCGTCTTCCTCTTCGAATAATTCTACATCTTCTACATTATATGTCGTGTAATGCGTAACTTCCGTGGAGTCCACATCGACAATATTGGTTACAAGAGGTAGCTCGTCCTCCTGGTAAGCTTTTTCGTCAACATCAAAAGTATCTCTGGCTTTAGTCTTGCATACTGCCCACCAGTCAGACTTTGTTGCTCTCCGTCTCGGATAAGCTGTGAAGTACACGAGCTGAGCCTGAGTTGCTAGGACAAACGGTTTGTAGCCTTGATATCTACGCTTGTAGTTTATATCCAGAAGACCATGCTTGTCAATTTTCCAACCTTGATTTTCAATCGGATCGAACCATTCACACTTGAACAACACGATCTTTGCAGGTTCTCTGCCATTATTATATGACAACTCCATAATCTCTCGCAAGATGCCAAAGAAATTATTTTCTGGATCGACGTCATTGTAGTTCGAAGACTTGATACACAAACAACTGTTTTTCGTGGAATCAAGATCCATGAAGCTGTCTCTGATCGGAGCATTTGTCGACTTGAACCGAAAGCTATTGACACAGTAACTTGGCCATATTTTAACAAAAGTAATTGGTCCATTGGCAAGAGTTCTAATTAATTCAATCTCGGGTGAAATTAGACGATCGACCTGAATATCAAAGAAGCGATAATAAGTTATTTATTGTGCAGTTGCATTAGAAGAGGCCAGTAATTACCGAGCTACTTACATATTCGCTCAATCAAGAAGGAAAATGACGTCTCATTTCTTGTTCTAATGCTTCGTCTGTTAGGTAGGGTCTAACCAGCCTCAACTCATCATTATATGTGCTGGAAAACAATGAAGCAACCGCCGATTAGTACAATAATATTAGCTTATACTATTACATTGAGATGACGTAAACTCATCATCCTGAGTTACTTACCCCTCTAGCTTCTCCACTTCATCCTCGTTGCAATTGAGTAATACATACAACTGAGCAGCCCTTAGCTCTTCGTCATTCAAATATCTCTTCTTCATTTTCCCCGAAGGCTTTCCGGATGCATTAAATACTTTCAGTATTTCATCATTAAATCTTCATATCCGTCGTCGTTTCTCGGAGCCCTCGTTCTATTCATAGCAACATGAGGTTTGAAATAGGAGGAACAGAAATTTGTAATCTCCTCGAGAATATATGCTTCATAAATAGAACCCTCGACCCGAGCCTTATTTTTCACCTTTCTTTTTAGGTGATTCAAATGTCGCTCGAACGGGTACATCCATCGATATTCGACGGGTCCACCAACACGTGCCTCGTAGGAAAGATGAATCGGCAAATGCTCCATAGAATCAAAGAATCCGGGAGGGAACACCCTCTCTAGCTTGCACAGTGTTACCGCAATGTCCTTCTCTTGCTTTTCTAGACGTTCAACGAGCAATTTCTTAGAACAAAGGTCCCTGAAGAATATGCTAAGCTCCGTCAATGGATCCCAAACTGCCTGCGATAAGAATTCCCGAAATGCAATCGAAATTAACCGCTCCATGAATACGTGACAATCATGGCTCTTCATACTTGTCAGTTTGTTCTCCTTGAGGTCGACGCATCTTCTCAAGTTCGAAACATACCCATCTGGAAATTTTAGACCTTGAATCCACCTACAAAACCTCACTTTATCCTCCTTCTCCAGTGAGAAAATTGCCTTAGGCTACTTCAACTTCCCATTTTCGTCCTCTATCAAATGCAATGCAGGACGTCTACATATTTCTTCCAAGTCCAATCTAGCCTTTGGATTGTCTTTCGTCTTCCCCTTTACGTCCATTACAGTATTAATTATGTTGTCAAACACATTTTTCTCGATATGCATGACATCAAGGTTATGTCTAATCAGATTGGTGCTCCAATATGGAAGATCCCAGAATATACTCCTCTTCGTCCAGTTATGAGTGCGACCAAATCCGTCACACTTGTAGCCCGTAGCAGGCTGCTCAATAGCTCTTGGTAAATCTTTTACCTCTTCCCATATCGTGTATCCGGTTCACCTTGGCGGGGGATTAGCCTTCTCCACAACGCCAGCACGAAAAGCATTCTTGTTCCTCCGGTACGGATGATCCTTCGGCAGAAATTGTCGATGACAATCGAAGAAGCACGGTTTGCCTCCGTGTTTCAAACGGAAAGCGTTAGTGCTGTCCATGCAATACGAACATGAAAGACGACCATGCGTGCTCCATCCAAATAACATTCCATAGGCCGAAAAGTCGTTGATGGTCCACATAAGTGCTGCCTGCATCCGAAAATTTTGTTTTCTAGATACATCGTACATATTGGAACCTACTTCCCACAGCTGATTCAACTCATCAATCAACGGCTGTAAATACACATCGATGTTCCTTTTCGGATTGTTCGGACCTGGGATAATAACGGTGAGAAACATATACGGAGTCTTCATGCACATCCAAGGCGGCAGATTGTACGGGGTGACGATCACAGGCCAACACGAATACTGGGATCCCGAAAGTCCGAATGGGGTAAAACCGTCGGAGCAGAGACCCAATCTGACATTACGCGGATCAGAAGCAAAATCTGGATACTCTCGATCAAAGTGCTTCCATGCTTCTCCATCAGATGGGTGATCCAACACTCCTTCGGTATGTTCCCGCTTATGCCAACTTATGTTTTCTGCAGTTTCCTTCATCATAAACAACCGCTGCAACCGCGGCATCAACGGCAAGTAGTGCATCGAAGAGGTAGGCTTCCTGGCACCGACAAACTTTTCTCTACCACATGCCTTGTAGCGATCGACACCACAAAATCTACAGGCGTCTTCATCCTTGTCGTCTTTGTAGTACAACATGCACCCATTGCGACAGGCATCGATTTTTTTGTATCCCATCCAGAGCGATCTAACCATCCTCTTAGACCGGTAGAAGTCTTTAGGCAACTTCGCACCCTCAGGCAATATTTCTATAAGCAACTCTATAAGACGGTTGTAGCAATCTTGCGACATGTTAAAATCGGACTTGATGCTCAACAATCTTGTAACCATCTCTAAAGGTGAATAATCCTCACAACCAGGATATAATGGAGTCCTTACATTCTCCAGCAACTCCATGAACTGTGCAGCATCGGGGTTCGGTGCCTCCTCAGGTGCATCATGATTATCCGGATCGAAACTAGGCCCGGCCGCGTAGAAAACTATGTTCACCAACCCATCGTCGTAAGGAGCGTTATTGTGGACATCCACATAAGGCTCGTACTCCGATGCTAAAGACACAAGTTCTCCGTGCTCGCTCCACTGATAGTAATTCGGCGTGAAACCCTTCGAGTATAAATGATACGTGACATCCACTTCTGGATAATATTTCAAGTTGCGACATCTCACACACGGACACTTAATTTTGGTACCGTCCATGTACTGAGGGAACGCCTTGGCAAACTGCAGGAACTGGTGTATACCCTCTATGAATTCATCCCGCACACCGCACATGTCATCAGGATGACGGTTGTACATCCAAGTACAATTCTGCAGATAGTAATTTAGCTCTATAATTCTGTAAGATAGATACATCAAGGTAGTGAATGATATGCAATTGTCAGTTCATGCGGTCTATACTTTTCGTAGTATATGTACACATGACATTTTACGTTAAATGGTCAGAGATTATCTGTCATCTTCTTTTCGCATTGCTAACTTTTCTTTCGCGTGTTTGTACGTGCGGTGGTCAGAGATTATCGCGGCGGTATATCACCCGTGTCTACAATATTTCATATAGGCTGAGTTGTAGAAGTCAAGCTTTAGGATATTAGTCTATATATTATGTATAGTCCAACTGAGTCAACTCTAAGCTAAACTAGTCCAACTTGGTCAGACTAGCCATTTCTAAGTTGTATAAGTCAAGTTTTAGGATATTAGTCTATATATACTAGTATAAACTCTCCCTCCTCTCCAAATACCTGGTACTAGTTAACCCTCTCCATTTCTCCCACTAGACACACACATACATATACATGATGTATACAACCACACCATAGTTCCCAGGTTCTTTTAACCTAACTTTCCAGTTGGTACTAACCTCAATAGAACAAACACTCTCACAGCTCAAAATACTAACACATGCTCACGCCTTACTCTTGTGACACTCCCTTTCAAACACAAACACACACCTATATGTTCCCTTACACATGTTTCCATGTTACCTATAAAAATAGGAAACCCTTGTTGTCTAAATAAGACACAATTCTACAAAGAGAACCATACTGTAGAACTCATACTTTAAGACAATAGATGAAGTAAGACTTGTATGGAGGATCGATAGGGTTGAGCAATATCATTTTATCCTACAAAGAGAACCATACTGTAGAACTCATACTGTAGAACTCACACTTTAACACAATTCTACAAAGAGTTGTCATAGGGTGTTGAGCGATGTCATTTTATTCTTTTCTTCTTCTTCTTCTTGGGATTTTCGAGTATTGGATCTTGAGACATATATAGCTAGAACTTACGAAGAATGGAGTACCATACTTCAATAAATAGATATTGACTAATTGGTTCATATACTTGTTGTCTAAACTAAGTGTAGGAATGTTGCAAGGTGAAACAATGTATCAAATACTATATCGAAACCCAAACCCAATATACAAATCCAAATTAATACGAAAATACACAAGTGTATGTAGGGGGTTAAGTGTACAGAGGTGAAATACATATATATGCGTGCTTGGGGGTGTCCACGTGTCCAACAAATGGACACAAAGTGTCCAAAACCTCACGAACACACTGTATCAGTGAACACATAGTCGTAATGTGTCTCCGTATCCATTTTGGACAGGAAAAACACCTCAATTAGGGTTAGGGTTTATCTTCAGTCTCCTCGCAGTGGTGGAGGAGGAGGAGGAGGACAAATTCGGTGGTGGAAGAGGAGGGGATTAAGTGTACAGAGGTGAAATACATATATATGCATGCTTGCGGGTGTCCACGTGTCCAACAAATGGACACAAAGTGTCCAAAACCTCACGAACACACTGTATCAGTGAACACATGGTCGTAATGTGTCTCTGTGTCCATTTTGGACACGAAAAATACCTCAATTAGGGTTAGGGTTTACCTTCAGTCTCCTCGCGGTGGTGGAGGAGGAGGATCTTGCGGTGGAGGAGGAGAAGGGGCTCGCGGTGGAGGAGGAGGAGAAGAAGGGGCTCGCCGGAGGGAGGAGAAGGGGCTCGCGGTGGAGGAGGAGGATGAGCGGCACCGGAGGGAAGGGGGTCGGGCTGTCGTCGAGGTCGGGGGAAGAGGGGCGGGAACAAAAAATTTGGAGAGAGGGAAAAATGAAAAGAGAAACCGAGAAAACCCTATTTAGCAGAAATTAGCGACGTCCGTAAATACGTCGCAAAGCGTCGGTATTCTTTTAATATTCGGCGACGTAATAATCTTTGCGACGCTAAATATCGCTGAATTAATAAAACTGGCGACGTTTTTTGACAAATCAACGACGTTGGTTTTTATTACACTAAAGGTAGTCGCAATATGTCGCTGTTTATCGCTATCAGCGACGTATTGTGACGCATACTTTTGGAGTCGCTAAATCCAAAAATATTAGCGACGTTTTAAGTCGGCATCGCTAAGTTCGTCGCTGATATGACTTATTTTGGTAGTGATTCCTGGGATGACGCTTGAGAATCTCATTATAAACTATCTCGAAATTCGATTCTGACAGCATATGTCTATTTTTCTTATTCGTTGTTGAATTTGATTCTTGGTATTCATTATTGACTTGATTTTCTACCAAGATGAACTTTATGGGCTAGGTTGCCTCAGTCATGGAATCTAGAGTCTTCTACAGTCATATTAGCTGGTTGGCGATTGGGTAGAGTCTGATTTTGGATGTATTTCTCGGGTGTGGAAATTTAAAATTTTTACAGCCAAGCTAGCGGTAATACAAAAATTTTAAGTACCATGATTCTAGAAGCATGTACCTTAGTTATGAACTCTATGGATTATCGTTGTTGTACTTGCTGGCGTAATGAGGATTCTGGTAACATGGTTCTGAATAGACGGGTATGATTATCAGATTGCAGAATAAATACCATATATATGGTGCCCTAGTATGGAGTAGGATATCAGCATGGATGTTGCTTAAGTTATAGATTAGATAGAGGGAGCTAGGCTACTTGTAGCGTAGAACCATACCCTGCACCATCAGAGGGATATACCCCAGAGGGGCAGGGCTTTTGTACTGACGGTCGTGGAGACCGACGCTGCGGGTGACGAGTTGGCAGGTCTGTCCTTCCTGTCCTTCTTTTCCATCTTGTTGTGTGATTCCATTAGTACCTGTCAGGATGTATTGTGCTGTGATAGATAGTATAGTGACCCTGTTAGAGGCTATGAAATCATGACCATTAGGACCATGTTTGTGAGCTTTTAGATAGAATTTTCTAGACCTTGATTGTTGGGGGTTTGACCTAGAAGGAGTATCATGATTGGACAGACCATATGATTATCAGATTGTAGCTTGGAAAGGTTTTGAACATATCATCTTTGCTTTATTTCAGTCTTTTTTAAAAAAATAATATTTTTCATCACAAATTAACTTAGGAGTAGGGATGACTTCAGATAAATAGTCTAATTCTTGCAGAACTTTATTAGTTATAATCCTTTCTTAGTATAATGATTTGATGACTTGTGATTAGGCTTTTATCTTAGAGATGATAGTATAGCCCTGGCATTAGACTAGTAACCCTTTATAGTTAAATTTTTGTTGATTTTGACTATCAGTTTCATATAGGATGTTAGTCTGCTCAGGAGGTAGTGACCCCTCCGGCTGACCAGAAGGATAGTAAGATATATTGATGGTTAGAACAGTGATATTTCGTAGGTGTACTTTAGAAACAACAAGGATATTCGAGGTCAGTTTGTTTTTGTGGACTTGAATAATTTTAGATTATTGATTCTTGAGATATTTCACTTAAGATTGTGATGCTAAATTTAGGAATTTAGAAATGGAGAAGAGAATGTAACTATGATGCGATGATGATACCAAAATTGAATAAGATGTTGGTAAGAGGACAGAGTGAACACAAGGATTTTGGGTTATGGGGAAATTTAAAGATTTAGTGGAGGTTTTAAAATTTAAGAAGAATAATATTTGAAGGTGTACGTGAAGGAAATACGAAGGTCAATTTTTATAATAAAGAATAAGTTCCTGCATGACATAGTAGTATTAGCTTCGAATAAATTCGAGGACAGTGATTTGAACAAGTTCGAGGATTTCATAAACTTTTATCTAGAGATTTTGGATCCAAATTAGGACATGATGTAGGAATTTAAATTTTTGGGATGATTAAGTGGATAAGGGAGAGTAAGATCAGAAAGAAGGAATAAGAGTTTTAACAAGAGAATGATTCATGAGAAATGTCTTGGGAATTTAGGCCCTGCTTCTAGGAGGGAGTTTTAGTCACCAGACCTAGTTTGAGGTGAGTTTTCGACCTAAGCTTTAGCATGTCTTTTGTGATATTTTGTTACACCCCTTGCTTGTAGGTTTTGATATCTTATGATTGCCTTGTGCTGTAGTATGGCTAGTATAGCTAGATGAGACCTAAGACTGATATGGCATGCCATGACCCTTTATGTTATTCTTTCAAATTGCATGGTTTAGGTGAGCTTCTGAGACCATGATTGTTGGGGACGAGACTCTAGGAGGAGTACGACCATCTTAATTTCGAGGATAAAATTTTTCTAAGGAGGGTAGACTTGTAACACCCACTTGTCTAAAATAAGGATAATTTTGAACCTTTGTAAAAAATTTATTATTTAATAATATAATTTATGATTTTTAGTGAATTTTTAATTAATTTGAAACTATTTAAATCATTGCTTTGTGATTTTGATGTTCTGCTAGTGTAACCCTAGAGACTACTTGACCTAGAGACTAACCATGACCATCGAGACCTAACCATGTGGTTAGGTTGATTTATTTCTACTTTTGGCAAAAGGGTATTTTGGTCATTGTGATTTTTTTGAATTATTTTATTAATTAGTTGTGGCAGCTTCTCGAGTATATTTTTATGTTTTAATCAATGTAGCCACAACGACATCCAATGTAATTACGACTTACACTTCGTTGCAAGCTATGAATGAAAATCATATTTCTATCTTCCTAAATTTGTGTGTTCAATTCTGATGTTATTTGTGAAGTTTCAACTTGGTCTTTCAAATAAAATGATCAAATGTAACGTTCTTGCCTTGTATGAGTGCAACTCCAGACTCGTACGACATCACGCCTTAGCGAGGACGATCGATTCGGCAAAATGAGAACGAGGATGAACGATTTGTCGAATCAGGGCGTGACAACTCATGCCACGTAGGAGCCACCTAAGACTCACAACACTTAACAAGACAATAGGGTTGGAGATGCTCTTAGAGCATCTCCAACCCTATTATGAGTTTAGAAAAAAATAGTTGCCACATAGGAATGACAAGCTTTTATTTCAAAAATCATTCTCCAATGCAAATGTAGAATATATCAAGAAGTTGACATGGCAAGGACAATGTGAAGTTGGTTGTTTAGATCTCGACAATGCACTTCACAATGACTGTCTCCGCATCGTCAATTATGAATGAAAATATTTATAAAAAAATGAAGAAGTGGAGGAGTTGTCTTGGAAGTTGAAAAAAATACTTTTTATTGTCTTCTCAATACTTTTGCATTGGAGAATACTTGTTTATCTCATTGTCTTGTGTGAATATCATCTTGTCACATAGAAAAGATATTGTCTTGTGCCTCATGGTACATTGGAATTACAACACAAAACAAGACACTAGGGTTGGAGATGCTCATACGGGTCAGACAACTGGACCCCACTATTTAGGAAAGCACTACTTTTATAGATAAAAAGGAAAAGAAAAGGAAAAGGAAAAAAAGGAAAAGAAAAAGAAAAAAATAGAGCTGGAACCCAAGTAGTAGTCGCACCCAACCCACTCAGCAAGCAAAGTATCATCGATCAGTCGAACAAGAAGTTCCTTCCTCTCCTCCTCCTCGATCATCAATTGTCTATGACGTCGACGACGAGGTACCGGCGGCCGACGGCTCCGCAGGCGGATCAGGAGGCGGAGGCGTCGTCGGATCGGTACTCGAAGGAGGACAAGAAGGAGGGGGAGAAGAGGGAGGGCCGGTCCAGGCTCGGGTGGGTCCTTCCGATGGTGGTGATCGGCTTCTTGAGGCACATGAGCGCCCGGTCGAACCTCGTCCACGACTGCGACGAGGTCTTCAACTACTGGGAGCCCCTCCACTACCTCCTCTACAAAACCGGCTTCCAGACCTGGGAATACAGGTACTACCTCCTCTACAAAACAGATCGGACACGGTAACTAGGACACCTAGGTCGCACCCGACACGATACTTCCTCGACACTTGCTTCGAATTTGGCATGGCTGATGGTTGTGATCATGATGAGAAACATAGGGCTGGAAATGATGCAAGTAGGATGCTTGGTTGCAGCTTTTTATTCTTGCCCTAAATAGAAGGTTGGTTTTGTATTTGTGGGTGGGTTTTGGGGGGGGTGGTTATTGCAACTTTTGTTGCGTCAATGGTAATTGACACTATATAGCACAAACCAAACATCATAATGGTAAAATTTCAAATGCCCCAAAATTGAGATATTAGAAAGTAACATTTCTTTTGGATTGAAGCCGAGTCCTTAAAACGACCTTTGGAACCTATCTGCTACCAATTCTGGAACCTATCTGCTACCAAAACATCCGTAAATATAGATATTATTAAAATTTTACTATAAATCATCTTATATAGATATGCATTCATGTATCTGGATATGTGTCTATGCGACAACATTCGTGCCGTACGACCATGTCGCCGCCACCTTGTATGAGTGTCCACACAACCAGCTAGAAACAAATTATTTATCCCAAATTGTTCTTTTAGGTCTACCCCTAGCTGTAGTGTTCTCGTTTAGCTAGTAGCCTGTTGATTTAGGAGGAACTATTGATCTTTGTTGTACATGTTACAAACCCTCTTAAGGCGGGTTTGTTTACCGTGACTTCAAATCTGGAGTCCTTCTATGTGATGTTTCGTTGACATTAGTTAACAAGGACATAACTTTTATTTGGAATAGCTATCTTTTTATTATGGGAGGTAAAGTTACCATTGACAGGATAACATAGCCGATTCATGGAATTCCAATTTCTTATTTTTGTATGCAGAAGTGAGAACTGCGATTCCCTAGTATCCTAATTGCCATAGTCATGTCTACCATGAGCTATGAATTGGACAGATTCATGGAATTCCTATTCTAAGCAAACAAGTAGGAATCTTATCCTCATTCAAGACCACCCAACTTTACTGAATTCTCTTGTTGCTTTGCTTTCTTATTGAATTCTCCTTACAATGTCAAGGGACCAACCATCTTCGTTCCTTTAACTAAGATCCTTTCCGCATGTTCAAACCATATTACATGCAGTGGCGTAGCCATGATTTAGGTACAGCGGGGTCAAAGTCACTAGTAAATTTTTAAATCCAAAAGAAATTATAAAAGTGCAAAAGAAACTAATCGCATAAATTAGTCTCAAAATATTTTGATCATAAAAAATATTAAAATAGTTGTATTACATCATAACCAACAATAATTGTTCACAATAATCTCCTACGAGGCTTCATATTTTAAAAATGTTGCAAGATGTTCTCATTTTTAACTTTTGCGAAAATGTCTTGCATAAATTCATCTCCCGTTCGGTTAAGAAGTGTATTCTTGATAACCTTCATCGCCGAAATTGACTCAATAAATTTTAACAATAGGAAAATTTTAACAATAAGGCTAAATGTTGTAGGATTTAGGAAGTTTTTTGAAATTTCGATATTTTTAGGAGATACTTTTTCATTTTGTTTCAAAATAGAGTAAAATATACTCAATAAATTTTAACAATAGGGCAAAATCAATTAGGCATGAATGATGAATCAATTTTATTCCATCCAAGAGCAAATTAAGTCTTGTCATCTAACAAATAAGGGCAAAATTATTTAGGACATAAATCAATTAGGGATCATCTAATTTATGGTATGAATCAATTAAGGACCATCTAATTTAGGACATAAATCAATTAGGAATGAATCAATTAGGGGCATCTAATTTAGGGCATGGATTAATTATAAATAATTTAAAATAAATTAGAATATGAATCAGTTAGGTGTTATACCTCAGATTGAGGAGGAGAGAGCCACTAGAGAAGAGGGGCGAGAGAGCCACCGGAGAGAAAGGAGCCTATGAGACCACTGCTGCTTGTGCTAGTGCTACTGCCGCTTGTTTCTCATTGACCGATGGCCAAAAATTAGTAACGCATGAGTTGCTTTAGGATTTTTTTGCTGCTGTGCTATGGTTGCTTTTGTGTATATGTATACATATGATATTGATTTCTTTTGAGTGGGGTCATATGACCCCACTCGCCCCCTTCTCGCTCCGCCAGTGATTACATGTACCAACCCACTGTAGTGGCTGCGGTTGGGTTCACCGGAGTTAGGGCTAGGGTATTGTGTGGGAGGAGAGAATTATGTACGAAGGAATCCTATTTCTTTTAGAGGCAGAAATGTCCACAATACTCGTGTGCATAGCCTGTGACAATTAAATCTAACGGAAAATTAATAGACGGTAGTAGCGCCAACTTTTGATAGTTTATTGTAGCAAGTTGCTAACAAAACTAGTTTATGGTAGCAACTTGCAAAAACTTGAAAGTTCATGGTATTAAAATGCAAATTAGCCAAAGGAAAATACCAACTTGACAATTAAAAAGGCCTGCAACATAGACTATTTTGTTCATTATTACCATTCATCCAAATTACACATTATGATAGTTAATAGCTAAACCAGGCACACCTTCAAACAAATACATAATGACTGATTAGATAAAGATTCAAAATCTATATATAAAAATATTATCATCAACAACCCTAAGGTTTACCCTCTGCGGAGGATGCAAGTTCGAGTCACGAAACAAACTCTCTCTCTTTCTATATATATGGGGTGAGGTCGTGTACATCTTGACCCTCCCCATACCCCGCGTAAGCGGGAGCCTCCTGGCACTATGATGCCCTTTTATCAGTAATTGGAGAATGATGTATTAAAAAAAAACCCTATTATAACCTGACAATCTTGTATAGATTATTAATAAAGAAGAAAGATCGCAACGGTAAGTGTATTTTTCTTTGAGAGGAATCAATGTGGACTCGTCCTACGTCTCAGCGGTTAGGGATGCTATGGTTGAGTCACCTCTCAGCGGTTAGCGATGCTATGATTGAGTCACTCCTTTTCTTCTACCACTTAGCAAGACTGAGTATTAAATGAAGAATAGAGAGAGATTGAAAGAGGGTTTCTGGAGTTGTACCTTGTATTGTTTTTGGATTCTTTCCTTTTACTTATAGGAAGGATCATGAGATGGAGATTCCTATGATATCTCGTGGTTATTAATAGAGTTGGTTTAACCAACTCAATCTCCTACAAGATCCTTGCCAACCAACTAGAAGATCCAGTCAACTACTCGGATGCGCTCGCTTGGGACGCACTTTGGACTCGTACCCGAGTCCATGTCCACATACTCCCACACACCTAAAGTGGATGTTCTCCCTCAATCTCAATCTCTAACTCAGCATCTCCTAATCCCATATGTCTTGTGCTTCCTACGACGATCGAGTACCTGCAATTGGGCACTCCATACCAAATTTTGTTACGAAACAGAGTGAAGATAACCCCTGAAACAAAAAATGATACTCGCCCAAACCCATTTGCTATGTGTTGTTCGAGCATTGTCTGATCCATCGTTATAGAAGAACACTTGCATACCATGGTTTATCAAAGAAGTCATACTTTTTCATTGCCAAGTGCGAGAAAATAATTTGGCAATGACTCTCGTCAAAAGACAAGCCTAATAGTCAGCCTCATAGTCTTCCTCTTGCTGTACGCAGTTCTTCTTGTCACTAATCGCTTTCCCAACAATGCGCCATGTATACAATATATACCCATCATACTAGGTAAGCTAGTCAAAGTAGCGTATGTCAGAAATAGGACTCACTACACATTCAAGTGTGTCTAAGGGTATGAGTCACCTGCCGTAGTAGCAGCGATATGCTAAGGCTAGTCTTGGAGCTCACACCATGAGGAAGCAGGGATCCTTTCCTCATTCTCTGTTTCGGTCGTCCAACACACATCATATGGAGACGTGTCAAGGTGGAGATACTCTCCCAAAGAGTGTATGTCATTATCTTCAAAATCACGGTGCACATCTTAGCTCGATCGCTCTGATGAGTGCTCGAGCTGAGCTTTCCATTCGTCTGCCCATAAGCAACGATGTAACGAAAACTCACATCTGCCTATCTCACAAGTTATAAATATAATATGGAACTTCTTCTACTATGCCTGTCGGACTGCACTCCATGCAGTTACTTGACCTCATCCAGGCTTATCTGGACAATTTTTAAGTACTCCCACTCTTATGTGGACAATTATTAAGTACTCCCAATGTTGCTGCTACCCTTAGCGCATAAACCACTATCTTAGCGCAACATAAGACATTAATAATCTCATCTTCGCTTGCTTCATCGGTAAGGGCCGAAGGTAATTGGTCGTGTGAGCGAGCCAATCACAACCTGTTATGACATACTTACTTCAACATTCCAATCATGAATTTTACACACTTATAAGAACCCAACATACAAAAGCAAAAGCACTACGAAGCGCTCCTTTACAATGCCCCGAGGGTCAACAATCATATGTCTTGTAAGAATGTGTATCGAGAGTATTTTCTCTTTGAGTTTCCTGATGAAGTGATGACAAATCTCTATGTGCTTTGTTCTACCATGATATTTGGGATCCCTTGCTTACACAATCGCAAATATTCTATCATTGTATTGAATAAGAGGCTCAGACGCATGTTGCACCACATCCAGGCGCAAAAAACCTCCTCAATCAGACCGCTTACTGTGCAGCCGTAAAGACCGTTATATATTTTGCCTCCATCATTGAGAGAGACATGTGGTCTTGCTTCTCCAAGAGATGGCCCCGCCACCCAACAAGAAAGCATACCTTGATGTAGATGCATGCTCCTCTAGGTCTCCAGCCCAATCAACATCTGAGAAACACGAAGCCCAAAGTATAGTGGCTTGTCCCAAGTAGATATAGATGCAAGCCCGTTTAGGTCTCCGACGCAATCGACATTTGAGAACCAAGAAGCCCAAAGTATAGTGGGTTGTCCCATGTAGATAATGTAAAGTCTTTTTTACTGCCTTCCAATAGGCTAGGCCAGGGTTGTAGTGCCTCGTCCCGCTCAGTCAATCGGAGGAATCGAAACGCCGACGGCCTTTAGACTTAGCCTTGCAACGGCTGTTCGAAGACTCGCTCGGTCGAGGCGACTCCTGGCTCAGGTGGGGTAGTTTCGGTGAACTTGCCTCATCTTAGCCTTCACATAATAAATCGCATGTTTTTAACTTGCACAGGTTAGGCTTGATAATAAAAGAGACGCATCCACATAACTAAGGGAATAATTCCGACGAGTCGGAATGTGTTAGAACATGAAAAAAGGTCCCACAAAGTCTGCTCAGCGTGTTTTCAAAATGACACTTGGTCCTTCGTCCCATGGCTTGGGAGAAGGAAGTTGGCCTAAGTTGCTAAGTTGCCACAATGCTGAAATTAGTCTAAGTCATAGGCGTCGCCTGCGTATATGCTTAATAAGCATGCACGGTCCCGTCGTCCAAGGCTTGGCATAGCCTTCGCTTGTCCCATGGTTTAAGTCGTATTGCATGGCTTGTGGCTTAAGTCTAGGCACCCAAAGAGCTTGGTTGTTCAAGTCGAACGCGTGCACGACACGTTTCCAGGATACGAAGCTTGGCGTAGCCTTTGCTTGTCAAGTCGTTGTCCGAATAAGTTAGACAAGAGTTTTGCTGGGCTATCGAAGTCATAGCAAGCACTATCCCTTGTTGTCTGCGGTTGTCAAGTCACATAGTCCCACGAGAACAAGGCTCGTCATATAAAGTATGTGACTTGAGTCTTGAGCGATAGTGTCGCCTAGAGAACAAGGTCTGCCTAAGGCACGAGCCACGGTTGGTTTAGTAAAAAGCATGCCACGGACAAAGGAAACACACGATATCGGTCCCGCTACTTGGGAGTCTCGATAAGGAAGCCACGAGATTGGTCCCGCTACTTGGGAGTCTTGATAGAGAAGCATACGAGATCGGTCCTGCTACTTGGGAGTCTCGATAGGGAAGCACACGAGATTGGTCCCACTACTTGGGAGTCTCGATAGGGAAGCACACGAGATCGGTCCCGCTACTTGGGAGTCTTGATAAGGAAGTACACGAGATCGGTCCCGCTACTTGGGAGTCTCGATAAGTCTCGATAAGGAAGTACACGAGATAGGTCCCGCTACTTGGGAGTCTCGATAGAAAGTTGGAAAGCATGATCATGATTAAGGAAGGACTTGGTAGATCGAGTTGAGTCTTGCATGGTCATTGGACAACTTGCTCGTAAGGTAAATTCCTCGAACGATCCCGAGGCGTCGGGTTCGTGTCGGCCTAAGAGGAATTGCAGATATTGTACGGCCTTCATCGACGGTACGACTCGATTGAAGTTAACCATTACAATATAGGCTGCGGGTCATTCAGTGGGAGCTCGTACCTCGCACGCGGATGGTCACCGTATGCAAAGATCCAGGATAGCTTGACATTGCTAGTGACCACTCATATAGATGTGTCGGCATAAGAGCGGCTATCCGCGTGTATGCCTTTGGATTGCGTCGAGTACTAGCAAGTTACGAGTTGGGTTAACAAGACGTAAGTGTAGCAAGCGCTAAACTTGAATCGGCACGGGTTAGGGTGTGCACGGTTGCAACACCATTCTGGAGCCTAAGATTTGGCTATAGCAAGGACACGTGCTTCGTCATGAATGTGGCGTCATCTCGAGTTAAGTCAGGAAGGGCCGTAAGGTAAGTTGGTTAAGTCTGGTTGATCCTTGGGAGGCACGGTCTCGATCTTAAGGCACGAGCAAGTATATTGGCACGACCAGCACGAGTCGTCCCCTTGACGTCGTTGGCACGAGAATGGTCTAGAGGCGCATGAAAGAAGTGAAAGTCTTGGCTCGGCTGAGTTGCGTAAGTTTCTACTCGGTGAGGCATTACCTCGAATATGTATTGAAGTCACGAATAAAGTATGGCACGAACCTGTCGTTGCGTTGCCAAGTATAAGCCAAGACGTCTTTGTCCTAAAATTGATCCTAAGGCAAGACTAGAAAGACATTCTAAAGGGATTAAGCTGCACAAAGTAAATGAACGTGTCGGTTTTGTATGAGTGAGCGAGGAGCTCACTCCACCAGTACAGTTGAGTACTGACACCCACACAGTTTTCATGTGCAGGTAGGAGCTCGCTTGGATGCGTCGAGGCACGGAGTTCCTTGGCGTTTCAAGGCGTGCGGTCGCATGGAGTCAGACTTATACGGGACATAATGTATGGACATCGCCATTCTGCAGAATCTGCTACTCGTTGCCTTGAAGCTTGTATTGAGAAATGAGAGAGAGCAGAGTAACTTGTAATATGAGAGAAATGTGAGCTTGAGAGACTTGTAATTTGGCCTCGTGCCCACATTGTAATCTTTGTTCAATATCAATAAAAGAGTATTTTGCATGACTTGTATTTTGCATTCAAATTTTCGCTGCTAATATTTCAATGTTTCTGCTTGGGACTTCTGTGCGACGACCCCCGTCGCTTAGCCTGTTATCGGCCGTTATGGATCTGCTTTGCGTGAGCGCAATCTAGGCTTACGCGGCATCACGCCTTAGCGAGGGCGATCGCTCCTACGGAAGCGGGGCGTGACAAGGGTAACGACTCACTAGATCTACCGCAAATGCTATGTCTGTGTTCGTGCATAGCATATCATAGCATACATCAAGCTTCTGACTACACTTGCATAAGGGATCTTAGCCATGTCTTTCTTTTCTGCGGAGTCTGATGACATAGAAAAACACCTAGCTTGTGGCCTTTTGCAACATGAGTGCCTATGGTTTGCAACTGTGCATCTGATTCTAAGTTGTTTATGTAAGTCTCCTGAGCTAATAATTAGATCTTCTTGGAATGATTTCTAAGGTTTTGACTTTTGAATCCTGAGTAGTTAACAAGCATTATCTATGTCCATCTCAAATGTGGAGCACAACCAACCGCTCGTGGCATTAATCCTCTCCTTATTGTTGCCCGCCAACAAGATGACATCTATATAGAAAGACAAAGATCAATAAGTTCTTGTTAGACCGTTTAACATAGACGCAATTGTCTTCTCCGATAATTTCAAAACCAAACGAAGTAATGGCTTTGTCAAATCAAATATACCATTATCTTAAGGATTGTTTAAGATCTAGTTCCCTATGTAGGAAAACACTATTAACATCCATTTGGATCAACTCCAAGTCTAACTAGGCGACAATTGCGAGGATCAGGCGAATCGACTCACACCACGGTAGAATATGTGTCATCGTTGTCCACCCCCACTTCCTAGGCGAACCCTTTTGCCACCAATCGAACTATGTCTCGGTCAATGGAGCCATCTTCTTTTCACTTGACTTTAAAAATCTATTTATTCTTAATATTCTTATGACCATTGTAGTCAAAGGCGCGCTAAAGGCGCACATTGCAGAAAAACACACAAGCTGTGCCTCGCACCTCACTAGGCGAAACACTTAATCTAGGTGTGCCTCGCAACAAGGCGCCAACAAGTAAAGTCATGCCTAGACACGCCTTCTGTATTTGCTCTTTATTTTGGCTCTATGAGCTCACGTGACAGAAAATGATAGTGATGGTTGTATTGGTGGCGATGATGATTTGATAGTTTGATGAAGATGAATGATTGTTCTATTGGTTCTACTTTTATTTTACAATTTGTGTTCCTTGATTTTGTTACTTCAAGTTAGAGAACACAAATTTTTGTTAGTTTTGTTAACTGCTATTGCTACTCTAATAGTTCACTTTGTAATGTTTTAACATATTTTGTTAGTTTTAATATGTTATTTGGTTTTATTTCTTACATTACTAATTTATTTATTTATGTATTTGATTATTATTTATTTTTGTGCCTCGCTTCGGTTGGACGCGCGCTTTGCACCTCGAGTGCGCCTTGTGCCTTTGACTATCTTGCGTAGACCTGATAGGACAGTCCCAAACTTAGATTCTTCCAAATCGTCTCTGATTCATCTTTTATTTTAGTCATCCATTCTTTCGTCATTGCAAGCCTGAAGGTAGCCTCTTAAATAGTTTTCGGCCCCACAACGTCATGTTGTGCGACAATGAACGCTCCCGTTTCTGTCTCAAAACGATGTCGAGTAATTGTTGCATGGTTGGTTGCTTCTAGAAGTGTTTGAGTTTTACCTTGGTGGCAATGAGTCACTCCAAGAAATATACTCGCACTATCCCCAGGAAATGGAGAAACATTTTCCTCCTCTTCCTTTGGAAGACTAAGCGCGACAACCTCAATGTCCTAGAGCCGCAAGTCATGGCTTTATTAATATTTTCCTAATCAGTGTATCCACTAACTAACTTCATTCCCTTTCATGTTAAGTGTCCCTATATTACAAGTAGCTAATCTAATCATACTCTCATAGATCAGCTTCTTACCTAATTGCTTTCCTATTGCCCCTTATTTATTTGTCGCCACATTGGGATAGCAATGTGACCCGTCGCTTATGGGGAAGGTCCTAGCCACCCTTGTTCAATGACATTGCTTCGAGATGGTAACGATGCAATGCGTCACTAATGTGTGACGATCTAGCAATTCACCATTTTTCATTTTTCATTGCACGGGGGTGGGAACAATGCAACAAGTTGGTACTGAGGAACGCCCCTACGTATATTATGTAAGGATTCATTTCATAGAGATCCGACAATGTTTTACGGTCCTAACACAATCCTCCTTTATCCGGGATTGGGACCGGCAGTGAAAACATAACACATTAAGGATATCATAGGCAGAGTTTTCTTAAAGCCCATCATGATCCAATTAATCCATTTATTACTAAAGTATATAAATGTCAAAGTTTCATATTGAAATTCAAATCCACTTCATCAAAAGCTCTTCCAAAATCAGATTTAATAAAAGCCCCTTCTGTTTTAGTTTTACAACATGTACAATCTCATTATTGTACTAATCTGCTAAAGCATCCAAGCAATCATCTATTAGCTAAAACTTTCATCAAAATCTTAAAGGAACAATTAAGTAAACTTATAGGCCTAAACTTGGAAATTTCATTAGCACCAAGCACTTTAGGAATCAAAATAATTGAAGAACAATTAATCCTAGATAGATCAATGTGTTCGTCATATATAAATCTTTAAATAACCACATCACATCCTTCTTAATATCCTCCCAAAATTTTGATAAAAACATAGGAAAACCATCAGGACATGAAGCTTTATCTCAAGGCAAATTGAATCCTGCTTTCTTAATTTCCTCTTCACTAAAAACCTTATCCAACCTAGATAAATCTACTCTGTTATCAACAAGATAAAAATCACACTAATCCATTTATTCTGGTAGTACTGGCAAAACCGAGGACGAAATTCTCTTTTTAGTCTTTCACAGATTAGTGGAATGTCTCACACTCCATACATAGACACAACCTGCCTCCTGATGAGTGCTGTCCATTTGGCAAAGTTCTGCATGAACACTGTCTTAATTGGTACTGCTCAATGGCATCAAAGATCAAACACACAAACATTGTCTTGTCAAGCTGTTCTTTTTCTACTAAGAGAAAAATGACGTTCTGTTTATCTTCAGACTTCAGTTTCAGTAAAATACTTGCATGGTTGCATTAAGTAAGTACTTGTTCTTTTCTCTGCTATCACACGTAGGTTGGTCCTTTTCTCTAGGTGTTAAAATTGACCAGCATAAATTTCAACATTCAAATGTTTTACCAGATTGGTTTCCTTTCTGTGTATCATCAGTTATCTAAGCAAATTTGTAGTCGCTTACTAATTTGATGGCATCTGGACTTTGCAGTTCCCAATTTGCTCTCCGATCATATCTATACATCTTTTTTCACGCATTAGTAGCAGGACCTGCATCTTGGTTCTACAATGAGGAAAAGGTGTGTTCTTGTCTTCAATTTTTTTTTTCAACTTTTGCAGCTTCTGCATATTTGTTAAATGAATATAAACTTTATCATTATTAAGTATATCTTTGTATTTCTCTCCATGAAAATCCAGGTTGAAGTGTTCTACGCAGTCAGACTCTTTCTAGGCCTGATCTCAACTATTACGGAGAGTATTCTGGTGGTTGCTCTTTCCAGGAGGTATGGAAAAAGGCTTGGTACTTATACAATTGCAATGCTGTCCTTAACCAGTGGTTGCTTCTTTGCTAGTACAAGTAAGTTTCTTAGTTTGAGGATCTTATCCTTCTCATACTATTGATATCCAGTGTATTTTATGGGAGAGTATTTTAAAGTTTTTTCCCCCTCATGTACATATATATTTGAAATGGTCTACTCCTAGAATTACAGAAGACTACTTGTTGCTAAACATGTTTAAAATGGTTAGCATTCTCTTTTGTATCCTCATTCATACCATCTCTAATACCTAAATTCTTTTGCAGGTTTTCTGCCAAGTACCTTTTCTATGTATGCTGTCACTCTTTCATCAGCTCTGTTTCTTCTTGAGAAATATGCTTTGGCAGTTGCTGTAGCGGCTGCTGGAGTGATCATTGGCTGGCCTTTCTCTATTTTAGTTGTTTTACCAGTTACAGTAGCTTCATTATATTATGGAAATTTTAAGCGGGTGTTTTTATCAGGGCTGGCATCATCTCTCTGCATTCTTGTAAGTTCATTCGAGTAATATTACTACAATCTACATACCCCGATCGATTTATCAGTTGTTTTTTCTTGCAGCATTTTACTACAATCCTTGTGTACTCTGAATTTTTTCCTGCTTTCTTTTTTAACATACCTGTTTTTTTTCCCCTTAGGTTCTCTCCGTTCTTTCTGATTACTACTGCTATGGAAGATGGACATCTTCGGTTCTCAATCTGTTACAGTATAACGTACTGGGAGGTGGTGAGAGCCGCTTGTATGGAACGGAAGGGCCCATGTTTTATTTCAAAAATGCATTCAACAATTTCAACTTCTGCTTCATCCTTGCTCTTCTTTTCTTGGCACTTCTACCAAAAATAAGAAAGAAGTACACCCCGCATCTGCTAGTTGTCGTTTCCCCTATATATATTTGGTTGGCATTTATGACTCTGCAGTCCCACAAAGAAGAAAGGTAAGAACTGTTACTGAACATATCTTTTTTTTTATCTGAATGCATTCATTAATATGGGAGTATGTTCCATGTATTCAAATGTTAAGACGACTATTTTTTAACCTTTCTGTAGAAGTAATATGATCTGGGTAATAATTGAGATTCTTTTACTATATCTAAAGTTTTGCAAGCTGACACCGTCAACTTTCTTCATTGTCAATTACTAAATGGTTTTCTTTGTTATAATTGGAGGAATTATTTGTAGACTTGACACGTTCGTATAGAGTTTTATGTTATAACATTAACTTGAAAGAGGTGGGAGAGTGGCATTAATGACAGCTACCTAGCCAATCAAAATTACAATTAAACTACTCTGCATAAATAGCTTAGCTGCAGTGATTGCGCTGAAGAAAAAAACTTTGGTTTTTGGACTGACCCCTGAAGAGTTTCTATAGATCAACATGGGGCTTATTACTACTGTTGACAATTGGATGTAAGTCTATTAGTACGCAAACGTAGTACTGAAGTACAGGATCAGATGAACTGATTTTACACATACAATTATCAGTCATTAGTTGTAAGATCTATGTAGGTTTCCTTTTTCGTTCTTCCTACTCACTTGTGAAGATTCAAAGTTATATTTGCAAGGCACAAATTGCATAGATCAGTAAGTCCCTATTACTCGCATCTTTTCCTTATTTTCTTTAATCATGCTTCTTTGCCTTGTAGAAGAATATAATATGTTTCGGTTTTATTTTAGGACTAGTAGGCTATTTGGGTCTATTAGATCTAGTCTTTATTTATAGACTAAGTCAAGAGTCTACCTATCTACATCGAGCGTCCAGAGTTATTTGTGTTATTGACTTCCTAGAATCTGTTCATATTTGTGTTCGAGTTATTAGAAATAATAAGAGCTCACCTTTGGAGAGTGCTTGTTATTCCATATGATTTATTTATGATCTCCACCAAACTAGGGTTACACCATCTTTTCTCTTCCTTTAATCTTTCACGCCTACTGCCATCTGAAACTGAAAATGGTATTGGAGCTTGGTGAAAAAAAGGGTGTTCGCTCACGTGCAGACTTACCCCCATAAATATGAAGAGGCTGCTACTCGAACCTGCATCCTAGTTATTGAAGCTTGGTAATCATGAAAAGTAAAAGTTCTTTAAATTACCCGAAATCCATACCAATATGGGCAGTGTCTATTGTTTACTATGCCAAGGCAAGAGTATAACCTAGGGGTGTATAATAAGATATTTTGGAGTATGCCCGGGAGCGACTCCTAGGTCAGTTAAGGAGAAAATGTTGGACCCTCATGGGTAAGCATAAGGTAATGGAATTAGTAGAGAAATTCATAGACCTAGGTGGGATAGGAGAATTTATAAAGGGAATAGAGATGATGATAGAGAGCATACTGAGAAACAGAAGAATTCCGTACAGGGACTACTCTTATTTGAAAGAAGTGCAAAAAATGCGAGCTTTAGCAATTATAACCTAACTTCCTCGAATCTGTACCATTATGCACAATGTCATTTATTGACTACGCCCTTGCCAATAATACAATCTAATTTATGTTACCAAATTCTCTTGTCCAACTATTTCAATAGCTGCATGCAAAATGCCTGTAACTCAATTTGTTATTTCGGATAGAGATGTATAACTAAACAGAAGGGATATTAAGGATGGAAATATAACCACACTTTATTAATTTCTTTTCTGCTTGTAGACAAATACTATTTAGTTTTTGTCCAATGTTTGCATAGAAATAACATATTTAAATAAAAATGATATGATTCAAAGAGCGGGTAGGTAGAGAATAACTAGGGGCTCCAGACAAGTCTCTCTAAGGAACCAAGCTAAATAGACCGTAACTTCGGGAGAAGGGTGTGTCTCCTCAATGCCCTCGTTAACGGCGGGTCACAGTGACCAGGCCCGGCGTATGCTTGGCACCTTTTCTAAGCTGCAGTTATACTGATGCTTGTCACCTTTCTTCCTTCATGCAGTCTGTCACGCCCCGCTCCCGTAGGAGCGATCGTCCTCGCTAAGGCGTGATGCCGCACGGGCCTAGGTTGCGTCCGTGCAAGGCTAATCCCAGAAACGGCCGATTTGAGCTAGGCCACAGAGTCGCACAAAGTGTCCCCATTTACAGCGGAAAGTAAAAGAACACAAATTGAAGCGAATTCAAACTCTTTATTGACATTCAAGAAGTTTACAAGCGGCGCTAGGCCGAGATTACAAGTCGCTCAAGTTCTCTCCCTCTGAAAACATAAAAGGCGTGCCAAATGGCTTATAAGATGGAATGATTCATGGCGATGTTCCGATACATTATGTCCTGTATATGGTGCTTCAGCTCCTTGCAACGCTCCAAGGCTTCAGAGTTAGCTCCGCGCCTTAGCACGTTCGAGAAAAGCTCCGCACCCGCCGACGTCTTCTGCCCCCTGTAAGCAAACTGTGGGGTTATCAGTACATTGTTATGCACTGGTGGGGAGGCTAGCTCGCCCACAATGCTATCATTACCAAACACGTTCTATTTACTTTTGTGCACCGTCTATCATTCATTGTCTTTCTAATCTTGCCTTATGATCAGTTTTCATGGCATATATCATAACCTATCTCGTGTTACCGATTTCAAGTATTCGCATGGAAATACATGCACGACTTACCCATACTTACCATCCAGTCTTCCCTGTCCAAAGTAAACCAAGTTAGTCAACAATTCATATTTATCAACTTAACATTATTCACGTAAATATTCGGTGTCGAGGGCGTGTCCCTGCCTCAGATTCTAGCACGTCGTAGGCATATTTTCTAACTCATTTGCATGAAGTACTCTTTATCATTTGGTGTGTTACATTTCAAGCCTGTTCAGAAGGCGCTTCATTCAGTTAACTTAGACTACTTTGTTTCAATGCAAGGACTTGCACGTGGATTGCCACCAGCAAAGCCCACTTAATCTATATGCACCGGTCGCTGGCACAAGCCAATTTGGACATATTCTCCTTTGGTATTCTCACCTATCATAGCGTGATGGCTGGTACACCTTGATAGTCTTTTGAAATACCCCGCACTTACGTCTACTTGGAATGTCCGAGCCCACACCCAAGCAGCCCGTAAGCCATGATTCCGCCTAGGCCGGCCACGATCCTCTCTTTGATCATGCCGCGGAATCCCTTATTTCTCCTACCTCCCGTATACGAGGGGATTGTCCACGACCATTTCGTATTGACTTGTCTTTTTAACTTATCGACTGTCTCTGAGCCATAGGCTAACCCTTAGCCATAATACGTTATCGACCAGGTTGGCGGCGGCGCCCCTGCAGCGCGGGTAGCGAGCCCCGATGCACGTCCCCGTCATACCTGTCGCTAACCATTCCTTTCTTTCTTATCTTTTATTCATTCATTATTTTCTTTCTTTCACTTGCTCGTTCGTTCATTGATTCATTCACATATTCATTCATTCATTCGTTGATTCATTCATTCACTTATTCGTTCATTTTTTTCATTCATACATTATGCAACTCCCCGTGCGGGAGTCGCCTTGGCGACCCATCGATCCCGAAGTCTTCCAATGTTGCTATACTCTACTCGGAACGACTATGTCGATAGTCTTCCGTTTCATTGTTGTAAACCATTCCTTGTTTCATTGTTGAACGCATAAGAAACTTGAATGTAAGTTTGTGCCTTAGCACGAGCGTGGAGTGCGGTGCGAGAGTTCTCACATTTTTTCAAGTTCTTTTCCATGTTCTAAACAAGCATACAAGATGAGATTATTCCCTTAGCTAGGTGCGTTGAGTCATTTATTAGCATGCACGGTGTTATCGTCTAGCGATTCTAGCAATAGTGTCCGTATTATTATGTGCCTAGGCTAAGCAAAGACGGGTTCATCGGAGCCACCTACCTTAGCGATGTTCGCATCGGCCGAGCAATACTCCGAGCGCGCCTTTGAAAGTCTTAGGTCTTGGATTCATCCTTGACGGGCCAATGTAAGTCTTGCATCGATTCTTCATCAGGTCGATGCCAACTCTTCGGGTCGACGACTCGTTTGAGTCGTTGCACTTGCCGTTTGAATCGGCGTTCCGCTAGGGCGGAGCGGGTTATTACATAATACACCACTCAAAACAAGTCTCGTCCTCGAGACTTCCTGAGTGCAGGTCATCCTACCGTTCCTTAACTCATGTCGTGTACATATCTTAGACAATTCCTATCGAATGGCTTTATTGTTCGATGGCACCGAACTATGCTCGGTTATCCTTCCAAGTTTTATGTTGCATGAGTTTGGTAAACTTTATCGAATGACTTTACTACTCATTCATGAGTTAACGATACTCACTCAGTCATCATGTTTCTATGACTTGGTCACTATTGCGCCCTTTTGCGAGGCTGTAATGGTTACACGAGGCACGTTGTAATTCATCAAATGCGAGAGTCGTAGGCTGAGGCTAACTCACTCATTCGTTCATGCGCATCTCAACACCCACTTGCAGCTGCATTCGAGTTCATCATATCGCTGAGTTTGGATCGTGCACATATTCAAGGCGTCCCCCGAATACGTACATTTCAACCAAGCTTAGCGATTAGTGAAGTCGGACAAGCTACTCGTGATAGTTTCGATTTGCCGATCGTTTTACTAACTTCGATTAAAACCGAACTCATGTGCGTCTCACTATCATTTATCTCGATCCTCGAGATGATCCGATTCGCTTCTCAAGCATTCTTGTCTATGAAATCAATACGACTTCTTAGCGGGGTCGACCAAGTCTAAGTAATTTCCGTCCGATACAAGACCAAGTATTGCACTATCATCGAGTATATCTTCCTATCAATGATTCAATTCGTTATCCCAACTTTACTTGCGCATCATCCATTCCTATTATTTCCTTCGTTTGGGGCCAATCTCGTCGTCGTTCATGCACACTCCCAGTTCCCCGTCCTACTCTAAGTCTTGTTGTCCAAAGTCTATCGTCCGTCCAGACGATACTGTAATGTCAATCGCACAGGTTCAATCACTCGGCATAGGGTCGTCCGCCTATCCGCTAGGTCAGCTCACAAGGTCATAGTTACAAGTCAAGTTCATGGTTCATCGTGCAAGGTCATCGCACGACGCTCGCCCCAAGTCCTATGGTCAAACCATTTTGTTTGTTCGTACGGGAGTTTCTACCCAAGTTCGCTTCACTCAAATTTCTAAACATCAAGCAGCGTTCACCCTATTCGCATCAACACATTCTCCGTTCCAAGTCCGAGCTCGTTTAGGAAAGTCATCCTACGATAGGTTGTCCTCAATCAGATCCTTGACATGTCAATATCTTGCGTCCGCACTAGCAATTATCGTAGTCTATCTCTTCAAGTATGTTTGATACAATTCACCTATCCATCCTATCCAATTCATGTAGTCGATCACAAGGTCGTCTAGCCTTACAATATGTCGCGCCCCGATCTCACGCAAGTCTGATTATCCGTGGCGGACATGAATCACCATGTCAACGTTCCCGCGGAATAATCGTCCTCATCGGGACGTAACTCTTGCGTTGAATCTAGACTTACTCATTTTCGATACGCGGATTGGGTCTACTCAATCCTCAAGTTTTCTTATTCTTCAATCGCAAGTCCTAACAATCCTCGAATTTACCTTCGCTTCAAACCACAAGTCAAAGCAATCAAAATTGCCATGTCATGATATTTTGAGTTCGATCATTCCCGCTGGACATGAATCACCATGCCAACGCTCACGCAGAACGATTGTCCCAAATCCGACATGACGCATGTGCGAGGCTGGAGTTGCGCTCGCGCAAGAAAAGATCGTTGTCGTTGTGGTTATCACCGAACAATCAAGTCACTTCCCTTCCTCATTCCAAACATTCATTTCTATCAAAATTCCCCAACATAGTATCCTTCAAAACAATAACTTCTAACACGATCATCATTCATCGAATCGGAGTACCTCCGAGTTATCGTACATCGATCTTTGATACGCCTCAATACCATCGATGATGTACATAACCTGACGATCTTCCTTTTGCAACGAATTCTGAGTTGTGCAACTTAATTTCCTCAATTCGCATTGTCTCATGCTATCTCGTCATCGAGCAACATCTATTCCAAATCCTTAGTCATTCTCGTATCTCCAAACCAACGTTTTCCATGCACGCTATCTTCCGATCGTGCTATCTTCGATCTCGTCTATGGGTATTTCACCTTAACTCAAGTTTCAATCCCTTCGACTAAATTCAAAATCGCATGCACGATTTTCTATGTTTCCTCGACCAAGACCTCCATTCGTTTCATCGTTCCGACTCTCTATTCAACTTGTTTTGTACTTGCACTACACATTCACAATTCGTCCGAACAATATCTCGTGAGAGACTCCCGACTCATGACCAACTAAGCGTTACTCGTTCTAAGGCTTTGTGCGATATCATCGCTTGCCGACGTACTCGTTCTATCCGTAAATCCTTTAGTCTCGCTTGAACAATTTCTTTAACGTCCATACACCACTCAGGGTTCGAGCCACTCGACTAGTCGTCGACACTCACTCTTATTCTTCTTCGAAGCTATCACATACACCACTCGGGGTCAAGTCATTCTACAGTTCCTCAAAAGGTCATTTGATTCTCGATCGACATGTTCAATTTCACGTTCGCCCGTTCCTCAAGGTCCAAGAACCATTTCCCGTGTTCGCTTTAGCGTTGGTCAAGTAACGTCTCTATCAACATACATTCTAAGTCTCACTTATTCGCGTCCGAGCGATAGTCGATCTCGCTCGCAAACTCGTTCGCACCAGAAGGTCTAGATGCGCGATACTCCGCACAACTTAGCCAAAAGGCTGCGTGCATAACCATCCCGTTCGAACTATACTCCGGTCTCGTGTACTCGTTCGCTATGGTCAGCGTAAGGTTATTCAAGTACGCACTGCGTTTGCTAACTTTTAGCATTTGTTCCTTCCAACTCAAGTCCATCGCGGTTTGGCACAAAGGCCTTCGCCTATCGATCCCGTTCAATCGAGTACTCGTACGAGCTTTTGAAAATATTAGACTTATTGTATGGAACATCCCAACGCACAATGAGAGAGAGCGTATACTTCTTTTGCTTCAAAATGAGCTTTCAAAACTGGGAGAATCGAAATGAAGTCCAAGGACGTAAAGCCGTGCTCTGATACCAATCTGTCATGCCCCGCTCCCGTAGGAGCGATCGTCCTCGCTAAGGCGTGATGCCGCACGGGCCTAGGTTGCGCCCGTGCAAGGCTAATCCCAGAAACGGCCGATTTGAGCTAGGCCACAGAGTCGCACAGAGTGTCCCCATTTGCAGCGGAAAGTAAAAGAACACAAATTGAAGCGAATTCAAACTCTTTATTGACATTCAAGAAGTTTACAAGCGGCGCTAGGCCGAGATTACAAGTCGCTCAAGCTCTCCCTCTGAAAACATAAAAGGCGTGCCAAATGGCTTACAAGATGGAATGATTCATGGCGATGTTCCGATACATTATGTCCTGTATATGGTGCTTCAGCTCCTTGCAACGCTCCAAGGCTCCAGAGTTAGCTCCGCGCCTTAGCACGTTCGAGGAAAGCTCCGCACCCGCCGACGTCTCCTGCCCCCTGTAAGCAAACTGTGGGGTTATCAGTACATTGTTATGCACTGGTGGGGAGGCTAGCTCGTCCACAATGCTATCATTACCAAACACGTTCTATTTACTTTTGTGCACCGTCTATCATTCATTGTCTTTCTAATCTTGCCTTAGGATCAATTTTCATGCCATATATCATAACCTATCTCGTGTTACCGATTTTAAGTATTCGCATGGAAATACATGCACGACTTACCCATACTTACCGTCCAGTCTTCCATGTCCAAAGTAAACCAAGTTAGTCAACAATTCATATTTATCAACTTAACATTATTCACGTAAACATTTGGTGTCGAGGGCGTGTCCCTGCCTCAGATTCTAGCACGTCGTAGGCATGTTTTCTAACTCATTTGCATGAAGTACTCTTTATCATTTGGTGTGTTACATTTCAAGCCTGTTCAGAAGGCGCTTCATTCAGTTAACTTAGACTACTTTGTTCCAATGCAAGGACTTGCACGTGAATTGCCACCAGCAAAGCCCACTTAATCTATATGCACCGGTCGCTGGCACCACAAGCCAATTTGGACATATTCTCCTTTGGTATTCTCACCTATCATAGCGTGATGGCTGGTACACCTTGATAGTCTTTTGAAATACCCTGCACTTACGTCTACTTGGAATGTCCGAGCCCATACCCAAGCAGCCCGTAAGCCATGATTCTGCCTAGGCCGGCCACGATCCTCCCTTTGATCATGTTGCGAAATCCCTTATTTCTCCTACCTCCCGTATACGAGGGGATTGTCCACGACCATTTCGTATTGACTTGTCTTTTTAACTTAACGGCTGTCTCTGAGCCATAGGCTAACCCTTAGCCATAATGCGTTATCGACCACGTTGGCGGCGGCGCCCGTGCAGCGCGGGTAGCGAGCCCCGATGCACGTCCCCGTCATACCTGTCGCTAACCATTCCTTTCTTATCTTTTATTCATTCTTTCTTTTCTTTCTTTCACTTGCTCGTTCGTTCATTGATTCATTCACATATTCATTCATTCATTCGTTGATTCATTCATTCACTTATTCGTTCATTTTTTTCATTCATACATTATGCAACTCCCCGTGCGGAAGTCCCCTTGGCGACCCATCGGTCCCGAAGTCTTCCAATGTTGCTATACTCTACTCGGAACGACTATGTCGATAGTCTTCCGTTTCATTGTTGTAAACCATTCATTGTTTCATTGTTGAACGCATAAGGAACTTGAATGTAAGTTTGTGCCTTAGCACGAGCGTGGAGTGCGGTGTGAGAGTTCTCACATTTTTCCTAAGTTCTTTTCCATGTTCTAAACAAGCATACAAGATGGGATTATTCCCTTAGCTAGGTGCGTTGAGTCATTTATTAGCATGCGCGGTGTTATCGCCTAGCGATTCTAGCAATAGTGTCCGTATTATTATGTGCCTAGGCTAAGCAAAGACGGGTTCATCGAAGCCACCCACCTTAGCGATGTTCGCATCGGCCTAGCGATACTCCGAGCGCGCCTTTGAAAGTCTAGGTCTTGGATTCATCCTTGACGGGCCAATGTAAGTCTTGCATTGATTCTTCATCAGGTCGATGCCAACTCTTCGGGTCGACGGCTCGTTTGAGTTGTTGCACTTGCCGTTTGAATCGGCGTTCCGCTAGGACGGAGCGGGTCATTACACAGTCATGATTCCACATGCTTATTTCCTTATGTTGACAGCAGCCAAAATAGTTGGTCCTCGAGAGCAATATTTGGGTCAGAGGTCGAAAATGTATGAGAGGGACTCTCAAATATCCTCTCTTTTTCTGCAGGTTTCTTTATCCTATATATCCATTAATATGTGTTGCAGCTACAGCTACAATTGATAGTTTGCCTGACTTATTCCGTGATGTCTATGCAACTGAAGAATCGATTCTTGTTAAGGTAAATCTATGTTGTTTGCTGTCCAAAATTATTCTATCATCAGCTGAAGTTTGTACTAACTACGTGGGAAACAGATTGCCAAAGGGCTTAGACCTGTGATTCTCGGCCTTATATTATGTGTCTCCCATTGTCGGACCTTCTCCATGTTGAATGGATATTCTGCTCCTTTGGAGATCTACAAGCATTTCGAGCATCATGAAGATGTCGGAGATGGTGAGAAATTCTTCAATTTTAACGTAGTATATTGTAGCCACCACCATTTGGAATGTACTTAACTTGTACATAAATAGGTACATGATGTCTGATTCTTTGTCAGCTTAGATCTTGTGTAATTGTGTGGCCATAATAATTTGTAGCCACCACCATTTTAACGTAGTCTATAGATCTTGTGTAATTGTGTGGCCATAATAATTTGTAACAGTTCAGAATTTCACACAATCATATTTCATAATATTTAATGTTGTTTATTTCGCATTATAGGATCCACACTCTGTGTTGGAAGTGAGTGGCATCGCTACCCTTCATCCTTCTTCATACCCTCCTACATAAGTGAAGTTAAATGGATAGATGACGGCTTCCGGGGGCTCCTTCCATTGCCTTTCAATTCAACATTGGGAGGAACTGCATCCGCCCCACCTTACTTCAACAATAAGAACAAGGCTTCTGACGAGCAATATGTAAAACCTTACCCGTTCTGACGATCACATTCCTCCCCTATCTTACTCCATTTGTGTCGATAAACATTCTTGTTGATAAATTGTGACAGCTGAGGGATATTGAAGCTTGCGACTTCCTCGTAGAACTGGATCTGAAGCGGCCTTATCCTGCCCGTGGCAGCGACTTGTCTACATGGGAGGTGCGTTTAAGTATTTCTACTCACTTCGATTTCTTCAGTCTGTGTCCATATTTTTGTGCTATTACTAATGGGTGTAAACATCTCAGACACTGGCAGCCATACCTTATTTGGATAGGGAGATGTCACCTGCGCTTTACCGGTCCTTCTTCATCCCCTACATATGGCAAACCAAAAATGTTTTCGGCATGTACAGATTGCTGAAGAGAATACCCAAGAATGATTCAGAGCAGATTTGAAGGACTAGAGGAGGAACCAACTCTACATGCTGACTGGAGGTGGTGAACTTGTTAACGATAGGGAGCTGTCACCTGCGCCTTTAATGTTCCTATCTGTAAATTCGTCCTGGGAGTTTTGACCTTGTAGATTAAGGCTACTCGGCGTATGTTTGTTTTGACTTAGATTCTGCACATGTGCTAGTTATTTTGCCAAAGCCTAACAAGAGAACTGCTTGTTTTTATGTATTTCGAGTATTTTTTCTCCAGAGCTGATGTTTGTTTCATCAGTCACCAGCCTTTGTTAATCTAGAAGTTTGGCCAACTTTAGGAATTGGATTGGCAGATCTAAATAGTTGTGATGTTGGCTTTTTTAATACTTTTTTTTCCCTTGAGATTTTCTTCGAATGTGACCGACTGTAAGAAACTGAATATTAAAATCTAGTCAGGATTTATGGAGGTGAAGGAACCATATTGGTGCAGAAGAACCTGATTAGAATAAGCAGTTGTAACATCTATTATTGTTAATATTAGAAAGAGGAAGTATATGTCTGTCAAATTTGGCATTTCACCAAAATTTAAAATTAGAGAGAACATTCGACTAGTCGATATCAAGAAATGAAAGTTAGTTTGAAACACCTATCCTTATAAGAAAAAAAGAAGAAGAGAGTTATGGCCGTTAAACGAGATTAGTAGTGTTCTTCACTTTCCCCATGAGAGATTTAAATAGTGTGCAAGTTGCGTTGCTTACTAACAAGCTTGTTTTCTTCGTTGATGTCTCCGTTCTCAGCCTCGTTTGGTTCGCGGAAAGGAATGTTCTCAGCCTCGTTTGGTTCGCGGAAAGGAATGGAAAGTAAATTAATTTTTTTTGGTATTTTCTTTCTTTTGAAAAATTATAATTCTCATTTTTTTTTCAATGTTTGGAAATGCCAAAGAAATTAATAAGGAAAGTGAATACTTTAATGTGGAATAGTGATTTCTTACTTGAATGGATGAGATCATTTTCCTCCATAATTCCTCTTTCATTGGAAATCATTTTTCTTTTCCTCCTCAATTCCTTTGGCACCTAAATATAGGATAGTAATCGCATTACTTTTCCAACCCCATTATTCTGCGAACCATGGATCTTTGACTGACTGTAGGTTTTCACACTCCACTCCCTCAAACCTTATGGTTTATGACAGTTATTTCTTCCCGTCCTTAAATGTGGATCTGCTGCTCAAAACAAGTCATATAAGTCCATACAATTTGGATATAAAAACATAGATCCATTGAATTCTAGTGTAGCTTTCTACATAATCGTAGCTAAACATCCTGATCATACCGGATGGATATTCAAGTTTTGTGGCGAATGGGGCGACTTGTCAAACAGGCCTATAACTTACATACGTGCAGGGTTCATATCCAAAAACTTGAACACCTAAGGGTCCTTTTGGTAAATCGTATTTGAAGCTGGATTTTAGAATTTTATGGATTTGGAATCAAATCCATTAAATCCTTTGGCTGAAGATGGATTTGGATATGGAAAGTACGACCAAATCTAAAATTTGGATTTGGGAGGAAAATTTTAGTTATTTTTTTATAATTTTGTTGTTCTATTAAATATTCAGTTAATAATAACTAATAACTAATTAATTAATAATTACTTTTTTATATATTAATTTTTTATAATTATTATTTTTAAAAAATATTTAATTTATAGTTAATTAAAAATAACTAATAGTTAATTAAACACTAGTAATTATTATTATTTTAGAAATTAATTTTTTTATAACTAACAGTTAGTTATTATTTTTATAGAAAATTAACTAATAGTTAGTTATCATAATTATAATTTAAATTAATAATTTATTAATTAATAATTTTATTATCTAATATTTTATAATAATCTTAATTAATAATTTATAACTTTATTAATCATAATGATAAGCATTTATTAACCATAACTATAATCTTAATTAATGATTTATTAATTAATATCCAATTATATTCATAATTAATAATTTATTAGTCTTATTATAATATTAATTAATAATTTGTTAATTAAACTTTTATTATAACCTTAATTAATAATATTTTAATCACAATTATAGTCATAGTTAATAATTTATAATTTCATAATTTAGAATTAATAATTTAATAATTACTATATTATAATAATTTTAGTTAATAATTTATTAATCATAAAAATTATCATAATTATAATGATTATTTAATTATTAATTCTAACTATAATTATATTATATAATTAATATTTAATTTATTAAATAATTTTTTATTATAATCATAATTATTAATTTATTAATCATAATCATAATTATTAATTTATTTAATAACATTTTATTATAATATTAATTAATTAATATATTCTTTATAATTATAATCTTAATCAATTAATATTTTATTATAATCCAATGGCATATTTTATTTTATTTTATCTAAAAATGGATTTGGATTTCAACCAAATCCAAAGGACAAACCAAACAATGGATTTGGTAAATGGGATTTGAAAATTCAAGATTTGGATTTGGTAAATGGGATTTGAAAATTCAAGATTTGGATTTGGATTTCGGATTTCTAAATCCAAATACAAATCTAATTCCCATTTACCAAACAAGCCCTAAAATTAAGTAATGAGTCATTGTTTCTGGGTACGACCATCGCCTACTCTTATATCGGTTCGGACTGAGTCTGCCTCCCATGTCCGCAGGCTCGGCTACCAACCAGTTCGAGCCATTTCAGGCCCAGTCTTTTATATATATATATATATATATATATATATATATATATATATATATATATATATATATAGTGAGGAATGGGATATTTTTACCCCGAATCTTAGTGAACTGTTAAGTACTAGTCACGTTCACGTGCATTGCATGTATAAAAAAATCAATGATAGTATTAAAAAAGTATATAAAAATTTAAATTATATTATAATATTTTAAAATATAATTTGTATATATTTGAATATGATTTGTTATGATTATTTTTTTTTAATTTTGGATATGTGTTTGATTAGATTAGATAATGTTATGTAGTTAGTTTAAACATAATATTAATTTTAAATATATTCTAATATATGGTGGTTTTTAATATTTTATGTGAGGAGAGAGGGTTCGGTTACCCACACAGAAAATAAAAAAAGGTAGTTAATTTTAAAATTTTATTTTTTAAATGAAGAAAATGGTTGATGATATACACGGCTTAGACGGCTCAAAATGAGCCGTTTTGAAGCCTGATTATAATAGTAGAGATATATAAATATAATATATATAGATAAATTTTAATATAATTTTTATTAATTGAACAGTCCGTGGATCGGTCCAGACTCGGCTCGAATTTAGTCTGAATCCAGTTTGGTTCAAAGCTAACCATGTTTTGATCCGTGATGAATTTAAAATTTTAATCCAAAATTCGAACCGTGTCATATCTTACAATTTTATCATTATCATTATCTTTTATTATTATTATTTTATTTTTATTTTAATAACAATTTCTTTAATAGAATTTTTCCTCTATGCAAATTTTTTTCCAAAGAAACAACAAAGGTAATAATGTCTTGCAACAAATTCCCTTTGCAAAATTCAAATTTGCAAATAATCCCCTTCTACCTAACATGCCACCTAACCTTGCCATGTGTCCTCCCATGGTGTAGGACGAGCCACTTGTCACCATGACACTTATGACTCATCTAGGAGGACAATGTAGTAATTTTACCCAAAATCAGATTTTTTATGGAAAGAGAGGGTTTCTCTCTCCCCTCCATCCTCTTTTCTCCTTCCCCCCCCTTCCCTCTTCCAACCAAACCAATCATCTCCCCTCCTCCATCTTCTTCCTTTCTCCTCCACCTCCTCCCACCTTACTGCAGCCGCCACCGCCGGGCCGCCACCCGCCCCCTCTCCTTCTCTCCTTCTAACTTTCCTTCTTCAACTCCAATTCCTTACAATATTTGAGATATATTTTCCTTTCCCCAAACAAAATTTTCATTTCCTTCTTTTCAAAAATTCAAATTCTGATTCTTCTTAAATTATATGTTTTGTGCATAATTTTTTTAATCTAAGAATATTGGAAGAATTTGGAACCATCCAACTCCAAAATCTTAAAGGAACCTCAAGGCTTGGCAAGCCCTCTTCCTTTCTATCTCAAATTGTCTATACTTTCAATTTTGTTCTTTAATAATACAAAATTTTAGTTATAAATTGATTAGGAATTTAAGTTTAATAATGATATATATATATATATATATATGGACACGTAAGAATTGAGATTTATAAGGGTTTTGGATAATATGAAAGTTTGTGTTAATCTAAGAAAATTTATATGTTCATTGATTTAGAATAGTCGTACTCTATGAATTTTTAATTTATGAATTTAACATATACGTTCATAAATTATAACTTTAAGTTTGTATTATATAGATACCTAGTGTGGCTTATCTTAATATTTGAAAAACACTAAAAAGAGTATTTTTATTTTAAATAAAATTTTATATGTATTAAATTTGTCCATATTTATTTTATAGGCAAATTAGCTCGTTTTTGTCTCAACTTGTAGTCATAGTAAGTATTCTCAAATGCCCATACATTTTGGGGTAACTTACTATCAATCTAATTAAGGTACACAATGAAGTAAATAAATAACTAAACGTGATTTAGACATAATTCAAAGATTGCTTAAATAGAATCAATTTCAAGATTTATATATATATATATATATATATATATATATATATATATATATATATATATAAATATATATATATATATATATATATATATATATATATATATATATATATATATTGTATAAAATATATATATATATATAAATAAAATAAAAAAATAAAAAAAAATAATATATATATATATATATATATATATATATATATATATATATATATATATATATATATATATATATATATATATATATATATATATATATATATATTGTATATGTGTGTGTGTGTGTGTGTGTGTGTGTGTGTACACCTTCAAAATAAAGGTTTATGTAAGTTATATTTGAATTTTTAACCATAGTAACATCGTTTGTCAAACTTAAGAAAGTTCAAAAATAACGACAATATGGTTTGGTGAATATACATCCATAATTTTTAAAATTATTAAATAATCTTACAAAATTATTTCCTATCAAATTTGAGTAGATTGGCCTTGGAATTCAACTTTCTTCTTGTACTTTAGAGTTGAGTAGATATAAAGTAAACAAACAGCTTCTATTTTCATTCTAGTAAGTTTAAAAATGTAAATTTGATTTTGATTAGTTAGAATTTATTTCATTGTTTGCTTCAATTTCTAGTTTTTATTTCCTTGATTTTTTATATGAATTGTGTGGTTTCCGGTGTTGAGGTTGCTCCACCGAAGGGGTGGCGTACCTGGGATATGTTTTTACTGTGTTATATTATCTATTGAAATTTCTGTGACTAATAAATTCAAAGAAAACTCTGCCGAAATTTTTAATAATTTTCAGAGTTAACCAAATTTTGAAAATTTTCAACTTCCGAAAATCTTAAGATTAAAATTTTAAATTCCTGAAACCATTCATTTTTCGAACGTGACTTCGAAAAATCCTAATAGTGTTGTCATAAACACAAGTTCTAGTTTAAACATCATTTTTCGCTAAGGACAAAAATTTCTTGCTTAATCTTATTCTTATTTTATGTGTGATTCCTATCACACGAAGAAAAAGTACAATTTGAATTTAAAACATACTCTAAGTACACTGTACATTAGAAGTGCATCGGGATGGGAGAAAAACCTTTGGATCACACCTTCAAAATCTTTGCAATACTATATTTTTACAAAACTGATCAGTTCATGTTATCGGCATCCGTACGACCATACGATGTCCGAGGTGAGACTTAGCTCACTTTCCTGTTTTCTGTTTTCCATTGGATTCCGAATCCCCGAATTTGGCTATGTAATATCCAATGTAGCATGTTTCCGATATTCTTGAAAATTTTTAAGTCATACGACAATTGTTATAACACTTGATTCCGATAATTCAAAAAATAACTCATATGTTATCCTGTTTATAACACATCATTATGTGATTCCTGATACTGGTGGGACGGATAAATCTAAGCACTGCCCATTCAAGTATAAACCTGATCCCAGGTAAATGGGATTATTGTTAAGAAAATAGAAGCGTGTGATCCAGAAGCATTTCTCTAAATATTGCTTTTGTATACAAGATTTGTCTGAGGTTTACACATTTATACCTGACACCAGAATTCTTTTGGGAAAAGATCCTAATACTATAAGAAAATTTTTATTTAGTAAATCTACTTTTAAAATTATCTTTTTCTCCAGTTCAATTTTGATAATTTTATCATCTTACCTTACCTTACTTATCTCATTTTCTTGACTGAGGACTTGCTCGTCGTATTGACGACCTGGTATTGTTCACTAGATTTATAGACATACTTTCAAGGAACTGTAGAACCCTAGAGGGAGGGGGGTGAATAGGAAAATAAAATATAACTAAGCACAAGAAGCAATATAAGTCAAATGAAAAGATAGAGTAAGAAGATCAAACACAAGATGTATCCTGGTATCCTCGCTTGAGGCAATCCAGTCCCGGAACTCTCTCCGGCTTAAATCCACTATTTAATAAAATAATACACACGAGTTTGGATCCGAAGAACTCGCCAACTTCAACACGAGTTTGGATCCGAAGAACTCGCCAACTTCAACACACGAGTTTTCTTACGAAGGCTCGCCAACTTCAAGTTAGAAAAGAAAAGGATGCTTTGATCTTCTAAACACTTGAAGATCGAAGAATAAAGCTCTTGTTAAACTCTAGCACTTTTGGGTTGGATGACAATTGAACATTGAGTAGAGTAGTAATGGTGAAGCTCTTTTTTAAAGCTTGGAAGAGATAGCCTTTAAGAGGAGAAAAAAAAGCCCCTTTTATACAAATCCAAAGTCATAAAGGCCATTCAGCCATCAACCGGATTATCCGTCGAATTTCAATGAAAATCCGTCGGATTATCCGATCAATAGTAACGGTCATAAAAAGAGCCGTTAGATGCATTAAATGCAGCTGCCAGATACCGTTGGATTTGAATTCAAAAGTTGCAAATAAGTCAAACGGATTATCCGTCGAATTTCAGTGGAAATCCGACGGATGATCCGAACTATAGCTCACAAACTTGCTGTGAGAGGTTCGGATTATCCGCAGGAGTTCCGCGGATGTCCGTCGGATTATCCGAACTTCTGCTCACTAACTTGCTGTGAGCGATCGGATTATCCGGCGGATTTCCGCGGATGTCCGTCGGATTATCCGAACTTTGGCTCACTAACTTGCTGTGAGCGATCGGATTATCCGACAGATTTCTGCGGATGTCCGTCGGATTATCCGAACTTCTGCTCACTAACTTGCTGTGAGCGATCGGATTATCCGGCGGATTTATCCGAAAATCCGGCAGATTTTTCGTCTCCTCTGAATGACTTTACTTCACCATTCTTTCTTTATGTTTGTCATCTTAGCAAAGTGCGTACAAAATTCCTAGACATTTACAGACTCCGAAAAAGAACAGGGATAAGAACCGTCTTCTATGTAGACTTCAAGCTGGATCTTTTTGCATGGTCTGCTTCATAGTCTTTTGCATTTCTCTTTGTTGTAGTATATCATCATCTTGATAATAGAGAATTGAATGAGCTCCATGGTCATTGATAAGCTTCATGGAATTTGCATGGAGGTTCCTTTCTTCTATTCTTGTCTTTTTAGAAGTGCCTGTGAAAAGTACAAACTAAAGACGTACAAGGGTTATTTTGAACAATGTATCAAAATCGACGTGCCAACAAACTCCCCCATTTTGATAATTGACAAAAAATAAAAAATAAGAATATAGAAAGTAGCTCCCCCGTAATCAAGGATCTCCCCCTCAATACGATTTCTCCCCATTTGTCATTTAATCAAAGATGGTGAGAAAAAGATAGAACAATAAAGCACATATGTGTAAGGGACATAGCAGTAAATAGAAATGCATAAGAGAAACATTCATTAATAAAAATAGGGGTACAATAACAGGGCTTTGAAAGCCAAAACACAAGACGCAAGTAAAAACAGATTTTAAAAGTCCCGTAGGACAGCATAAAACACATACTAAAAGTCCCCGAAGGACCACACAAAACAAGACTAAACACAGCATCATCAACTGTCAGGAGCATGAGAAGGGCCTGCCTCCTGATCTTCATCATCCCCGGGAGCAGTGGTAAAGGCGCCATAAGGGTCGACGCCATCCGGGTACATAAAACCATAGACGTTGGGATCAGTGAAGCGAGGGCCAGGAAAATCAGGACGAGGAGTGTTAGGATTGAGAAAGGGAGTGTGCTCCTCAAACATGCGCTGAATATAGTAGGCCTGATCCATAAAGCCGTGGTGGATAAGGGTGCCGAGCCCCCGAGTGTTGGCCTGAAGGCGCTCATGGATGGAGAGAGAGAGATCGGCAAACTTGCGATCAATGTAGCGGCGAACATCATAAGTGAGGAAGGACGCCGGAGGAGAGGCAGGTCCACCGGCAACAGCAGCAGGAGCAACAGCAGGAGCACCAGCAGGAGCGCCAACAGGAACCGCACGGGCACGACCCTTAGATTTGGCAAGAGAAGTAGGACGAGGGTCACCAATCGGGCAGTGAGTGAGGTCAACACCATTGGCTTCGAGGATCATAGTGATGTACATGCCAAAAAGGAGAGAACGATGAGGAGAGTCCCTGATGAGCAACATGGTGTAGATGATAGATTTTGCCAGTGAGAAAGGTTGTCTGGCGACCAGATAGTACATGCAGATCAGTTCCTCAGCAGTCATGCTGTCCATGTTCCCAGATTTTGGAGTCAGAGTATGGCAGAGGATGCGATGCATGTCATGGAAGAATGGACTAAGATCCTTGTCATCCGGGCGTTAAACAAGAGAGCCGCCGCAGATGTTGAAGAGGAACTCCTTATAAGACATGTCAGGAGAGAAAGTGATGTGGTCTATGGTGCTCGGAAGGGAACGATATACCTTCCGCTTGTCAAGACCAAGGATGCTGGCCAAGGATGCGGCAGAGACGGTAATCTTGACGCCACCAACCTTAGTCTCGAACTTGGGACCTTCCTTGGCGGGAACAAGGTTACAGTAGAACATCCAGATGGCATGCGGATAGTAGTCAACTTGGCGCTCGAGGAGGGCATCGATGCGGAAGAAACGGAAGTAATCATGATGGTCTTTGAAGTTGATCCACGAGATGGGTTTCCCGGCGCATACGGGAGCCTTGTGGTAGAAGGAGAACCATTCCCGTGAATGGAAAGCTGACTTAAAAATGAGCGGATTGTAGCCGTGAGTTGGTGGAGGAACGAAGAGAGCAAGAGAAGGAGGCTGAGCGGAGGAGGAGCTTCCGTCATTTCGTGGACGCTTGGAGTGAGAAGCCATGGATGGTGAGAGAGTGAAAGAGTGGGTTTGAAAGAAGGAAAGAGAGGGGGAAGAGTTTATAATGGGTAGAGAGGTGTAATGAGGAGTTATGATGGTTGGGAACGGATAGAGAGGAAGGGGAACGGATAGAGAGAAAAGAGGAACGGATAGAGAGGCACCCGACGCTTCATTTTCTGCGCCTGTACAACGAAAACGGAAAATCCGACGGATTATACCGGATTTCCGACGGAAAACCGGATGAAGATAAGTTCGAATTTAATGCGGGTAGGTGGTGGGTCACATCCCATAAATGAGATAGCCGTTCGCGGTCGGATTTTGCGGAGGACAATAAATGCTGATGATCCGTCGGATTACCGCGGTAATTCGACGGATTATCCGAACTTGTTCCTCAGAAAGCTGCTGGAAATGAACGGATAATCCGGCGGATTTATGCGGAAATCCTCCGAAAAATCCGTGAACGACAGAAAAAGTTCAATTTGAGATATCGAGGTGACCGATTTCACGACAAATGAAAGTGAATCGATCTTCAGAAAGAGGTTTGGTAAAAATATCAGCAAGTTGATGAGTGGTGTCAATAAATTCAAGACAAATATCACCTTTCAGTTGATGGTCCCGTAGAAAGTGATATCTTATTTCTATGTGTTTGGTGCGAGAGTGACAAATCGGATTTTTCGTGAGATTAATGGAGCTAGTATTATCACATTTGATAGGGATGCATTGAGAAGAAATACCATAATCTACTAGTGTCTGTGTCATCCAAAGAATTTGTGCACAACAACACCCTGCCGCTATATATTCAGCTTCGGTGGTAGAAAGAGCGACGAAGTTTTGTTTCTTGCTAAACCAAGATACCAAGGATTTACCCAAGAAGTGACATGTGCCGCTAGTGCTTTTTCGGTCAAGTTTGCATCCGATAAAATCCCCATCCGAGAAGCCGCGAAGCTCAAAGGATGAGGATTTTGGATACCATAGCCCCAAGTTAATGGTGCCCTTGAGATACCGAAAAATATATTTTACGGCACATAGGTGAGATTCTTTGGGATTTGCTTGATATCGAGCACAAAGACATACACTAAACATAATGTCGGGACGGCTAGCAGTTAGATAAAGTAAACTATCGATCATACCTCGATACTTACGAATGTCGACGGATGTGCCATCTTCATCATTGTCAAGCTTTATCGTTGTTGCCATAGGAGTCCTCATAGATTTGGATGAGTCAAGTTCGAAACGCTTGAGGAGATCCTTTGTGTATTTTGCTTGATTGATGAAGGTCCCTTTGGGTCCTTGTTTGATTTGTAAGCCCAAAAAGAATGATAGTTCACCCATCATGCTTATTTCAAATTCTTCCTGCATAACTTTAGCAAATTCTACACAAAGTGTATTGTTAGTAGAACCAAATATAATGTCATCAATATAAATTTGAACCAATAAAAGAGTGCCATTATGGGATTTGATAAAAAGTGTCGTATCGACTTTGCCCTTAGAAAAATTGTGAGAAACAAGAAAGGAGCTAAGGTGCTCATACCAAGCACGGGGAGCTTGTTTGAGGCCATAAAGGGCTTTCTGGAGTTTGAACACGTGATTAGGAAATTGAAAATCTTCAAAGCCAGGAGGTTGTTTTACATAAACTTCCTCTTTAATAATACCATTTAGAAAAGCACTCTTAACATCCATTTGAAAGAGTTTAAAATCATTAAAGCAAGCAAAAGCATATAGCATACGAATGGATTCAAGACGAGCAACCGGAGCATAGGTCTCATCGTAGTCAATGCCTTCCTCTTGGTTATAGCCTTGGGCAACCAATCGGGCTTTGTTACGAGTCACTAACCCATCTTCATTAAGTTTATTACGAAACACCCATTTAGTTCCAATAATGGGATAATTGCTAGGTTTTGGGACAAGTTCCCAAACTTTGTTTCGCTCAAATTGATTTAGCTCTTCTTACATCGCTATCATCCAAAATTCATCAAGAAAAGCATCATTAACATTTTTAGGCTCTATTTGAGAGATAAAAGCCACGTTTGCACAAAGATCACGAGTGGAGGATCTAGTGCTAACAATGGAAGAAGAATCCCCAACGATAAGCTCCTTAGGATGATTGGTGACAAATCTCCATTCTTTTGGGAGATCCTATTGAGGAGGCTCGAGAGGAGGAGACTCTTTTGTTTGAGGAGTCACAACTTCATTGTTAGATGAAGAAGGACGATCTCCAACCCAAATGAGATGTCATCAATATCATCGGAAGAGGAGAATGTAGAAGAGTTAAGTTCATTAAAAGAGACATTGATTGACTCTTTGATAACAAGACTTCTTTTATTAAAAACACGAAAATATTTACTATGAGTAGAGTATCCAAGGAATATTCCTTCATAGGCTTTCTCTTCAAACTTGCCTAGGTTATCCTTGGTATTCAAAATAAAACAATTACATCCAAAAACTTTAAAATATTCAATAGAGGAAATTTTGTCAAACCAAAGCTCATAAGGAGTCTTTTTAGAAATAGGTCTAATCAAGACCCTATTTATAACATGACATGTCGTGTTAACGGCTTCCGCCCAAAAATATTGGGGGAGCTTATATTGGTTTAACATAACCCGAGCCATATCGTCAAGGGTTCTATTCTTTCTCTCCACAATACCATTTTGTTGAGGAGTTCGTGGACAAGCAAAATCATGTCCAAAACCATTCTTTTTACAAAATCTTTTGAAATCGGCATTGTCAAATTCTCCTCCATGATCACTTCTAATCTTGTTAATAGAAAAACCTTTCTCATTTTGAACACGTTTACAAAAAGCAACAAATTCACGAAAAGTATCACTTTTGCAAGCAAGAAAAATAACCCAAGTAAATCTCGAAAAATTATCAACCAAAACAAAAGCATAAAGCTTGCCTCCAAGACTAGCAACTCTACTAGGACCAAAAAGATCCACATAAATAAGTTGAAGAGGTCTAGAGGTACTCACAGAGTTGATGGATTTGAAGGATGACTTGGTCAACTTACTTTTCTCGCATTCTTTACACACCATATCCTTTTTGAACGGGATACTTGGGAGTCCTCTTACGAGCTTCTTGGTGGCAAGACGAGAAATGGTATCCATGTTGGCGTGTCCGAGCCTCATGTGCCAAAGCCAACTTTCATCGTTCTTAGCAACTAATCACCTGTCATTGTTAGTATCTTCGATAAGATATAAAACATAGATATTATTTTCTCTAATGCCTTCATAAACAATAGATCCACTTGAGCTATCGGTAATGAAATATTTGAGCTTAACAAACTTGATATCATAACCATTATCGGTAAGATGACTAATACTAAGAAGATTGTGTTTAAGATTAGTAACAAGACATACATTCTTAATACAAGGATAAGGAAGAGAACCGATATTACCATTTTCTATAATGTGACCTTTAAGATTGTTACCAAAAGAGACGTGTCCTTCCTCCTTCATCGATAGCGTTGTAAATAATGAAGCATCCCCGGTCATGTGCCGTGAACAACCGCTATCGAGAATCCACTTGCTTTTAGCATGAGAAGGACTTTTCACCTACATCATAAGTTGAAGATGAACATTTTGGTACCCATGATCGTATGGGTCCTTGAGTGTTAGTCTTAGGAACCCACTTATAAACTTTCTTATCAACTAGTTTCCTTGTATGACAATAATTGGTCATATGTCCAAGCAAACCACAGTAGTTGCAAATCATAGAGGATTTAGAAGAAGATGTGTGAGTAACATGCATATGTGAATCTCTAGTACGAGGAGTTCTATCATTAGTATTATGATGATGATAATAAAAAGCATGATACGAAGTATTTTTTTTAACAAATGGTCCTTTCCTTATGTTAGAATAGGACTTGTGTGTAGTGTTCATGTAAGAAGTATGCCTAGCATTGTGATGAGTGTGGAGGTGTCTTGGAGCATGTATGTGAGTAGTGTTCTTATTGCCTAGTTTCTTACTCTGAACAAGAAGATCATTATACTTAATAGTGTAGAAGCGTGGAATTTCAGAACCCGAAAGTCTATGCGCCAGACTACATGTGCCAAAGCTTGGACAAAGTGCTTCACAGCAAAAGCAACAAATATAGACATTGAAAGAGGACTTTTTATTTAACATTTAAAAGTCTATTACATGTCTAAGGAAGATTGTACAAAGGAGAATTTCTACAAAGAAAGGATCCTAAGTCTACATCCAACAACCACCATGCGCCTCCAGTCAGGCGCAACAACCACCATGCGTCCTCAACCAGGCACATCCCGCCAAGTGCACTCAGCAGGGCGCATCCTTTCAGCAGCTCAGTTATGTGCATCCCCAGTTATGTGCATCCCTTCAGCAGCCCAGTTATGTGCCGCTCTTCCAGCCAGGCTCACCTGATAAATGCTTTGACTAATGAAGCATTTAACCCTCTGGCTGGAACCAAGGAAGAGAAGAGCACCACAAAATCTGTGGCCAGGGGAGGCTTCGAAAGAGCCTCCAAAGGCGAAGGAAGACCGTGATCGAAACCACGGCTAAAGGAGCAGCTTTCAACACAACCAGAATGGGCTACACCCATTTTGAAGGAAGAAAGAGCTACCAAAGCCGCAGCACCGCCATTCCGATCTACGGCTCTTCCGGAGTAACGGAAACGAGGCCCGTACATCCCTATCTTTGGATGCAACAGGCACCTTCCGCCTGCCTCGGAAGCCCTCGACTCCGTCTTTTGGATGTAACAGTCACCTTCAAGTGCATCAACGAAGACACTGCATCGCATCTTCACCCTCGGGAGCATCTCGTCAACAGAATGCATTCGAACACACAAGTTCATATCGGAAAGACGTGAGAGAACGAGAGGCCAACCCTCTCTCCATACTACTATTATAGGCCGGGCAAATCAAACCCATGCGCCAAGTGGATGGCTCTCCAAATTTTGTGCAATGAATTTGCATTAACTGGATGAATCGGACGCTTCGAATTCAGCCAAGTCAAAACGGATATTTTAAGCACTCGAAGAACGTAACAGTTGCACCATCAAAGATGTCTCACGAAGCGGATACGCCGGCCAGACCACGCATCACACAGACGTGCCCTTATACATCAAGCACATCACACAGACGCGCCCTTCAGTACCAAGAGCATCACAGAGGATGCGTCCCCATGCGTCCCCATACGCCTAGTGGAATGCCAATCGACGCGCCCACTTAGCTGTCTATCGAATGTCAGAAACATTAAATGCTGAACTGACAGAGTTGGCAGCACGCCTCCCAAAGTCTGAGCAGTCGGCAGCTTTTTTAGAAGATGAAGCATCCCCAACGTCAGCATCATTATTACTCCTCACCGACGGCTACTGCCACGTGGACACCCAACCAGCTCGTATGCGCCTCCGCAACCATGCGCCCAAACGTCAAAAGCTGTGCGCCTCAAACTTTTCGCTGATCCCTAAAGACAGAAGAAAAGTCACTGTCACAACTCTGCATGCGCCTCAAAAGCCATGCGCCCCAGACTCCCCCCTGATCCCAAAAGACAGGAGTAAAGTCACTACTGAAGCTTTGCATGCGCCTCAAAAGCTATGCGCCCAGAATGGTTCGTGACTCCTAAAGGTTACGAACCAAAGTCTCCTCTTGCGTCCAATCCTAGGCGCATCCTACCAGATCATTCCCTCCACCAAATCCTAGATCTCTGAGCCATGGGTCGACGACACGTATCCTTTGACTCGACTCATCCAAGATCTCAGCAACAGAAAAATCTTCTTCTCCGCTACGTGCCGGTTCACAACAGCAACATGAAAAAGTCAACCCCCTCGATCAGGGCGCATCGTCCATGTGCCTCCATCAGCAATCAATACGTGGCATCCCCGCGTACAGGCGCATCCTATATATGCGCGCACGAGCAGCCAGCCTGCAATACTATAAATAGAGGGATCATTTCCTTCTTGTGGAGACACAGGAACCAATCTACGTGCATACATATCAACCTCCACAGCGAACAGACAGAGACTTCGCACCACCAGGGAGGCAGATACAGACACTCAACGTCTTCCTTCTCTCAACAAGCTCCAGCACCCAGAGCAATCCAGACCTTCAGAGAACCGATAACCGTCGTCAGATCGTCAACGGCATCAACGTATTACCACTCACTCCATTGGCACAAGGAACCCAGATTAAACAAAAGTGTACTCCTAGGACTACATCTAAGTCCTATATTGTAATACTGTTCTGTTTGTATTGAAATTTGCAATCAAAGAATTTTAATGGCAAATAAGCTGGCGACTCTGCTGGGGACCTCTTTCTCCTCTACCGAGAAAGCTGTGTCATAATTCGACGACGTGAAGGTGGGCTCCTCCCACAAGACGCTGGTCGTACGCCTCAATCAACAAGCGTATGAGGAGTTCATCTCTGAAGGCAGTGCGAGTCCTTCGAAGCGGCTGCCGAAGCCGAAGAAGACCCGCCGAGTCTGGGTGCGCAAGGTCGACGCCTCGGGCACTACCACCGAAGGGGATGCGCCAATCCAGCCTTCCCTTCCTGCTAACGTCCTCAGCAACCAAGATGCGCCTGCTGGTGCAGCGCATCTCTCGGGGAAACGTGTGGCTAACCACGTTCCCCAACCATCTCCCTCTCAGGCGAGGAAGATGCGTCGACGGAGCAGGGGCACAGCCAATACCCCGCGTATCACCTCTGATGCGCCACAGAAGATCTCTGTCTTTGACAGACTCACTCGCTGTAGTGGCAAGGAGAATTTGGATTCTGTGTACTACGCACCCCAGCGGTCTGGTACGAAGAAATCCAAGGCAGCACGGGCCATGCGTCCCAAACGTGCTATGCCAGCAATAAGCCAGAAGCATGTGCTCACAATCATACGTACTGCTGATGGTAAGTTGTACAAGGTCGACTCGAGTGCGCGGCACCGAGAACGAGCCGACCTTCAAAGCCCTTGTCTCACTTGGACGCATCTACTGCGTGCACAACCAAGTCGAGCAAGGCAAATCCAGTGGTCTTGAACTCCCGCGCCTCCTTCGGTGGTGCGTTTGAGGTCCGTTCAAGTCACTCCAAATGCTATGGTTCCCCCACTACTGATCGGGATGCCTGTTTGGTATTATATCAGGAGGCACAGCACTCACTTGACCACCCTGGCGCTTGGCCTTGCCATGCGCTTGAAGGGGGTGCGAAGGTGGCACTCTCCTCCAACGATCTGCGTAACGTGATTACTCACAAGCGCCGATCAGGAGAGTTGACTGACAAGCACGATGCGCCTCTTACAGGGCATACTTGTGCTGTGGTCACCATCAACTGCTGTTGCAAAGCGGCAGTCCCACCAAGGCAGTCGGTGTTCCAGCGGCTGCAATCATCGATACCCCTCCGACGTCGCCTCGAAAAGAAGGTATCAACAGAAGAGGAACCAATGGTTGCCTCATGCAACGTGATCTCCAACTCCTCGTCAGTCCGAAAGGCGACTGGCAGTCTCTCTTTCTCGTCCAAGAGCCAGCCGAGGAAAACCAAGATAGCTGTCTCATCCTCCGGAGTGTTCGAAGGCACTCGAGCGAGGAAGAAGTTCTTGGAGGAAGCTGGGGGTAGTCAGACCCTTGTCGAGCCTCCTTCCGAAGACGAGTGTGTCTAAAACACACTTGGAGCAGATCCTTGAGGCAAAGTCAGCCTCCCAGAAGCCCCTGAAGACGAGGATATCCCCCAGAACATAGCTGGAGGTAGCCTAGCATCTGCGAACCCGAGTTCCGGAGACGAAGAGGCCCTTCAAGACGGAGCTGAGGGTAATCAGGCCCTTGCAGATGTGCCTGTGGTGAATGTTCTCCCGAACATAGCCGGGGGTAGCCCAGACGAAGCTTCAGGAGAGGCAACTCCCCTACAAGAGAGTGAGGCCGAGAGTGAGGCCTCAACTCATCCATCCACTCCCGGCCGCGTCATGACAGTGAACGTGACTGAGGCTGATGTCGAGTCTGATGCGCCGCCAACAGACCTCGTCCAGCACATAGATACCCTGGAGGGAGGACTCAAAACCCTCTCTGCCTCCATGCAAACACTGACTCAGGTAGTATTTGAGGTACGGTCAGCTTTGACCAGGACACCTTCTGCCGGTCCCGACCCAGGGGCCAACGGAGAAACGAGTGTACCCCTTCAACGGGTTTCCTCGGACGCAGATTGCCGAGAAGCACCTCGGACGTCGGAGCCCTCAAATGCTCAACATCCGGTGGTACCACCTTCCCCGACTCCCAGCTCCACAGAAGACGTGGTCGAGATAATTAGGGACCTGCACGAGCGCTTTGAGTCCAAGACGAGATAAGAGAAGCGCCAGAAAATGGGCCTCCCCCAGCCTTATCCCCTCGAGTGAAACAAGGTGGTTTATCCTCCAAAGTATAAACCACAAACACTGACGCCATACGACGGGAAGGACTCTCCTCGTCGCTACCTGACGTATTTCCAGTCTCAGACGGGACATCTTCCGAAGGAGGACGCGCTTCTTACCAGCATATTTGTTGGGGCACTGAAAGGAGTGGCGTACGACTGGTACTGCAGCCTCCCCGACAATTCAATATCTTCCTTCGACGACCTGACGTGCCTCTTTCTCGACCGTTTCTACGACGGCGGGAAGGACATGACAATGGCATCCCTTATAGAGATACGCCAGAAGGAGAAGGAAACAGTTCGAGTGTTCATCGAACGTTTCCGACAGGCCTGCTTCAGACTGCCCCCGGGCATGCCAGAACATGCGCTTCTCTCCTCCTGCAGCATGAACATGCTGCCTGCAGTCAAGCTCTGGCTCAACTCTACTCCTCCTCCCGACTGGAGCTCCTTGATCATTGAAGCAGAAGCCGCGGAGAAGAAGGCAGCCAACGCTCGTCTTCTAGGAGTCAATTTTCCTGCCTTCGAGGACAAGGGAAAACGGCCTGCAACCAACAATCCCGCACGAGAGGCAAAGGGGAAGCAGGCATTGACTATCAATGCCTCAAAAGGTGCATCAGCACCTGCTCAGAAACTTCCACTTGCACCAAGACCGAAGGAGGTTTATTCGTTCAACGACGAGGATACCCTGCAACTCTTTGAGATACTGAAGCAGGGTGACAAGATCAAGCTTCCGGACCCTAAGCGTCCCGATGAAGTTAGGAAAGTGGACAACCCGAGGTACTGTCACTACCATCGGTTTGTCGAACACCCAACCAAGGACTGCTATGTCCTCAAAAATTACATCCAGCGCATGATCAATGCGGATGTAATCTCCGTCGACTATGAAAAGAAGACGGTGTCAGCCAACGTGGTGTCACTCCAGTTTGGCACCCTGCCGTCGACTACAACACAGGATGGCGTCGTCCCCATCCCTAAGGCGACAATGGAGGTGGTTAACTTACCACCAACCCGTGACAATATGAGTGGACTCATCCCACTCACCACATCTCGAGGAGAGATCCTGTGGGTTCACCCCGATCTCGTCTCCGAGGTGACTCAACTGGAGGTACGCCCTACCTCCAAATCCAAAGACAGGAAGATCAAGTCTTGCCGCATGGTCTCTTCTTCAGCGGAAGAGGCACTTCCTGTGCAGACGCGTTCACAACAGAACGTCCAACCCGACGAAGCTGCCGTCAAGGTGGTGCCTCCTGGCACCGTCCCTGCTGTCCAGGACGAGGGCCCGTCTAAGCCCTTAGCAGCCAATAAACAGAAGCAGATAGAGGCCCGCTTCGATAGGCCTCTGCGAAAAGAGAATGCTTCGGGGCTAGCCAAGCCCCACAACTTCGACATACTGGCGCAACTCGCCAGTACTCCTGCCCGCCTATCTCTGTTCGAGCTCCTCCGTCTTTCCAAAGACTCCCGAGAAGCTCTCTGCGAAGCTCTGAAGGATGCTGAATCCTTTCTCAGTCAGGTCAAGCAGCCGAAAGATCTCCCGATTGTGTGCAAGCACTGTCACTGTACGGAGGAGGTTATTCCCAATATAACCTTCATCCAACAGGACATGTTGCTCAAATACAATCGACACAACAGGCCGCTGTATTACACATGGTACATCGGTTCAGTCAAGGTGAAGCGGATTCAGATCGATCCGGGTTCTTCCCTCAGCATCATCCCGAAGACGCTGCTCTCAACACTGGGGATCCCAATGTACCAACTGGCGCCCTCCAACACGACAATCAGTGGTTTCAACGCCAGCAAAAGCGAACCACTGGGCAAAATACGATTAAAGTGCCACATCGGTAACCTCAGAACCGAGGTCACTTGTTATGTCGTGGATGCTGAAGTCAACTACAACCTTCTGTTGGATCGCCCATGGCTGCATGAGTACATGGTGGTGCCATCCACGCTCCACCAATGTATGAAGTACGTGTCCACCAACAACGTCATCCGTACGGAGTTCGCGGACATCGACCCTTTCAAAGGGATTGAAGCCTACTTCACCGATGCTGACTTATACAAATCACTTGACGAGGATGAAGCCAATGATGCTGACGACGAAGCAGAAACAGCAGCAGAGCCGGACATGGAGCCTGAGGTCACCCCGACGCTCCTTTGAAGATCCGACTCAAAGGCAAACCGCCTCAGAAGTTGCCTTCCATGAGCATTAAGCTACCCGGGAAAGCACCAGCTGCACCTGAAGCTCCCCTGAAGATACGGCTCAAGGGAAAGCCGCCTCAAACATCGACCCCCCTCGTGGAAAAACTACAGGGGAAGGCGTCAATCATCGGAGGCACAACGGAGGCACCTCTGAAGGTGCGTCTTAAGGGAAAGCCGCCGCCATCCCAGCCGCCAGAGAAGGCCCACGTTGTCCTCTCGGACTCCAAAGCCAACGCTGTGGTGGACTCTCCCGATCCTACTCCAGTGCTTACAGATGAAGAGTTGGGGGAATATATCTCGGCTGATGTAGATGCCCCTTCTCTGGACAATGTAATCCCGCGGGATAAAATCTCATATTTCATCAATAACATAGTGTCTTTTAATTATTCTAGTCTTCCACATTGGAATGCCATGTATACATTAGATAACGCTCTACGGTCGTTGCAAACACAAATAACGACCGTCCATCATGTAAATCGAGTAGTCCCGTCCCAAGGGGTCTGTTACATAGTCCCACCACGGAGTCGAGACGAAGAATCCATCATCTTCGGCAAGGTTGAGCGTCATCAAGACCTCCCGCCACTCGAGCCAGAACCAGATGCCGGCAGAATGCAACTCTATCGGTACACGGACAAGGCAAAGTACCTCATCCAAAAGATGGGTTATGACCTAAAAAGCGACAAAGGCCTGAACTACGGCAAAGGTCGACGTTCCTCTCCGGCTTCCAACACCTAAAGGAAAGCCGCAGGACTATTACAATCGAACTCGACGGGGGGTAGGCTATGTCACGCCACCGTCAACTCCAGAGAGTTCAGACGCGAAAGAAGCAGAACATTCTCACTCGTCTGAAGCATCAACGTGGGACTCCGATACCAGTATCGGCTCAGTCTTTAATAGAGTGTTGTCAGCCAACATGACGTCTGCACAATCCTAAGAAGAAGAAGGCGAAGACCAAGCGCCGGAATTCTTCGAAGAAGAACCCTGGGCTCAATGCCTGGGACAACAATGGGAGTCTCATTTTGAATTACGTGAACCTCCCACCGAAGACGAAGTCAAGCAGATCGACCTTGGGGATGGATCTTCTTCCAAACCCATCTTCGTCAGCAAAAGCCTCAAAGGAGAAGACCGAGAATCTTTAATCCAGCTGGCTTAAGAATATATCGACGTCTTCGCCTGGAGCTACGAAGATATGCCGGGACTTGATCCCCAGATTACGATGCATAGGTTGAACATCTTGCCTGATGCCAAGCCTATCAAGCAACAACAGCGGCGCTTCCGTCCGGACATCATGAACGCCATCGATCAGGAGGTAGACAAACTCTTGACTAGCAGCTTCATCCGTGAAGAGCAACACCCAGACTGGGTAGCCAACGTCGTCCCCGTCACCAAGAAGAATGGAAAGATACGAGTCTGTATTGACTTCAGAGATCTCAACTCTGCTTGCCCGAAGGACGAATTCCTGCTTCCAATTACCGACATGATGATCGAGAACACGTGTGGCTTCGAGCGCATGTCTTTCATGGACGGGTATTCGGGCTACAAACAGATCAAGATGTTATCCGATGACGCAAAATATATGTCATTCAGGACTCCAAAGGGCATTTTCTGCTACACAGTGATGCCCTTCGACTTGAAGAATGCTGGTGCGACATACCAACGTGCTATGAGCACCATTTTTTGTCAGCACCTTCGCAAGACAGTCGAATGCTATGTCCACGACATCGCAGTCAAGAGCCGCCTCAAAGGAGATCACCTGCAAAACCTCAAGACAGTCTTCGACCTCATGCGGGCGCATCAACTCAAGATGAACCCCGCTAAATCCTTTCTTGGGGTTTCGAGCGGAAAGTTCTTGGGCTTCATCATCACGGCAAAAGGCATTCATGTCGATCCGGAGAAGACCAAAGCAATTCTTGATATAGACTCTCCAAAGAATCTTCGAGAACTTTGAGGCCTACAGGGACGTCTGGCGTACATCCGGAGGTTCATAGCAAACCTTTTCGGCAAATGTCAACCCTTCACCCAGCTCATGAAGAAGGGAGTCTCTTACGTCTGGACAGAGGAATGCCAAAAGGCTTTCGACGACATCAAAGCCTACCTGACAAGCCCTCCAGTTCTGGTGGCACCCGTCGCTGGCAAACCATTCCTGTTCTACGTCCGTGCCATGGATCATTCCCTCGGCGCCCTGCTAACTCAGAACAGCGACACAGGCTATGAGCAAGCAATCTACTACCTCAGCCGAACCCTGATCGGGGCCGAACACCGGTACAACCCCGTTGAAAAGGAGTGCTTGGCTCTGGTATTTGCCATCCAAAAGACTCGTCATTATGTCTCGGGCCAGACAATTCACGTCATTTCCCGAGTCAATCCGCTCAGGGTCCTCATGACGAAGCCAGGATCATTGAACTCCCGGCTAGCCACATGGGCGATCTTGCTAACGCCATACAACATGGTGTTCATTCCACAGAAGGCTGTTAAGGGTCAAGCTCTGGCCGACTTCTTAGCTGCACACCCCATCCCGGAGTCCTCAAGACTCTATGAAGACATCCCAGATGAGGTCCAAGAATCAAATGTCACCGAAGAAGGCTCCGTCTGGCGGATGTTTTTCGATGGCGCTTCAAGAACAGGCCCCAAAGGCCAAATCATCGTAGGAGTAGGGGTGGTACTAGTCTCCCCCGATCAGCTGGTCATCCAGCGTGCTTACTCCCTTTCGAAGCCATGCTCCAACAACGTGGCCGAGTACAACGCGCTCATTATGTGACTCCAGCTAGCACAACAGCTAGGGGTAAAACATCTGGAAGCCCACGGTGACTCAAAGCTCGTCGTAAATCAGATCAGAGGGTAATACGAGGTTCGCCATGAAGATCTAATCCCCTACCATGAAGTTGCATTGAACATCATTTCAACCTTCACTGGGTTCTTCATCGAACACGCGCCTCGTCTACAAAATCTAGAGGCCGATGCTCTGGCTGGCCTCGCAGCCTCTTTGGCGGCACCCCTCGGAATTCAACACTACGTCACGGTAGTGGGTCGAGACTTGGTCTGCCCTAAAAACAACCTGCGCTCACAAGTGGCCCACGCCATGTCAGCGGGTACCGGTGTTAACGTCCGGGACTGGAGATTCCCGTTCATCGACTTCGCTGTCTACGGAATTCTTCCAGAGGACCCGAAAGAAGCTGTCTCAGTCAGGAGACGCTCTCTTCGATTCTACTACGATACGGCTACTAAAATGCTGTACCGGCGCTCCTACGATGGACTTCTCCTTCGATGTTTGTCTAACAAAGAAGCAGCCGAAGCCCTTCGAGAAGCTCATGATGGAACCTGCGGGGCCCATCAGCCCGGTCCTAAGTTGCAGGATCGACTGTGATGCATGGGCTATTACTTGCCAACTATGGCCGCTGACGCTGTTGAATATGCTAAGAAGTGCCATGCGTGCCAGCTTCACGCAGACTTCATTCATACACCGTCCGAACCACTACATCCTACAGTCGCCTCTTGGCCCTTCGAAGCTTAGGAAATGAACATTGTGGGACCGATCACCCCTCCTTCATCGAGAGGACACCGCTTTATCCTAGCAATCACCGACTACTTCTCCAAATGGACAGAAGTAGTTCCTCTGGCAGAAGTGAAAAGCTCCAGGGTGATCAGATTCATCAAGCACCACATCATCTACCATTTTAGGGTACCCCGGAGGATCATCCATGATAATGGTCCTCAGTTCATCAGCCATGTCTTCAGCCGATTCTGTGACAAGAATTGCATTCAAAACGTGGCATCAACCGCCTACAATCCGGCAGCAAACGGATTGGCCGAGGCGTTCAGCAAAACTATCGTCAGGCTACTCAAAAAGCTCGTGTCATCTAACAGACGCGACTGGGACGAAAAGCTCGGCTAATACCTTTGGGCCTACCGCACAACGGTACGGACCCCGACAGGCAACACACCATTCTCCTTGGTCTACGGGAGCGAAGCGGTACTGCCTCTTGAGATTCAGATACTCTCACTCTGCGTAGCAATCATAAACCAACTCACAGAAGAAGACAATCAACGTCGTCGTCTGCGGGAACTGGAGGCACTTGACGAAAAGCGTCTCCTAGCTCAACAACGCATCGAACTCTACCAAGCCCGTATATCACATGCTTTCAACAAGAAGGTCAAGCAGAGGACTTTCCAAGTTGGCGACCTGGTTCTGGCAGTCAGGAGGCCGATGGTGTTGACTCACAAAACACCAGGAAAGTTCGAGCCCAAATGGGAAGGACCTTTCATCATCGAGACGGTATACTCAAACGGTGCTTACCGTCTCGCCAAACCCAATGGAGACTTGTTCATGATGCCCATCAACGGCAAGTTCCTAAAGAAGTACTACCCTTGACATCTTTTCAGACATGTACTTCCATTCCACAAAATCATACGCTTCCGGAACCCAGTTGTTCCGCAGCATCCTCCAGTAGAAGAACAACCACGTCCACATCACCTCTGAGTTGTCCCCCTACACCCTACAAGGCAGAATCTTACACCCCGTAAGACTACGCTGTCCTTCATGTTTACCACGTCCACATTACCTCTGAGTAAATATCCCGTACAGACAACCCCCGCATTGCCGTACATCGATCGCAGAACTTCTACGTCCACATTACCTCTGAGTAGTTCCGTGCATCTCCCAGGGTCATTCCTACCACGTTCATAACACCTCTGAGTAGGAAGATTCTATCATTTGAACCCCATATTTGCCACGTCCATATTACCTCTGAGCAAATACATTGGGTCCTTCAAACTTATTATCTGTATCTGAAACCAAGGTACGCAAAAGATAATAGGTCCACATAAATCATCAAAGTTTATGACAAGCAAAAATGAACACATCGCAGAAAATGGTGTACTTCTTTATTATTTCTAAAAAAGAAGAGTAAAGGATTACACTATCCCCAGCAAGAGTTGCAAAAATACAAAAAACAGAGACTACAAGCCCTAAATATCCCCAGGGTTGGCGGAAAGCTCTGCAATTCGGCGTTTTAAGTCTGCCGCCCGAGTCTCCACAGTCGCCAAGACTCGACGTTCAGCTTCCTGACGCATCGCTTCGACAGCCTCAGCAGAAGTTTTATTCTCGTGCTTCCCATCAAGCTGCTGTCTCTGCTGAGCCAGGGTAAGAGCTCGGAAAGTGAAAGCTGCTTCCTCCTTCTTGAATACTACGTGTTCAGCCTACACACGTTCAGCGTCCAATAGGAGTCGGGCCCGCTGATCCTCAAGGTGGCGTATTTGCACGTCAATCTCCGCGATATTTGCGTCCAGTGCAGCTCGTGTCTCCTCTGTCTCCCGTATAGACTGAGATAACCGCTCCACTGCAGCTTCAATCTCAGATACTTCGCATTCCCAGACACTCACAGTGGCCTGGTAGGAAGACACAGTCTCGGCGAGCAACTTCTCCTTCTCCGTATCTATCAGGACAGAGAGGTCATTCTGCTGGATGTGCCCTAATTCAGAAAGCCGATGGTCCAACTCAGCCACCGTGGCTTCCAGAATGTCGGCCATATGCTCGTGGCCCGGGTGAACACGGATCAAGTTGATATGAGGCAATGCCAGTGTTCTTGCCGTCGCAAAGCTCCCCTTGGCGTCCATCACTGCTGACACCCCCCTCTGCAGCATTTTATACACTGCCTCAACGATGAATCTCATATATTCATCTGCGTCCGCCAGCACCTGTGGTGTCATGACAGGACTTAGAGGAGCTACCCCAGTTGGCGGACCACAAGAAGACCCGCCAACCTCTACATGCGAGGCTTGAACCTCGGCATCAATAGGCTCTTCATCAACAGGGGCTGGACTACTAGCCCGAGGAGCCAAAGGAGCAGAAGGAGACGGCACAGGTGTCGAGATAGTACCCCAAGTGGAAGGAGCAACAGAGGGTTCCATCACACCCTTACCCTTCCCAAACTTGGAAGTACCACCGATGTCAGCGACCACCTCTCCAGTCCCCAATGCGCTATCAATAGCCAATACCACCCCTAGTAGAACGGAGAGATCAACACTTGTCTCCTGACCCGCCCCAGGAGTCGAGACTGTCAGACGAGTCTCTTCATCAAATCCCTCTACAGGGACAGGATCTGTCACTACCTCCTGATTGGTAGCCACCTCAGCTTCCGTCGCTGAGTCTAGGGTAGGGCTCGGCAATGATGCAGCCGACCTCCCCTCATCATAACAAGGAGGGGAATCAACCCTCTCCTCTGTTCCAACCATCTCTGTTGCCCCCACAACAGGCTCTTGCAACTCTGGAGCAGCGTCATCCGAAGACGACGAACTCCACCCCACATCATCACCAGAAAGCCTCGTGTCTGCTGGACCCTTGGCATCCAAGGCCCCAGCCGCGGCCTTTATCATCTCGAAAGCTGCTGCATCCTCAGTTTCCCTTCTGACATAATCCGGGGACGCTGGAATCTCCATGACAACAACATCCTCCGGATTCTCCTTCATAGGAGACATCATAGTCGGCGGGATGCGCACTTCAGACGAACCCGCCATCTCCTTTGGCCTGCTCCCACCAGATTTTGGAGTACGAGGCTTTCTTTTTAGCGGCTCCTGTACAAAAGGGAAGCATTGATTACATAAAATGTTGAACCCAAACCAGACTATGTGGGGCATCCTTACCTCTGCAGATGCTGAATCCGATGACACCGTCGGTGACGATGTCTTCTTTAGCTTCTTTGACGCAGGAGATCCAGCCCCTGCATCTGCACGTCGTTTCGGTTGATCAACCGAAGGTTCAGTCTGACCCACTGGGATGCGATGGGGGCACCGTGATGACCCACCCCTGGTGGACGGTGTGGTCGAGCCCTAGCTGATACATGCCCAGTTACCGCTAACGGGGTGCCTGCAACGAGACTCGTCTCCCTATCATACCCGGAAGGCGCGGCAGCCATAACACAGTAAAACTTGGCGGCTGAGTAAAGAATGGGCGGCCGCGGATCCTGGGCAGGCAGCGTAAAGCGGGCTCCGGTACATCCAGCATTATAGTAATGCCAAGCTCGTGCGCCATCCAGCAAACTTCCAGCATACCCCAGGGTGATACTGGGATTGTCCAACATCAGCTGCGTATAACCGAATTGACGTGCAAAGCGGCTCGGTAAATACAGTTCTAGGAAGCACTGATTCCTGTTCCGGTACACCAGATGGGATGGCCGAATACTCTGCAACCAGCAGAATCCCCACGGAGGCAGAGTGGTGGCATCTTCACCTGAATCCCTTAAGTCTTCGTTTGCCTCAAAACCCAAGAAGATCGGACCAACTTTGGTGATCTTCCATCCCTGAAGATGGGATAAAACCCTTCTGCAAAAAGGGACGCCAGTGTGCGACCAACTCCTCTGGTGGAAACGGCGGAGGAATGCATCTCCGGCCCTGTAGTCTCCTTCTGAACCCGGACTCATTACGTTGGGATGGTGTAAAATTAACCACCCCATCAAATAGTGAAACGGCAGTTCAGTATGCGAGAAGTTACCTTTTCGACCTCGGTCATGAATTACATTTCCCGCGAACTCGCGTAAACCTCACAGTAAATTACATACTATCGTAGGGAGTAGAGCCAAGCGCCGGCCAAAGACCAACTTCACAGCTGGCAGGATCAAGTGTCGGGTCACTCTCTCTACAGAGCCGAATCCGCCAGGGAAGATATAATCCCGAAGCCAAACCATGAGATACGCGACCAATACTGCTTTTGACGACATTCGATGAGCAAGATGCCAGAAACAGCTGTAGGAGCATTCATCAGACTGCTGGTCCTCGTTTTCCTGGGGATTCTTTTCATCTAACCTGCTCATCTCAGAGAGCACTTCGCTACGAGAGAGCGCCGGCGGAGTGGAGAATTGCGAGGGATCCCCCTTGTCTTGCCTAAAGACGTAATCCCTCCAAGCGGTCACATGAGGCTGCAATCCGCCCTTGTCCCTCTTCTGCATATAGTAATGATGACTAGCCACTTCCTTAAAGACGGCCGTCATCTCCTCAGCCTTGTCCCCTAGGACTTGAAACTCTTCGTTGGTCGAAAAATACTCTTCATAGGGTTCCGATCCCCAAGGGAGCTTTGATACCATATACATCTCATGAAGTGCGAGCCCTAACTCCTCCACCGGAGTAAAAAAGGTCTTGGTATGGATATCAAACATCTCCAAGAGTGCGAGGAACATATGCCTGTTAATGTCAACACCTGCTTGGGTGGCACAAATTGCGGCAGTCAGCCCAATTTCTCGGAGCTCAGTCTGGAACTGCGACAAAACCCAGAGTGTCAGTTTATCCCATTTGGAAGCATAATGACACCAACCCTCTACCCGAAACTCTCCTTTCGGGTATGAGCGTTCCATCAACAACATACGATGTGCAAAATTCAAGGCACTATGGGCAAATGTATCAAGGGGAACATCACTGTAGATGCTCCCAGGGCGTAGAGTCCGCCAGGTGAAAGAAGACCCAGACCGCACTGCGGTCAAAGTATCCTTCTGATCGGAGGTTGAATCAATTTTGATGATGCCAGTCACCGCCCCCCCTGAGAGAGAGTAAGATCCCAAGACATCCTCCTCTTGGAAGCGAGTCGACAGAAGGCCATCAAAGGCCATTGACGTTCAAGTTGCTTAACGGTCATATACACTCCTTTTGCTGTGAAAAACCAGTCTTCCTTGACCTTCAACACTGTTGCTTCAGTAGAAGTAAGGCGGTCCCCAAACAGGAACTCAGGCTTCAAGAAGGTCACTTTATCAGATGTGGTAGATTTCAAAACTCCACGCTCCATCATCCGTTTGAGGAACCCATACTGCTGTTCCCGGATTTGAGTCATCCTCTCGGGATGCTGGTCCAGCATAATAGCGGCTTGAGCAGGGTTCATCACTTCCTCGTTATAATCTACTCCCGTCTGGCAGAGGGCAGTGTCCAAGAGCACTTCACTCAAGAGTGGGATAGGCATCGATACTAGCAAAGATTCGAAAAATGTTAGAAATAACAAAAGAATCTGAGTCTTATCAAAAGCGTATAGTGCGTCCGAGAGCCTCGGCGCATCATCAGGGTCTAAACCCAGACGCATCAGCAGCGGAACTTCGGTGCGTCATCAGGGTGTGTGCCCATGCGCGTCAGCAGTGCTTTGGCGCATCATCAGGGCCTAAACCCATGCGCGTCAGCAGTAGAGCCTCGGCACATCTTCAGGGCTTCAACCCATGCGCTTCGGCGGCAAAAACCTCGGCATATCATCAAAAGACTCAAGGTCTATGTGTGTTGGTGTACGTAAAATGAAACTTACCAACCACCTCCGGCCGAACTTCGACAGGCCGACGGGGAACATCGGCCGCTGCAGCTTTCACAGGTTCTTTTCCTTTGTCCTTGCCAGCACCGCCGCGAGGAGTCTTGGGAGCCATTTCTTTGAGAGAAGAAAAGTTAGGGTTTTTGAAGAAGAACTCTAAAGAAAGCAAAAGCAAGGAGAAGAAGAACTCTCTCTCTCCATCTCTCGCCTATTTATAGGGCTTGGTCGCACGCGTGAACCGATGATGTGTGATCTCAGCCGTCGCCTCGGGTTCTGTGAAGAGATAACCACAAATAAAACCAAAAAAAAGATCATCATTAATCTTTTTTAGGTTACCGAGGCATCATCATTTGCACTAACTGAGCGGAGCATGCGCCCAGCACTGACGTGCGGAGTATCTATGCGCCCTGACGGTTATGCGCCTCCACTACCATGCTTCTTATTCAAAGTATTCCAAAACTTATCCAAAAGTTTTGAAAACTTTGAAGGGGGTCTTGTAGAAGCATGGAATTTCAGAACCCGAAAGTCTATGCGCCAGACTACATGTGCCAAAGCTTGGACAAAGTGCTTCACAGCAAAAGTAACAAATATAGACATTGAAAGAGGACTTTTTATTTAACATTTAAAAGTCTATTACATGTCTAAGAAAGATTGTACAAAGAAGAATTTCTACAAAGAAAGGATCCTAAGTCTACATCCAACAACCACCATGCACCTCCAGTCAGGCGCAGCAACCACCATGCGCCCTCAACCAGGCACATCCCGCCAAGCGCACTCAGCAGGACATATCCTTTCAGCATCTCAGTTATGTGTATCCCCAGTTATGTGCATCCCTTCAGCAGCCCAGTTATGTGCCGCTCTTCCAGCCAGGCTCACCTGATAAATACTTCGACTAATGAAGCATTTAACCCTCTGGCTGGAACCAAGGAAGAGAAGAGCACCGCAAAATCTGTGGCCAGGAGAGGCTTCGAAAGAGCCTCCAAAGGCGAAGGAAGACCGTGATCGAAACCACGGCTAAAGGAGCAGCTTTCAACACAACCAGAATGGGCTACACCCATTTTGAAGGAAGAAAGAGCTACCAAAGCCGTAGCACCGCCATTCCGATCTACGGCTCTTCCGGAGTAACGGAAACGAGGCCCGTACATCCCTATCTTTGGATGCAACAGGTACCTTCCGCCTGCCTCGGAAGCCCTCGACTCTGTCTTTTGGATGTAACAGTCACCTTCAAGTGCATCAACGAAGACACTGCGTCGCATCTTCACCCTCGGGAGCATCTCGTCAACAGAATGCATTCGAACACACAAGTTCATATCGGAAAGACGTGAGAGAACGAGAGGCCAACCCTCTCTCCATACTACTATTTATAGGCCGGGCAAATCAAATCCATGCGCCAAGTGGATGGCTCTCCGAATCCCGTACAATGAATTTGCATTAAATGGATGATCCGGACGCTTCGAATTCAGCCAAGTCAAAATAGCTATTTAAAGCACTCGAAGAATGTAACAGTTGCACCATCAAAGACGTCTCACGTAGCGGATGCGCCGGCCAGACCGCGCATCACACAGACGTACCCTCCTACATCAAGCGCATCATACAGACGCGCCCTTCAGTACCAAGAGCATCACAGAGGATGCGCCCCCATGCGTCCCCATACGCCTAGTGGAACGCCAATCGATGCGCCCACTCAGCTGTCCATCGAATGTCAGAAACATTAAATGCTGAACTGACAGAGTTGGCAGCACGCCTTCCAAAGTCTGAGCAGTCGGCAGCTTTTTCAGAAGACGAAACATCGCCAACGTCAGCATCATTATTACTCCTCTCCGACGGCTACTGCCACGTGGCCACCCAACCAGCTCGCATGCGCCTCCGCAGCCATGCGCCCAAACGTGCATACGCCTCAAAAGCTGTGCGCCTCAAACTTTTTACTGATCCCTAAAGACAGAAGGAAAGTCACTGTCACAACTCTGCATGCGCCTCAAAAGCCATGCGCCCCAGACTTCCCCCTGATCCCAAAAGATAGGAGTAAAGTCACTACTGAAGCTCTGCATGTGCCTCAAAAGCCATGCGCCCAGAATGGTTCGTGACTTCTAAAGGTTACGAACCAAAGTCTCCTCATGCGCCCAATCCTAGGCGCATCCTACCAGATCATTCCTTCCACCAAATCCGAGATCTCTGAGCCATGGGTCGACGATACGTGTCCTTTGACTCGACTCATCCAAGATCTCAGTAACAGAAAAATCTTCTTCTCCGCTATGTGCCGGTTCACAACAGCAACATGAAGAAGTCAACCCCTTCGATCAGGGCGCATCGTCCATGCGCCTCCATCAGCAATCAACACGTGGCATCCCCGCATACAGGCGCATCCTACATATGCGCGCACGAGCAGCCAGCCTGCAATACTATAAATAGAGGGATCATTTCCTTCTTGTGAAGACACACGGACCAATCTACGTATATACATATCAACCTCCACAGTGAACAAACAGAGACTTCGTACCACCAGAGAGGCAGATACAGACACTCAACGTCTTCCTCCTCTCAACAAGCTCCAGCACCCAGAGCAATCCAGACCTTCAGAGAACCGATAACCGTCGTCAGATCGTCAACGGAGTCAACGTATTACCACTCACTCCAGTGGCACAAGGAACCCAGATTAAACAAAAGTGTACTCCTAGGACTACATCTAAGTCATATATTGTAATACTGTTCTATTTGTATTGAAATTTGCAATCAAAGAATTTTAATGGCAAACAAATAGAGGTGTCATATTCTCTCCTATTAGCATCTTGAACTTTATGCATAGCAAATTCATAAGACTTTCTCATGGATTGAATCTCATTATCCTTTTTTCTTGATAGTGACAAGGGATTCTTGAAACTTGAGTCGCAAAGACTATATTTCATCCGTGTCAGAAGCAGGAGATTTCCCCTTTACATCAATAATGATGCTTGAGAGTCTCTCTACTTTAAATTGAAGAGCATCAACCTCTTTTAGAGATTTCTTGTATTTATTCCTAACACCTTTGTGCTCTTCATGTAGTTCAAGGATAGCTTTCTCCAAGTCATCATAAGTAAGAGTATTTAAGGAGAGATCATCAAATACCTCATCGGTTGCCATGAGGCAAACGTTGATATTGTGTTTGCACTCTTTGTCGTTGTCGGAGTCACTTGCGTCACTCTCACACCAAATGCTTGTTTTGGCAAATTTCTTGGAGGACGAGCTTCATTTGCTAGGCTTCTCATACTTGCTTGAGTCTTTTCTTATCATAGGATAGTCCCTCTTGATGTGTCCGGTTCTTCTACATTGATAGCACGTCGGATCTTCCTCATTGTCCCGTCTGAAGCGGTTGACTTTGTTGAATTTGAGGAACTTTCGGAAGTGCTTAGCTGTGAGAGCTATTTCTTCATCATCGTCCGACTCGTTGTCGTCGGAGCTATCCTTGGAGTAGGACTTTGTAACCTTGAGAGCAAGAGACTTCTCTTTCTCTTTGGCCTTCTCCTTCTCCTTCTCTTGTATGGAAGATTCCTCTTGATCTTTCATATCGAGTTCATGAGTCATAAGCTTACCCATAAGGGTCTCAAGGTTCATGACTGTCAGGTCGTTCCCCTCAATGATTGCGGTAGCTTTAGGACTCCATACTTTTGTCAATCCTCTAAGAATTTTTCTGATCTTTTCATGAGCAGGATACTCCTTACCAAGAGAAGAAAGAGGATTAATAATATCACCAAAACGAGTAAACATGCAAGTAATAGATTCATCATGTTTCATCTTAAAGGAATCATATTCTTGCGTGAGTCTACTAATCTTAGATTCCTTTACTTGTGATGTACCCTCGTGTGTGACTTCAAGTAACTTCCAAATCTCATTGGAAGTCTTGCAAGTAGAGATTCTATTGAATTCACTACTATCGAGAGCACAATAAAGAGCGTTCATAGCTTTGGTATCTCGACTAGCAAGCTTCTTGGTGTTTTCAGTAAGAATGTCCCTAAGGGTGTCAGATGCAACATCCTCAATAACTCTAGAAGGAGTAGGGAGACCATTTATCACACAATCCCATAAATCAAAATCTATGGACTTCAAATAAATGCTCATCCTAATCTTCCAGTAGTTATAGTTGGTTTCATCAAATAGGGAAGGCCTATTTGTGGAGTGTCCCTCATTGTGGAAGGTGTTGATACTAGGATTAGTGGCCATGGATCACTCAAAGGGTGTAAATCCAAAACAAGAGAACAAAGCTCTGATACCAATTGTAGAACCCTAGAGGGGGGGGGGGTGAATAGGGAAATAAAATATAACTAAGCACAAGAAGCAATATAAGTCAAATGAAAAGATAGAGTAAGAAGATCAAACACAAGATGTATCCTGGTATCCTCGCTTAAGGCAATCCAGTCCCGAAACTCTCTCCGGCTTAAATCCACTATTTAATAAAATAGTACACACGAGTTTGGATCCGAAGAACTCGCCAACTTTAACACGAGTTTGGATCCGAAGAACTCGCCAACTTCAACACACGAGTTTTCTTACGAAGGCTTGCCAACTTCAAGTAGGAAAAGAAAAGGATGCTTTGATCTTCTAAACACTTGAAGATCGAAGAATAAAGCTCTTGTTAAACTCTAGCACTTTTGGGTTGGATGACAATTGAAGATTGAGTAGAGTAGTAATGGTGAAGCTCTTTTGTGGTTGAGAAAATTTAAAGCTTGGAAGAGATAGCCTTTAAGAGGAGAGACAAAAGCCTCTTTTATACAAATCCAAAGTCATAAAGGCCATTCAGCTATCAACCGGATTATCCGTCGGATTTCAACAAAAATCCGTCAGATTATTCGGTCAATAGTAACGGTCATAAAAAGAGCCGTTAGATGCATTAAATGCAGCTGCCAGATACCGTTGGATTTGAATTCAAAAGTTGTAAATAAGTCAAGCGGATTATCCGTCGGATTTCAGCAAAAATTCGACGGATGATCCGAACTATAGCTCACAAACTTGCTGTGAGAGGTTCGGATTATCCGCAGGAGTTCCGCGGATGTCCGTCGGATTATCCGAACTTCTGCTCACTAACTTGCTGTGAGCGATCGGATTATCTGGCAGATTTCCGCGGATGTTCGTCGGATTATCCGAACTTTGGCTCACTAACTTGCTGTGAGCGATCGAATTATCCGGCAGATTTCCGCGGATGTCCGTCGGATTATCCGAACTTCTGCTCACTAACTTGCTGTGAGCGATCGGATTATTCGGCGGATTTATCCGAAAATCCGGCGGATTTTCCGTCTCCTCTGAATGACTTTACTTCACCATTCTTTCTTTTTGTTTGTCATCTTAGCAAAGTGCGTACAAAATTCTTAGACATTTACAGACTCCGGAAAAGAACAGGGATAAGAACCGTCTTCTATGTAGACTTCAAGCTGGATCTTTTTGCATGGTCTGCTTCATAGTCTTTTGTATTTCTCTTTGTTGTAGTATATCATCATCTTGATAATGGAGAATTGAATGAGCTCCATGGTCTTTTTATAAGCTTCATGGAATTTGCATGGAGGTTCCTTTCTTCTATTCTTGTCTTTTTGGAAGTGACTGTGAAAAGTACAAACTAAAGACGTACAAGGGTTATTTTGAACAATGTATCAAAATCGATGTGCCAACAGGAACTGCTACGACAAGTTGAAAGGAAGCTGGAGAGCAAGAACGAGATTTTACTTTTGAAGGCAATTATGTTGGAATCAGAATACTCTCTATTTCATTAATTCATGTATACTTTTATATTATATATTGGATTAATTGTTACTCTGGGTAGAGTAGTTCATTTTCCTATTTATAGCTTAGAATGTCGCTTGTAGAATAATATTAATTTTATTATACAAGATTATGACCTGTGATAACCTATCCTAGAGCCTTACAGACCACAATTACGAATACGGGTACTAGAGTATTCATATGTCACATAGCCTGGGGATGGTGTTACGTACTCGGCTCGCCATATTCTGGGAGCGGGGCAAGACAATCCGACCGCTGCACAAGGCCAGATTTGCGTAAGACAAGAACCTGGCCTCGTTTGGTTCACGGATTCAAGGAATTCGAAAAAAAAAACTTGTTCCTTTACTTTGTTTGGTCGCCACAAACTTGGAAAGTATTTTCATAACATGGAGAAAAATATGAAGGAAAATGGCTCCTATCATGATCCATCGGATTCATTTTCCCTTCTCATTTTCCAGCATTAATTACCAAATATTATGACAAAAATAGTATTCAGTTATTGCTTATTTGACTAATTAACTCTTTGTATTATATTGACTATGATTATGTTGGAATTGGATATTATTGAAACAATGATATTTTTTTTCTTTTCTTTTCTACACCAACAAAACACTAGAAAAATTAAATATTTTTTCTTAAATATTTTTTTTAACAAATATAAAAAAATTTGATAGAAATTCTACTTTTCTATTCTATGAAAAATACAATAAAATTAATTTTTCTCACGATGGCCAAGTCTGATCAAATCCGGTCAAAATAGAATCTGGACGGAGCCATTAGACAAATTGACTAGCAGCACCAGTTGACACGTACGACCCCCTAATGCTGCAGAAGCTAGGGACAATTAATTGCTATGCTATAAGGGGAGTGTCAGTAGTGTGCTCACGGATGGTTATTTTTTGGGCTAATTATATGGGCACAGCCAAAAGTGATCGGGACTAGCCCATTTTTTCAATTTTTCTGCCCAGTTTCTAACAAGGACTGCCATGATCTAACAAGGACTACCCACTTTTCTGACAGTCCAGTCTGTAGACTAGACTGTCAGAAAGTGGGCAGTCCCAGGACTGCCACAATGGGATAGCACCGATTACTTTTGGCTGTGCCCATATAATTTGCCATTTTTTGTTGTGGGTTCCCAGTGCTTATTATTTTTTTGCCTACGGTTTTCTGAAACCAGTGGCCAAAACAATCTCGGGTCCGAGAATGCACCATGCCAACCGGCTCAATATAAATCTATACAAAAATAAACCCACAAACACAAACCTTTCCACCACAACAAAAAAAGGCTTTTTCTAAGGGCACCGCACATTTTACTGGGGGCATCATTTTACTAGGGGATAGCCCAAGTTTGAGAAACTTTTACTGGGGACGTCCCGAAAATTGCTTGGGGCTATCCCAAACTTAGGGTTTTTTCCTCCACTTTTCTCCAGCCGCCGCCTCCTTCCTCCTCCTCCGCCTCCAGCCGCCACCTCCCTCCTCTCCTCCGCCTCCAGCCTCCGCCTCCAGCCTCCGCCTCCCTCCTCTCCTCCGCCTCCTCCTCCAGTCCCTCACCGTCCCCATCCACCGGTCCCCGCACCGTCTTCCGCTTCGACGACTACCGCTCGACCGTTCGCTCCCTTGTCGACTCTGACTCTCGCTGTGCGGTCGACGGGAACGAGATGATGCGCTTCCACTGCCCACCCGGCGGCGGCGACGGGATCTACGACGCCAGTATCGTCTTCTCCCCGGTGTGCTCGTCGGGAAGCGGAAGGGCCGCCGACATCCAGACCTTCGGCGAGAATTGGGTTCTGGTGCAGCAGCATCTCCAAGGACTGCCAACTTGCTGGCAGTCCTAGGACTGCCACTAAGTTGGCAGTCCTAACATATGTTAGGACTTCCAACAGGGTGGCAGTCCTAACATATGTTAGGACTGCCAACCTGCTGGCAGTCCTAGGACTGATTGCTGGAAATAAATTGGGCTAGCCCCAAGTAAAAAATTTTGATGGCAAACTTGTAATTTTTTCAAAAATTTTGGGATAGCCCCAAGTAAATGGTGTGGTGCCCTTAGAAAAAGCCCAAAAAATCCCTCTTTTGTGTGTGTTAACCTTTCCAACCACAACCAAAAATCCCCTTTTGTGTGTGCTAAAATGAGTTATCTTCATTTTCGGAGAGGCAAGCAAACTCTACTAGTTGCTAACTTGTGTCATTGTTGATCCCACTCCGGCTTCAATAGTAAACTATTTAGACACCCACACCAGAAATCTCAAATCGGTATGTATTTTTGTTCTTCTATAATTTTATCAAATCACTCAAAAAAAACACGCCATGTTTTAAGTTTATTTCTTGTTCTTCTTGCTACTATCTACTTGATTAAATAGATTTTTCTATTGTTTCATATTTTTGACTGTAATACTTGCAATGATGTTACCAAGATGTCGGAAGTTGGCTATAATGATTTAACAAAGAGCAGTCTAGAAAGTTTGGACGTCTTCAATTTCAAGAATGTCTAAGCTTATTGCAACCTGACCGTGTAGGTGTCGAGTCTGGTTGGTTGTAGAGGCTTGCCTCGCCTCTTGTGTTCTGATCTCCTGTTAGTATGAGAAGATGCATATACGTACTTGACGTGGGTTGGGGGTTGATGTCAGGGGGGAGAGGCTTGGTGGTGGGGTTGGTGTGCATTGAAGACCCCCTCTGCAGGCCACCACCTCCTGTCTCCTCTCCCATTATACGATTATCCTTCCGATTTACCGGGAGCATGCAAATTGGAGGATGCAGATAGAATACAACAAATGGGAGTTAACTATTCTCCAAAAGGAGGTGGTGCATTTATTTGGGTTTCAACATTTAGATGAAATTAAAATTTTAATCCAAGATGTCCACTTAATTTTACGTCTCGCTGAGGTGGCCTCAACGCAACACTTTCCAATTGTCAGTTGGTGAAATGACGATTACACTTTGGAATGTTGCAAATATACTAGGGTTATCTATTACAAATGATCCTATATATTTTGATACTAGGGTTATCTATTACAAATGATCCTATATATACTAGGGTTATCTATTACACAAGTGAGAACTGTGAGAAAACAAAGCAAACAAAGGAAAGCTAGAATTTTTCGTTGCCCCTTAACAGCAGTTTACATCCTTATTTATAGGGGTCGAATACTACTACCGGTTCAGCGGGTTCTGGCTTACCGAAATCTTTCTTTTACAAAAAACAGACAACTCATCAATTAAGATGAGATCAAATATCTTTCTGTCACATCAAAGGACAGACACGTCCCCTTTACAGATAAGAGGGAATCTATTTTGTATTATGGTGGGGACCTGTATACCATTTCCCACCAATCTTCCCAGATGTCAAAATCTGTTGGTGGAGAGCCGTTATCTACTGGGTCCCATTGACGGATTTGCCTGTCTTCCTCCTCCTGTCTTTGTCCCTCTTGGGTCTTAATATTGTCGGACCCAGATATTTCGGAAGGTGTATCTGGTACCTCTTCATCAAGAATAGCCTATGGTGGTTCGTTCACTGGAGGAAGTTGTTGTATAGGTTGAACAAACACTGGCGCTTTGGGCTTCTTTTTATTCTTATGCAAGCGCCACCCAACTCTTTTCTGGTAGTGCTTCAGGACCTCTCTGAATGTAATCTTCTTTAGCATTGGTCCACCATGCTTCCTATTTAGGACATAATCTCTTCCTCAGAAGAGATCTCATCCCTGGCTTGTTGACCTATGGGTCCAAGATTCATTCAGCCGATGAACTCTTGGATAAGACTTATCTTTATATCGTATTTTAGTGGAATACTGAGATAGTCTGCCAAAATAACATTGTCAGATATAGAGAGGAGGGCGAGTTCTTTAGTAAGTTTTGCAAACTCTCTGAAAAATTCGCAAGCCGCGCCATGCCGCTCTCTGTCTTCATTGAAACTCTCCCTTTTGAACTGAGAAAACTTCAGTCCCGGGTCTCCTTCATGGTGACGAAGTTTTTAGATCTGATAGGAGGGGTAGCATTTGATATACCTCCTTTCTTCCCAAACGTTCAAGATAGTGAACCTGAACTGCTTCTGGAATCTGTTGGAATGTGAGTGGGCTGCTTCCCAGCAAATCTTTGGGATGGTTCTCTCGTAGAATTCTGCATCAGAAGTACTGACAAAAATTTTATGAACAAGTCCTTTACGTATTTGATTTTCTAATTTTATTATTTCCTGGAAACATACCACCAGATGTATATTTCCATATTTACTATATATAATCTCTTCGCCTTCAAAAAACTTGGTGACGCTAGAGTCATCTAAGCGCTTGAAGTAGGATAAGAGACGAGGTTCTTCAATAAGTCCCTGTTGGTACATGGTAATCATTTTTTGTACCATGACCTCGGATTCTATATTTAGGGGTTTTTTATCCTTTAGATCTAAAGTGGTGAATGTCAGACATCCTGAAGTTCACCAAATCATGACTATTTATTTGTTTTGGGATCTCCCTTAATTCTCGATGCTCTGTAGAATTGCCCTGAAAGAGATCTTTTTCTCTGGAAACAAGGGCTGGGGATCTTGAAGTAGAGCTATATGATATTAACTGAGTGGCCCTTTTCTGGACATCAAATAATTTTGTATTTAGCTGGATCGAGCAATTTCTCGAGGTAATGTAATGCTTCTCGAGTTGAGAGAGCCAAAAACAAGCTCCCTTAATGTCATTAGCTTGGATGGCCCTATAGCAGCCATTACACAGATCCCAAGAGCCTTTGTCTACTCTTTCAATATCCATATTGTACCAATTTTTTATTATAGTGCTGGCAAAAATTTTCTGAGAAGGTTTCTTAGGTCCTTCCCAGGCTTTGTCCTTTGCCTGCAGAGCCTGTACGGCGGCTGTCTGGGCGGCTTGAGGGTTGTTTGCCTGGCTGTCTGTCTGTACCTGTACAGCCTACGGGTTATTCACCTTCTGGCTGTTTGCCTGTGCCTGTATGGCTTATGGGTTGTTCACCCTTTGGCTACTCGCCTGGGGACTAGCTGTAGTCCCTGGAGCTGGGCTTTTCGTCTTAGGTGCTCCGGAGGATGAGGCTCCCGCTTTAGAAGTCTCGGCTCTGGACTTTTTACCAGAAGACTTGGTAAAGGCGTCTTCTATGCTCATTTCTGCGAACACTCTTCGCATTTCAAGAAAATCTTCTTCATCCATGTTTCATATCTTGGTCAGAGTATCAGCAAGGAAATTAGTATAACCAGGAATATAAATCACATTATAATTGAATATTTCTAGATACATTGCAATTCTAATTCTCCTGGGATTTTCTTCAGGATTATTAATAGTTTTTTTCTTTAGAAACTGGACAACCGATTTATTGTCAGTCTCAATAATAAAATTTATGTAAAGAAGATATATCTTCAGACTTTTGATGGCTAATTTAATGGCCAATAATTCTTTATCATAGGTAACATATTTAATTTGTGTCTTTGTAAAGTTGCCCGATGTATAGGCCACAATTTCCTTTTGTTTTGCAATTACTACTCCTGTCCAAAAAAGATCAGATGCATCAGTCTGCAAAACTAGTTTTTCATTATCGAGCGGAAAATAAAGGATTCTTTGATCCTTAACTAGCTCGTTTATTTTTGCTATTTCTTCCCTTTCTCCGGGTGAAAGAGAAATATGAATTCTACTAGTATCCCATTTACGGGGTTGTTCTCCCGTGTCTTGTTTATACTTAGCTTGTTCAGCAGCAAGCTTGTCTTGTAATTTCTCAACTCTAGCAGAAAGATGAGGAATGAATTTTCTGCCATAGTTATGTAATCCTAAGAAACTCTGAAGTTCCTTCAAAGTTTTAAAGTCCTCAGAGAAATATTTTATCTTAGTGTATATGTTGCTGTAGCTCTATTTGACCATTTTTGATTTTTTTTTTCTAGGAAATCGATTTCTGTTTTATAATAGCTCGATCTTCTTGGGACTAAGAATAATCCCATTATCTAGTAGTAGTTTTACCACTGATAATAGATGCTCCTTATGCTCTTCAGCGATTTTAGAAAACACAAGAATATCATTAATATATACTACAACATATTCTAAATGTCCGAATATGGAATTCATCCATTTTTGAAATATTTGTGGAGTATTTTTTAATCCAAAGGGCATAACCAACCACACAAAATGTCCTTGAGGACAACTGAATGCTGTTAACTCAATGGATGCTTTATCACCAAGTTTTATTTGGCAAAAACCAAATTTAGCATCAAAGTTACTATAAAACTTGGCTCCCTGTATTTGTTTTATTATATTTTCAGCTGAGGGGATAAGCATTAAATTTAGTGTAGCTGTTAAGCCTTCTATAATTAATAACCATTCTAGCTTTTCCTCTTTTAATCTCAGCATGATTCCTAACGAGGAATGTTGAAGACGAATGAGTGCTAGAACTTTTCTGTATTAGCTTTAGCCGGAGTAATTCATCTATTTGTTTAGCAAATTCCTCCTTATCAGAAGGGGAAACCATAATGCTATTGACTCTTACCTTCGAGTCCTTCTGTATATCTAAGAGCTCTATTTTGCAAAATCTAGGAGCTCTATCAAACCAATTTAATGGATTATCAAAGTATAATGGTTCTAACATTCCATGGATAATCTTATGGAAATTGTTATCCGTAGGAAGTGTGTAAGTACAGAGTTTTTCTTCTTGATCACCACGCTGTGCTGCGGGTGGTTTATAGATTTCAGCCATATGAACATTAAAAGGTATACGAGGTATAGATATGCCGTCAATATTTATTAAACGGAGGATAATGACGCAAATTATCCATACTGAGCAGACAATCACAATCAAACTCTTTAGGTAAGAGGGTAAAAGTAAATTCATATATTTTAGAATTACCGTGTATATCCTGTAGTTGTACAGGAATATTGGTTTTATAATTGACTTGGACCTGTCGTTCCATAAAGTCGTTTAACCGACATGGCCTTTCGACCTTGATTCTTAAATGTTCAGGTACAAAAATTTCTTGTAATACACTTGCTTCGGCTCCTGTATCCAGGAGTGCATGAATAGTTAATTCTCTATACCCTGGTATGTACAGAGTTAGGGGTATATAAATATAATATTGAGGAGCCATCTTTAAATCATAAGTTGTCCTGATCATTTATTGGAGATTTAAGTAATTCTTCCAATTCAGGAATATAATCTAAAAGGATTTTAAGCCAATCAATATCATCATCAATTCGCCCTATATCCAAGCTTATTGCATCTATAGATGTACTGGCCAATTCAAGGTCCAGTTCATCATCCGTAGTGAGATCAATATGATCTTCAGGGAGTAGTTCTACTATGGTTTTTTCAACTTCTTTATTTATTTATCGACAAGTTGAGGAATTTTTTCCTCAGAGAGTAGCTTTCTCTCTATCAGACCGATTCATTTTATGATACATGCAAATATGTTCCCTGAGACAACGTAGAGTATTGTCCAATTGTCGCATGACGATTTTCCTATAATTTGACTTTATAGGATAATCGCACTTTATAATTTCTTTATATTTACTAGTAATACAAAACATTTTATAAGCTTCCTTGATTTGGCTAGCATTAAACTCATAATGCTTTACTTTCCTCATACTCATCAGGCAAGATCTGAGTTTTGTTTCCTTATTCGGGATAATGGTGTTTGTACCATTAAATTTTCTCTATTTAGTTTTGTTTGATTCCAAAACTAATTTGGTTCTTCCTTCAACAGGACAATCACTAATACTAGCTCTATGATAATATTCATCAATAGGTATTTGATTTGTACCTAGATGACTCATGGAGTTAGATCGAGAGATTCTTACTGTGTTGGAAGATGAGGATGCTTCATCCTGTGTATGTCTTCGATTACTTATAACCGTTGATATTGTATTTCCTGATGCAATGAAGTACTCAGTAGGTACTTCTAGTTTTAGTTTTAGAGATTTTACAAACAACTGCATTTCATTGTCTAATCTTAAATGTTCTAGTTTAACTAATCTTGGTTGTATAATCTTACCTACACCAACCTCGAATAGTTTAACAAAATGTTTGGGGGTAATAGACTTGAAGGTAGGAGTATCATTCAAGGCCATACAATGTTCCCATTGTATTCCCAAAACTTTGGATCCTGGCAAAAGTTCTATACCTTGTAGATTTATAGATAAAGTACAAGTTTTTTGTATATTTTGATCCTCTAGACTAATAGAGAAGTCAGGATGAATATTTATTCCAAATAACCTATTTACTAGGTTAGATTTAGCTCCTCCGATAATACTATTCAGAGGACTATTAATTATATGCTCATCCATACAAACAACTAGTATGGGCGTATCTATTTCTGTACGGAATAGTCCCGTTATTTTTAATTGTATTAACCCAATATGAAGATATCTCATCTTTGGGTATTTTCTTTTTAATTTATCTATCTTCTTCTTATCAATATCTTCTTCTTATCAAGAAGACATATAGAAGAGAAATCTTCTCCTCCTTTCAATTCAATATTTCCTTGCATTCTTTCAAATACATATGTATGTTTATTTAGGAACCTAGACTGAAAAGAAATTGGCTTATAAACTTCTTTCTTATCAGAATGAGGTATAGCTTCTTTCAGCTTTTCTAAATCTTTATCAGTAATTTCAAATTGCTCACCTTCACTCCGCGAAAGACTGAAATTTGAAGTTTCTTCTGAAGTAATTGTATTCATATATATTCTAAATTCACAGTATTATTCATGATAATCTCTACCTGAGCTACTAGATTCAGGTAGAGGTTCAGTAAATGGTTTTCTAGGAGGTGGATCTACAACAATAGGTAGATCCTCATACTTGTGGATTACTAATAATCTAATAGGATCTCCTCTATCAATGTCATAATCACCCTCCCAGGTTGTATTTTTTACTGTGATTGTAACATTATGTCTAGAAATAGGCTCAATAAAGCCCTGTGTAAGGATTATACCTTTGTTTGCATGTAAAAGTATATTATGGATTATCCCATAATACCCCAAGGGTATAAAGATTCTTAAATCAAGGCTTATCTTAGCACTACGATATATCTTTATATTAACAGATTTACTGGCATATAAAGTATATCTTGTCGAGATTATTTCATTTACTAGGAGGATTCCTTTATCACTAAGGAGGGTAATTCTTACCTGATTGTAAGTTTTGTTTATGGTATTCATATTAATCTTGAGATGTTCTATAGAGTTGCAGAGATCCTCATCAGAATAGCTTTCCTTAGAGGATTCACTTACAGACTCAATCTCATAGATTGATGAGGTAGATCTATTACTACTTATTTCATCAATAGTACCAATATGTATACCATATTCATCGAGGTCATCGATGATAATGCTATTAATATTTTCCAGGCATTCATTAGCGAAATGACCCTCTCTATTACATTTAAAGCATTTGCATCCTTTTTGAAACTTTTTCTTTTTAATAAACTTCCTTTTTTCAATTTTTTTTTCTCAGACCTGAACTTCTTTTTGAAATTCAGTTTCCATTTTTTTCGAGTTATTTTCCATTTTTTCTTTCTAGGGGTTTTACCCTTTTTGTTTCTAAGCTACCTCTTTTTTGACCCTTTGTATTCGGGCAGACAGTCGAACTGATAATTTATATCTTCGTCATACTTGGCACAACACCTATATCCAAGTACCGAATTTTTATATATTCATTCATTTGAGTATGTGCCCTGGCCTGTTCACAGGTATCTTCCATGGCACTCATACATACTCGTTTGAGCATTCTGGTAGAATGAACTCCTCCTCTGATTTTATCATACATTTCTTTTATAATATTATTCCAGGGATAAGGTATTTTAACAAAAAAATCCCTTTATCCAGAATTCTTTATGCTCTTTTTGCTTAGGTGGAAGATAAGTCCAATATATTTGGGCACGAATTCTTCCAGCATGCAAATATCGCATAAGATCATTTTATGTAAAAATTTATCATAATCTTTCGTGGCGCTGGGATCTTCTCCCGTAAAATCTGCCACTACATACTCTAATAATTTATTTAGAGCCTCATATTTGTTTGGGTTATTTTTTACCTTATCGGCAGCTTCAAGGATTTAGGGATTCAAAATTTCTTAACCAAGCTATACTATCTCCTTGCCAATGGCTGGTAGCATAATGAATAAATCCTCCTGTGGTAATATCAGGAGGTAAAAAATATGTTATTCCTTGGATTTTTTGACACCAATTCGAAATATATTCACCCATCCGTTTATGGGGAATATTGTCAATATTGAATGTCAATCCGTCCTGCATATATGATTTTTCCTGATAAATATTTTTCGTGGTAGCGTGTAACCTTACCCAATCCTTTCTTTTTTTCTTCATGAAACATTCGGGTAAATGGGGAAGGTTCATCTGAAGATGCGTTAGCATCCCTCATAAGTACTTCCGGAGGCGGGTTTATTGATCCCGGATGGATCGTGGGTTCGCACGTATGACGATAGAGTCATTGCTTCCCTGACCCTCTTCAATAGCTCTTATGTTCAAATTCTCTACTTCATCATCCGATGAATCAGAGTTTGAACTCTCCGCGTACTTCCATTTGAAGAAGTCAATACCTTTGAATGTTTATCATAATAGGAATAAACATCCTGGCTTTCAATTTCTCCAGATAACTCTTATTACTGGAGTCTGGTGAAGGTTTTGTAATACTCTTCATTTATTTCATCCATAGGAATTGTATTCTTTCATTCAGATGAAAATTTTACCATATTGATGCTATTGGTCCAACGCCATTTAGTGTGTGCGACAGGTTTTGTCTGAAAGACTGGGGTTGGTTTACTGGGAGTGCTTTCGCATTCTCTTGGAGTTTTCCCAAAGCTTTAGATTTTATTTTCGATATGAGATATATCTATCCCAATATCTCCTACTTCTCTAACGATATTGTGCACATCGTTATTTATAGATACCAAAATATCCGCAAGATAATTATAGATCTCGTTCTCTGGGTTTCTATGCGAGGGCAGATGAACAATATGTTCATATCCTCTTAATTCAAACGGATAGTGGTGTCCTGCCGAATAAAATTTTTGTCAATACTTCTAATGCAGAATTGTAGGAGAGAACCATCCTAAAGATTTGCTGGGAAGCAGCCCTTTCACATTCCAACAGATTCCAGAAGCAGTTCAGGTTCACTATCTGGAGCGTTTGGGAAGAAAGGAGGTATATCAAATGCTACCCCTCCTATCAGATCTGGAAACTTCGTCGCCATGAAGGAGACCCAGGACTGAAGTTTTCTCAGTTCAAAAGGGAGAGTTTTAATGAAGACAGAGAGCGGCATGGCGCGGCTTGCGAATTTTTCAGAGAGTTTACAAAACTTACTGAAGAACTCGCCCTCCTCTCTATATCAGACAATGTTATTTTGGTGGACTATCTCAGTATTCCGCTAAAAGACGATATAAAGATAAGTCTTATCCAAGAGTTCATCGGCTGTATGAATCTTGGACCCATAGGTCAACAAGCCAAGGATGAGATCTCTTCTGAGGAAGAGATTATGTCCTAAACATGAAGCATGGTGGACCAATGCTAAGAAGATTACATTCATATAGGTCCTGAAGTGCTACCACAAAAGAGTTGGGTGGCGTTTGCATAAGAATAAAAAGAAGCCCAAAGCGCCAATATTTGTTCAACCTATACAACAACTTTCTCCAGTGAACGAACCACCATAGGCTATTCTTAATGAAGAGGTACCAGATACACCGGTACCAGATACACCTTCCGAAGCATCTGGGTCCGACAACATTGAGACCCAAGAGGGACAAAGACGGGAGGAGGAAGACAAGCAAATCCGTCAGTGGGACCCAGTAGATTCACGGCTCTCCACCGACAGATTTTGACATCTGGAGAGATTGGTGGAAAATGGTATACAGGTCTCCACCATAATACAAAATAGATTCCCTCTTATGACGTATTTGTCCTTTGATGTGACATAAAGATATTCGATCTCATCTTAATTGATGAGCTGTCTATTTTTTTTGTAAAAGAAAGATTCCGGTAAGCCAGAACCGGCTGAACCAGTAGTAGTATTTGACCCCTATAAATAAGGATGTAAACTGCTGTTAAGGGGCAACAAAAAATTCTAGCTTTCCTTTGTTTGCTTTGTTTTCTCAAAGTTCTCATTTGTGTTCTAAATTGCTGGTGTCATGTGCTCGAAAGCCTCGGTTCTCTATAAATAGAAGGAGTTCTTCTTCCACCAAAGCATCAATCAAAAGACAGAGGGAACATTGACAATCGACAATCTTCGAAGGATCAACAATCTCTATCCACGAAGAGTCGACCACCCTCATCCACCGATCAACCAAAGAACCAACCAACCAACCATCTTCAAGGGATCTTCTCATCTAGACAGCCTCTTGATCGGTGACCCCAGAGTCCCATCAAAGGCGCCAGAGAGCCATAGCAAGGTTGATTCATCATCAGATCGTCAACGGAGTAAAGGAGCCGTTGCAGTGCTTAATCTCCACCATCCCACTTTTCTAGAAACCTCTTCTTCCTGTACTTAGAATATCCTGTTTAGGACTTTCTTCTTTGTACACATATACCTTATACGTTCAATAAAGCAAAAAGAAGACTCGACGTGTCTAGAGGCCTAAGGCGGTGATGCAATCTGATAAAAACTTACTGGGATCTTCACAAGACATGCTGGTCGTACGCTTCGACCAGCAGGCTTTTGAAGATCTCCTCTCTGGTGAAAAGTTGAAGACTTCGAAGCGGTTCGTTCAACCGAAGGAGACTCGACGTAGTCTAGAGGCCTAAGGCGGCTGCAGCCAGCAGCACGACGGCAGGGAACTACGTCTCAGGACCCCTCAACGTCAAGGACACAAAGAAGATCAAGGCTGCTACAGCTTTATCCCCTCACCTGATTCCCGTCCTGGAAAAGCGTGGCGAGGAAGATGGTGGTTCCATGGTTGATCTGACGAAGGAACGATGCCAAAGGAAGCGCACACCGGTCCAACCTCTCACGATGAGAGTATTGCCGGTAAGGAGATCTATCTTTGACAAAATCGCTTTCCCTTCAGGTAAACCTTCTGCGAACTCTGAATACTACTCGCCCGCTGGGGGTAGTAGGAAGAGATCTCAGGTGGCTCGTGCTTGGTACAATAAGCGTGCGACACCAACGACATACTAGAGGTTCATGTTGACAGTTATACGCGCAGTCGATGGAAAGCTATACAAGACTGGCTATCGCGCTCTGATGCCTCAACCAGTCGAATCTCCCTTCCACTGGGGTACTCCTGTGTATAAGCCAAGCTAGGGGTACGTCCCACGGAGAGGAAGACACGCGAGCAGCATTCCCGCGGGAGCGACAAGAGGCTTCCTCGCCAGACCCGCTCTGACCGTACTTACCTGCAACTTCCCTGCATGTACTATAGGAGTGCTATGATAGAAGATCCAACCCTCTCCTAAGAGGAAGAAGAATCTGTGGTACAGGACATGCTAAATCAAGACACTCTTGTACCCAGATTACCATCAACTGCTGTTGTCAGCAGACGGCTGCGTCGTCGCCGAGCAGGCGTTCCGTCTTTCAAAGACTCTACTCCACGTCGACCCCATGCCAGAGACTTAACAGGGGGTCGGTGAGCCATAAAGAAGACGAATCCTGCATCACCACATGTTATGCAGTGCAGGGTTCCAGAGCTTTCAAGAAGCCCTCCCAGAATCCTTCTATATCTGTTGCTAAACCGAAGAGGAGGTCAAAAAGCAGTAAAGCTAAGATACCCGATGCAGGTGTGTTCCAAGGCATTCGTTCCAGATCTGCATTGGGTGCTTTATCAAAAACTGGGGGTAGCCAGCCTCCTACCATGTACGACAACTATGTGTTCCAATCTGACGAGGTGCAATACGAGACAGATATCTCCATTGGTGCAGCCAGTCACCAAATTGGAGGTAGCAACCATACTGAGTCCGAAGAAGATCACAATCTTACGGTATATCCACAGGACAGCGGGGCTCAGGCATCTGAGCCAGAAAGTGAAGGATCCACGGCTCCCTCGAGTCACCCTCACACTCGGTGTGTGTTCATGGCCGATGGCAATGAGGAAGACAACAACGAAGCTCTCTGACGTATCAAAGTCCTCTAGACGAAGTTAGATACGCTGACGGATCCTATGAAGACCCTGTCCTCGGTCATAATCGACCTCAAGAGTAGCATGGCCCCCGCTGCCTCTACACCTGCGCGTGATCTGCCAACCAATGACGAATCCAGCAGGCTGCCTACTGCCAATCAGGCAGGATCATCCTCGTCTACTCCATCGGCTACAGGCTCCGCAATGCCGACGGAAATACAACAAGCCATCAAGGAGCTGTATGCTCGTCATGATGCCAAGGAGAAGCAAGCAACGCTCCGGAAGATGGAAATCCGGCAACCATACCCTGCCGAGTGGGACAACATCGTCTATTCTCCCAAATACAATCCGCAGACGCTTACACCTTATGAAGGGAATGGATCTCCCCGACAATACTTGATGTACTTTACCTCTGTAACGGGGCACCTGCCAAAGGCTGATGCCCTCCTGTCCAACATATTCATAGGAGCCCTGCAGGGGGTAGCCTATGAGTGGTTCTACAGTCTTACGGGCGATTGTATCTCGTCATTTAAAGACCTGAAGACTCGGTTCATGGACCGATTCTACGAAGGAGGCATGGATATGACCATTGCGACCCTCATGGAAATTGTCCAAAGGAAGAAAGAGCCTGCTCGCACATACATTGAGCGCTTCCGCCAGACAGCCCTCAGATTACCACCCTGTATGTCCGAGCCCATGCTTATGGACTCATGCCGCAAGAACATGCTGTCCGCTATAAAATTATGGTACAAGTGCTCCATGCACGGAGTGGACGCCTCTTATTATAGAGGTGGATGCCGTACAAAGGAAAGCCCAAGACGCATAGCTCCTGGGGCTATACTTTCCTGCGCCCGAAGACAAGGGAGACGCTCGTTCAGCAACAACCCTAAAGACGGAAAAGGCAAGCAAGCCATGACCGTCAACATCTCCAAAGGTTCAGCAGTTGTGAACCCCAAGTCCGCGGAAGCACAGAGGTCGAGGGAGACTTACTCCTTCAATGACGAGGATACGCTGGAGCTTTTTGAGATGCTTACGAAGGGTGGCAAACTGTCCAACCCTGTCACCTAGGTATCCTGATAAGGTAGGAAAGGTGGACCATCCCAAGTACTGTCATTATCACCAGTACGTCCATCACTCAACACAAGACTGCTATGTATTGAAGGGGCAAATTTAGCGTCTCATTAACGCCAACGTCATATCGTTGGATTACAAGGAGAAGACCGTCACGACCAATATGGTTACTCTCTAGTTTGAGAGTAGTCCAGCCGCAGAGGTGCAACGCTACGTCATTCCTGTCCCCGATGTGGCAGTAGAAGTGGTCAATCTTCTACAAGCATCGGGATACGAGCAAGAGGACACCCTGTACTCTGATATCAGAGCAGTTCGGGACTTCAAGGAAATGCTATCCGCCAACATGGTCTCTCTAAATCCCCCCCCCCCCAGTCGAGGACGAAGTCTAAGCGTTCGAGTACTTCGAAGACGAACCCTGGGCGCAGCGCTTAGGATCCCAGTGGGAGTGGCGTTTCGAGCAGCGCAAACCCCCTACGGAAGATAAAGTCGTCCAGGTTGAATTAGAAGATGAGGCCTCACCTAAGCCCATCTTCATCAGCAAAAGTCTAACAGAAGATGACTGACAGTCCCTGATACAGCTCGTCCGCGAGTATATCGACGTCTTCGCCTGGAGCTACGAAGATATGCTAGGGCTAAACCCGCAAGTGGCCATGCATCGCCTCAATATCCTGCCCCATGTTAAACCGGTCAAGCAGCAACAACGTCGGTTCTGCCCTAACATTATGGATGCTATTGAGGAGAAGGTCGACAAACTTATCGAGAGTGACTTCATCTGTGTAGAGCAGCACCCAGATTGGGTCGCAAATGTCGTCCTTGTCACTAAGAAGAACGGGAAGATACGAATTTGCATAGACTTCAGAGATCTAAACTCGACTTGTCCTAAAGATGAGTTTCCTCTCTCGATCATCGACGTGATGATTGACAACACCTATGGCTTCGAGCGTATGTCCTTTATGGATGGGTTCTCCGGCTACAACCAGATCAAGATGCTCCCCGAAGACGAAAAGCATATGGCGTTCCGGACTCCGAAGGGGGTGTATTGCTACACAATAATGCCTTTTGGATTAAAGAATGCGAGAGCTACCTATCAAAGGGCTATGAGTACCATATTCTGCAAGCAGTCTCTGGAAGATGGTAGAGTGTTATGTTGACAACATCGCCGTCAAAAGCAAGCACAAATCCAACCACTTGGATGATCTACGGACGGTGTTCGGTCTAATGCGGACACATCAGCTAAAGATGAATCCAACTAAGTCCTTCCTGGGCGTTTCCAGCGACAAGTTCTTAGGCTTCATCATCACAGCAAAAGGAATGCATATCGACCCGGAGAAGACCAAAGTAATTCTTGACATGGCACCTCCAAAGAACCTCCGAGAGCTTCGAGGTTTGCAGGGGCGACTGGTGTATATAAGGAGGTTCATAGCTAATCTCTCTGGTAAATGTCAACCCTTCATCAGACTAATGAAGAAAGGGGTCACTTTTGTATGGACCGAAGAGTGCCAGCGTGCGTTCGACGATATCAAGAAGTACCTCACCAACCCTTCTATGCTGGTAGCTCCAGTTGTGGGGAAGCCTTTCCTGCTGTACGTTCGAGCCATGGATCATTCTTTTGGTGCCTTATTAGCCCAAAAGAATAAAGAAGGCCACGAACGAGCAATATATTATCTCAGCAGGACCATGGTTGGAGACCGGTATAATACTGTTGAAAAGGAATGTCTCGTCCTTCTCTTCGCCATCCAGAAGACACGGCATTATGTGACCGGACAGACGATCCATGTGGTATCCAGGATCAACCCTCTCAGAGTCCTTATGACCAAGCCAGGGGCACTGAATTCACGACTAGCCATATGGGCAATCCTTTTGACTCCTTACGACATGGTGTTCATCCCACAGAAGGCAGTCAAAGGCCAAGCATTGGCAGATTTCTTGGCGGCTCATCCGGTGCCAGAAACTTCAAAACTCTACGAAGAAATCCCCGATAAAGTACTGGAGTCCAACACAGTTTCGGACAACTCAGTATGGCACATGTTCTTTGACGGAGCCTCAAGAGCGAGGCTAAAGGGTAAAATCAAAGCAGGGGTCGGGATCGTTCTTGTTACTCCGAACGACCTAGTTATCAATCGTGCATATTCTCTCACAGAGTCATGCACCAACAATGCTGCAGAGTATAACGCCCTCATCATCGGACTCCAACTCGCCAAACAGCTGGAGGTTGACTACATCGAGGCCTATGGAGACTCGAAATTAAACATTAGTCAGGTTCGAGGTCAATACGAGGTTCGACATGAGGACTTAATCCCTTACCGCCAGGCGACAATCGACATTATCTCTACCTTCACAAGATTCTTTATAGAACATGTGCTACGATTGTAGAACTTGGAGGCCGACACACTAGTTGGTCTCGTCGCCTCTTTGGTCCGCTCCCGTTGGATCTCATCGTATCATTTCAGTAACGGACCGGGAGGTCGTTTGTCCAAAGAATGCCCTGCGTGCATGTCAGAACTACTTGTTCCAAGTAGGTACGGATGAAGGCACTAGGGTTGGCGGTTTCCATTTATAGACTATGCAGTTTATGGAATTCTGCCTGAAGATCTAAGAGAAGCAGCTTCTATCAGGAGGCGCTCACTCCAGTTTCTTCTACGATTCGACCACCAAAATGCTATATCGTCGCTCATACGACGGACTTCTCTTGCGCTGTTTGTCTCGTGCAGAGGCACAAGAAGCACTCAGAGAAGCGCATGATGCAACCTGCGGAGCCCACCAGTCGGGCCCCAAGCTACAAGATCGGCTGCGCCGTATGGGCTATTATTGGCCCACTATGATGGCATATGTCGTTGAGTATGCAAAGAAATATCGGGCGTGCCAATTTTATGCAGATTTCATCCATCAACTTTTGGAATATTTACACCCCACTGTGGCCTCGTGGCCATTCGAAGCCTGGGGAATGGATATCGTGGGGCCAGTCAGCCCATCCTTCTCCAAAGGACACCGGTTTATCCTCGCCATTATGGATTATTTCTTCAAATGGACAGAAGCAGTACCATTGGTAGAGGTGAAGACTTCCAGCGTGATCATTTTCATCAAATATTATGTCATTTACCGCTTCGGAGTTCTCAGAAGGATCATTCATGATAACGGTCCTCAGTTCGTAAGCCATACATTCTACCAGTTCTGTGACAAAAAGCCGAATTCAGAATATGGCGTCAACAGCTTACAACCCGACAGCTAATGGATTGGCCGAGGCATTCAACAAAACTATTGTCAAACTCCTTAAAAAGGTCGTCTCCTCCAACAAATACGACTGGAATGAGAAGTTAGGCGAATGTCTATGGGCCTACCGTACGACTGTTCGTATACCTACAGGCAGTACCCCATTCTTCTTGGTCTATGGAAGCGAGGCTGTCCTCCCCTTGGAGGTTCAAATCTCGTCCTTACGGGTAGCCATCACTAATCAGTTAACCGTCGAAGACAATCAGCACAGACGATTACAAGAGTTAGAAGCGCTGGATGAAAAGCGCTTGCTCTTACAGCAAAGGATTGAGCTTTACCAAGCTCGCATCTCTGGGGCCTTACACAAAAAGGTCCGCGAAAGATCCTACCAGGTGGGCGACCTCGTCTTGGCAGTACGGAGACCGATGGTGATGACCCACAAGACGACTGGGAAGTTCGAGCCCAAGTGGGAAGGACCGTTCGTCATAGAAATGGTATAGTCCAATGGTGCTTATCGGCTAGCTAAGCCTAATGGTGACTTGCTAATGATGTCCATCAATGGCAAGTTTCTAAAGGAATATTACGTCTAAAGATAGAACCAGCATAGGCACCCACATCCCCTAAAAAGGGTGCCCATGAGTTCTGGTAAGGGGATCTCTCTCCATCCCTTCTATATATTCTCTCAAGTAGATGAAGCACTTCACATCCACATTACTTCTGGATTACTCCTCTACGCCTGGAAGACGCGACTACCATATCCACATTACCTCTGAGTAGTCGTTCTTCTCGCATCAGTTCTATGATTATTCCGACGGTCTAGAAAACAGTTCACGTCAATATTACCTCTGGATTGTTGTTCTATACCCCGACAAAGATCAAGCCTACCATGTCCATATTACCTCTGGTCAGGCAAATCCATTATGAAGATTCCCTCTTTATTCTGAAGGCAAAAGCAAAGGGAACAAGAAAGCTTCTATATATAAAAATATGTGGCTACAAAGACCTATTGCAGACTCTTCGTAGTTACATATACAAAAGCCAAAAAAAAGAACTAAAATTGCGGTACAAACTCTCAATAGAGCGGGTGAGGCGGTGACAGAGCCAATCACTTCCTAGTCAAAAGAAAGCTACCGCCCTAAGCTACTACTGGCCCGAACTGGGGATGAAGACCAGCACAGGACTCCCCTATCGCCCCAGCTGGCCGGAGAGAGTAACCACAGCAGTAGGCCTTACCATTCCTCGGTCGGTATGGTAACCAATACGAATTCAGGAAGCAAGGGTTTGAGACACCATTGACACCCACGACATCCAGGACGGGGGACGTCTCGAGATCCAGTAGTAGTTCTACTACAGCTTCTTTGGATGAAAAGATTTGCCACCAACGGCCGCCTCAAGCAAACTCCAGGGTCGTCAGGAGCCGAGCATCGGGCAAGTAAGGCCATTGTTGAAGCAACTGAGTCTTCTTTGAAGGGGATAGCCATTTATATAGGCTGTTCGCGTGGTCCAAGCACGAACCAAACATCGGTCAGAAGGAAGCTTACAAGTTAAGCTAAAGCTCTACTCTATGTCAGATAACAGTACTACGAGTGACCGAAGGAATATGACTCTGAACCTCCTCTGTTAAAAAGATTCACGATCCCTGCAAAGACGCAAGAGGCTCCAATATCAAGAAGCCATCAGGAGTCCATGCTCTGAAACGATGACTCAGGACAATTAATGCTAAGAGCTAGGCCTGACACCAGCCATCACCCAGCTCGTACAGTCCTGATACGTGTTCATGCTTCTGTTCAAAGTATCCCGAGCTTGACTCAAGTTCGGGACACTTTAAAGGGGGTCTTGTAGAAGCATAAAAATCTCAGCTGAAGCCATCCCTTGGCCAAAGCGTAGAAGATGCAAAAGACTGATACTCAGTGCTAAAAAGACAAAACAGAAGATATAGATAGAAGTCCTTTTATTGTCATGTCTACCAAAGTCCCTTCTTTTCGACACGCACGCTGGAAGATTGATCTCCATCGAAGCATGTTCTGACTTTCTTGTGAGCGCAGCCTCTCAGAAGCATATCGGTTACTCAGCACTTTGAAGAAGCCAGAGCCTTCAAGCCAGAGGCGCAGCCATCTGTCTGTGCCAACCTCAGAAGCAAGATGGTAGTAGGCCCTCCTCCCCTTCTTTTACTTTATAAGCCAGTGTCTTCACTCCAGAGGTGCAGCTACCTGCCTCCGCCAATCTCAGACGCGCAAGGGTGTCATACCCTTCTCTTCAAAGCCAACGCCTTCACTGTTCAGAGGCGCAGCTACTTACCTGCATCCATATGAGGCACAGGACGGTGATATGCTCATACCATCTCCATTCCCACGGTATAGTCGTCTGCTTCGGTTCAGAAGCTTAAGTCACTTCTCTACAAGAGACTTGGGAACTTCCATCGTAACCAATGCAAGCCAGCCTGTCGCTCCAAAAGCACAGTAACGTCGCCAACCTGAAGCAGAAGCCTATTTGTCGCCTACAGCACAGTGACTCCGATAGCCCGAAACTACAGCTTCATAAGTTGCTCTATATGCACATAAGTCTCGTCTTCATTCGAAGCCAAGTCCACTCGTCGCCTGAAAGCACAGAGGTTCCGTCGTCTCCAGAAGCACGGTTTACTCGTCGTCCCAGAAGCACCGCAGTACTTAGTCCTCACCAGAGGCGCAGGAAGCATGGGTCCTGTAAGACCCTGTTATTTAATTATTTTAAATTTAGGGTTTTTAAACTGCAAATGACATTTTTAGCCTTAAAATAATTTATTATGATTATTAGAAATTTTTTAGAATTTTTAAATAATTTTTAAATTGTTTTTAAAGGCTAAAATATTAATTTACAATTTTTAAAATTAGTTTTGCAATTATTTAAATTGTTTTTATGTCAGTTTGCAATATTAGAATTGTCTGTGCAAATTAAATTTCATAGAACATTGCGGAGGAGTGTTTATGCAATTTGAAAATTGCATACTGTAAGGCGGTGTAGTGTTTTGTAAAATTTTGATTGTTGAGGGTTTTTGTGCAAAACCACGCGATGACCAGCGCCTTCGTTCTGTCGTTTTCCTCCGCCGACCTCGCCGTAACCCTAACCCTAAACCCTAATCCGGCGATCGAAACCCTAATCTAAACCCCGTTTCGACCCTATAAAACCCCCTCCGTTCGAAACCCTAGCTTCCTACACCTTCCCGACCACCGTAGCCACCGCCCTAGCTCGTCTTCTCCGTCGAGTTCGCCGAAAACCTAGATCTAAGTTTCTCGTCGCTACAGCCCACTGCCCGACGAGCCACCACCACCAAACTGTTCGCCTCGACGAGACGAACATGTTCCTATTTTTTTCGATGACCATGATGCCTCCTCCGCCATGCAGCAGCTCTGACAGCACGCCTTTGCCGGACATGTGCGTGTCACTTCGTCTCCATTCACCTTCAGTGTCTCGTTTTCACCTAGGTGAGTCGTCGCGTGTCGGGGAGTCTCGTGTTGGTCTCGGACACGGGAAATTCCTAACAGAATCCTAGAAATCATCTTGGACACAGGACTCAGTGTCGGATTCATTGCTCGTGTCCCTAACTGTCCGGACACGAATTTTATTTTAATGGGTTAACGGGATGGTATCGTGTTTGGATCCAAACCCGTTCTGTTATTAGGTTTGGGTTCGGGTTTACTGTTCATCGGGTCGGGTTTTGACCCAATGGGTTTTGGGCTGAGTTTTATATTTATATATGTATGTATATATGTATATATGTGTGTATATTGTTAGCCCAATGATTGTATCATGTTTTTGAATATGGTTAATATGTTAAGTTTAGCATTTCATTATCACTAATCTTTATACTATCACTATACCATTTCTACTTATTCTTATACCTTTGGTGATATATGCCTATTGGTTTACTTTTTAGTGATATGAGCTTATCTATCTTAAATTTAATCGGGTTACCAAAATCAAAACTATGTTTTTGATTGTGGTCATTCAATTAAGTTTAATCATTATGATATCACTAACATTTATGCTATCGCCTTAGCACTTATACTTAAACTCAGCATTGTCCTAATGTGCATTTAACCTATCATAGTTGCTACTACGTATATTGCTTTGTTCGTCTAACATGTACATGCAGAAAAGTAATAAGCAAGATCAATGTGGACATATGCAATGAAAAAATCATGGTGGGCCAAAGACGATGGATCCCACAAGATTTTTCAGAACCACCCGACGACATCTCTGGAGCCACGCACCGGGGGTTCCGCTGCCCGGTCAGCGGACGGGGGTCGAGGGGGCAGAGCCCCTCGTCGGGGGTTCGGGGGCGAAGCCTCCGAAAGGTATTCAGTTTTTACAAACTGGATATCTTTGGAAAGCTGCCGCCAAGGGAAAAAGCCAGCACCTATCAAAGGAAGAAGCCAAGCCATGCCATCATCATTTCAAGACTCTGAAGAAGCCTGCACCTGCCTAAGTTTATCTGGAGTCTATAATGAGTCTTAGGAATTATTGTAAACACAAGAAATGGATGGCAAAATCGAAAGCTAGGGCAAAAATAAGCCCAGGATCATTTTTGGTGGAAAACGGCATACCGACGGTATACCGGCGTATACCGACGGTATACCGGTTTTCGTTCACAGAAAGTTTCTGTTTACAAAACCGGCATACCGACGGCATACCGGTCCATACCGACGGTATACCGCTTCCGAAACATTGAAATTTCAACGGTCGGATTTTCAGCCATTAATGATCCCAACGGCTATATTTCTAGCCGTTGTAATTCCAGACCGGTATACCGCCGGTATGCCGGATCATACCGGCGGTATGCCGGTTCGTGACTGAAAAGTTGCCTTTGGCTTATTTTCAAGCTTTAGTTATAAATAGCCTTGAACCCCTTCATTCAAGGTTGATGCTTTGCGCCTAAAAATTTCCAAACCACTAAAGCTTATCCACATACAACTCTACAAAGCCTTTATTTGCCATCTACAAATTGTGTTAGAGTTATTGAGTTAAAAAGTGAGATCTTCATCCTATTGTATAAGGAGATCTAAACCTATTGTGAAAGGTTGAAGTTGGAGAGTCTTCGTATCCAAACTCTCGGTTGAAGTTGGGTAGTCTTCGTATCCAAACTCTCGGTTGAAGTTGGAGAGCCCTTCGGATTAAAGCTCTTGTGTAAGAAGTTGGCGAGTTCTTCGGATCCAAACTCGTGTGTAACTATTTGCTCAAATAGTGGATTAAAGACGGAGAGAGTTCCGGGACTGGACTGCCTCTTAGGAGGATACCAGGATACATCGGGTGTCGGTATTGTGTTTGCTTCTTCTCTTGCACTTATATTTTTAAATTGCCAATTAGCTTGTGCTAAGTGCTTGATTAGTTAGCTTGACCCTATTCACCCCCCTCTAGGGTTCCTACATATATATGTATATGTAAGTATATATATAAGTATTTTATATTATACTGTTATGTATATATTTTATATATACTGTTTATATATATATATGTATATATCAATACTGTTATATACTGTATTTATACATATTTATATTATATTATAAGTATTTCTTTATATATATATATATATATATATATATTATTATTATTATTATTATTATTATTATTATTATTATTATTATATCTATATATTTAATTTTGTATTTTTACGTATTCTGTTAATTATGGCCATTTGAGTCCAGACCTAGCATGGATTTTGTGGACTCAAATGAGTCTAAATATATTCAAAGTCTGTATGAGTCATATCGGACTTGATTCATGGCCTTGGGTCCCGTATCTGGACTTCGGTTCAATTTCGTATACGTGGACAAATACATTAAATAATTAATTACTTATTTTCAGAAACTGTACCTTGATGTATTTGAATTTTTAGACAGTATAGGAATACTATAAAAATCTAGAAATAATTGTATGTAAATACTATTTTAATTTAGATAATTTAATATAGTTTTTTTAGGATTTAATTTGTATTTTTTCCATTTTATAAAAATAGGAGAACAAAACTCATTTTCAAAGTACTTATGTTTACTGATTTTTAATAAATATCTATAGTAGTTTATAAATTTCAGAAAAATTATTATAAATTTCTATAATTAACAAAGATCATTTTGGTACTTTATTTTATATATATTGGAGCTTTTGACTATCTTAATAATTGTTGGAATACAGTGTACAGTCTAATTTATTAATTAAATAATTATGTCTTGTGAAGTTATGTGTGTTTTTGGGATATTTTAGTATTGGGACCTTACCCTACCTTAGTATAGAGACCCTAAAAACTTGGTTTAGGTATTGTGTCACCCCACATTGGTCTTCTATGCTAAAATCATTACTTGGCTAGGTGTCCAGTTAGAAGGTCGTGTCCACCAATAGTGTCCTAGTCTTGAGCTTAGTATGGAAACTAAAATTGTATATCTTTTTTAACAGTGACAGAACACCAGACATTTATAGCTTCGTATTCATACCCTTGCTTTGTACGAGGCAAGTACCCCTACAAACTCTATTTACTGTATATGATAATGAATTGCGTTAATACAGTTATTTGAACTGAAAATCATAACTTACATGTTTTCTCTGTACCTACCGTATGCTTCACATGCTTTAAACTACTCTCAGTATCTTTCACATGCTTTAAACTGTTCTTGTATTTCTTACATGTTATAACTTGGGTTATGGAAAAACTGATAGCTGAGGACGTGATCATGCCCCCTTCTTCCGTACGTATGTACCGAGCAAGGTCACATTACATGCATACCTTGTCTTAGGCCATTATCCCGTATTTCTGTACGTATGTACGCCTATGCTTGTAGACTTGTATGTACGTACATTTTATTACATGTAGACTTGTACATCGGTACATTTTATACCTATTGACGATCACGTACCTGCTCCAGTTTTAAATATTACATATACATCTGTCGCCATGACAAATGTATCTTCTACATGATAGATTGTGAGATGCCATGATTCTTGTTTATTACATCTCTTTTCATTCATGCTCAGTATATTTAGTTTGTAGAACCAGTACTTGCTCCCTTCCTGACAGAAAATGTTGTAGGTATACTTACCGAGGAGGAGTTGCTATGTGATTCCTATTATGGGGCCACCATTGAGGATCAGGCCTTAGCCTACGAGGATGTACATACGGGGAAATCCTCATCTAGTTTGTTGCTTTAGTTGCTCTGTACTTTGAGAGCAGGACTGTTTAGACTATGTATTTTTGTTACTGGACTTTGTATCTAGTTTTACATTTTGGCTATGTATTTTAAACATATTCATATTTTAGATGGTATGTTGCGATGATTTCCTTAAATATGACAAATGGAACTGTTAGCCCACTTTGATCTTTTACTGTCTACTTGTAAAAGAACAGCTTACTACGCTATAACGCAAGCGTAGCTGGACATGGCTCAACCCGGCCCAACAAATTGGATAACGGATTCGTGACATGTTTTTAGTGGTGGCCCTTGCAGGTCGTAGACTTAAATTGTTTGGTTATACCAAGCATACCTACAACTAGGATTATAGGATAACTTGATAACACTAGGAACAACATCTAGAACACCTAGAGGATTTCTAGGATTGCAACATAGGAAACTCATTACAGCATAGGACCGTTATTATAAATTAGATTTTTGTTTGTGATTGTTTGCTTAAAAAGTTCTTATAGTTCTTTTATTATCAATTAGATGGTGCTCACACGCTCATCCCAGTATGCCACACATGAAAATGACGTACTTTCTATCCAGCCGGTCGACCAGTTGACCGTAGCACTTCCACCTCCACCTACCATACACCTCCACTCCATAAATCCACCAACCCAGATACCTCCACCACCTCCTACATCACAGTTCCAGCAGGACCAGATACTTCCACCACCACCTGTTGCTATACCTTCCCAGATTTTCAGTCACTCTTGACGGGAACCAGCTACTTACTCTGATACAGGGGTTCCTAACGACCCATCAGGAGTAGACCACCTTACTTCGCCAGAGCATGGAGCGCTCTGCGGAGCGTACCATGATCCCACACCGGTTGAGCCACGACCAAGAGCGAAGAATATCAAGTACTTCATGAACTTCAACTCCAAGGAGTTCATGGGGACTGAGGGCATCATAGTCGCAGATGACTGGTTGGACTCAGCAGAGAGGAAGCTCCTCGAAGCTAGGTTGCCCGGTGACCTTCAGGTCAAGGCAGCAGGATTTCTGCTAACAGACTTAGCAGGAGTCTGGTTCAGGAATGAGCCACTATTTGCGAGAGGGAGAGCTACATGGGATCAGTTCAAGATCCAGTTCAAGAAGAAATTCTTCTCAACTACCGCTAGGAGTAGCCATGGGGCTACAATTCTAGAACCTCCAGCAGGGGAACCGTTCTGTTGACGAGTATACGACGAAGTTTAGTCGTTTGAGCCATTTCGCCCCTAGCTTGATTTCTGACCCAGAGGAGATGGCACGTAGATTTTGCCATGGTCTTGTCCCAGACATCGGCATCCTCCTAGTGGCAAACGGGACGACTGACTACTACCAATGCTTGGAGTTGGCCCGGGGGATAGAGGAGCGTCTTCTGTCTTGCAAGAGGCCAGCTTCCGGACACAACGAGGGACCTTCCAAGTACCAGGCTTTCCAGTCGAGAGCACTGGCACCGTACCAGCAGGCATACCGTCCTCCCGTACTGCATCACCCAACACCACCAGTTAGAGCTCCAGGACCACGACAGCAGAAGGGAGCTGTGTGTTCATACTTTAGGAGGCTAGGGCATGACTATGCCATCTGCAGGAAGAGGTTGAGACAGTGCTTAGCTTATGGGTCTACCACCCATCAGCTTCGGGATTGCCCAGCAGTGAGGGCGCCAGGCACTAGACCGCCTAGAGGACCACCGCTCCCGACCCAGTAGCAGTGGTTTGGGCAGCATCTGCAACAGCAACAGAAAGGACCCTAGGGGAAGGCTTATAGTCTAGCTCTTGAGACAAAGCCGTAGCAGGTTTCAGAGCCAGATTATTTGGCCGATGTCATTATAGGTCATATTTATTTACATACTTTTCTAGCCATATACTTGTTTAATTCTGGTGCATCACATAGCTTTCTGTCATTAGAATTTTTGCAAAAACATCATTTAGTAGCTATACCCACCAAGGAGATGAGTAGAGTAATGACAGGAGGTGGACTAGTACCAATTAGAGCTATCTATAGATGCTCTATTACTATAATAGGAGAGTTTAGGGGACGATTCTTTGTGATGCCACTTTCCGGATATGATATGATATTGGAAATGGATTGGCTTAGCTACGCTCACGCAGCTATAGACTGTCATGAGGGTAGTATTCTGTTCACTCCCCCAGGAACGACACCATTCAGTGTCAGGAGGACAGGGCCAGAGATCAGCCTAGAGACGAACTGTTGTGCTACAGTTGGGGAGCTAGCACCGCCATACCCTATCATTGGAGAGTTTATGGATGTATTCCCAGAGGATCTTTCAGGACTTCCACCTGACAAAGATGTGGAGTTCACTATAGATTTAGTACCGGGCTCATCACCGGTGTCCCGGACTTGCTATAGAGTGAACCCCAAGGAGGCCGTAGAGATAAAGAAGCAGATCGATGACCTGTTGAGAAAGGTTTCATCCGATCTAGTGCTTCTTCATGGGGAGCACCAGTTCTCTTTGTGCCAAAGAAGGATGGTACAGTCTGGTTGTGCATTGACTACCAGGTATTGATTGCCATCACCATTAAGAACAAATATCCTCTGCCTCGGATAGATGATTTGTTCGACCAATTGAGTAGGACTGAAGGTGTTCTCCAGGATAGACTTGAGGTCAGGTTACCACCAGGTGAAAATCAGAGCTGAAGACATCCAGAAGACTGCGTTCAATACCAAGTATGGGCAGTACGAGTTTTTGGTCGCACAAATGCGCCAGCTGTCTTTATGAACTTGATGAACAAGATATTTCACTAATATCTGGATAAATTTGTCGTGGTGTTTATCGACGACATCCTGATATACTCGAAGACACCAGAACAGCACGAAGAACACTTGCGGACAGTTCTGGAGATTCTGAGGAAGGAGAGGTTGTATGCTAAATTGTCGAAGTGCGAGTTCTTTCTCGACCGAACGAAGTTTCTCGGTCATGTGGTCACTGGAGAGGGGATCTCAGTGGACCCCAGGAAGATTGCTGCCATCGAGACATGGAAGGCTCCGATATCAGTTTCAAAGATTAGGAGTTTCTTGGGATTAGCAGGCTATTACAGGAATTTTGTCCAGGACTTTGCTAGAATAGCTGAATCTATGACGAAGCTGACACGGAAGGACGCAGAGTACATCTGCTCAGAGGACTGCCAGGCAACATTTGATGAGCTGAAGAGGAGATTGACGACTGCACCAGTTCTGACATTACCTTCAGGATCTGGAGGTTTCACCATTTACAGCGACGCTTGGAGAAAGGGGCTAGGATGTGTTTTGTAGCAGCATGGGAAAATGATTGCCTATGCTTCTAGGCAATTATGGACTCATGAACAGAACTATCCTACTCACGACATGGAGTTATCTGCGATGATTTTTGCACTCAAGTTGTGGAAACACTACTTATACGGAGAGCGAGTGGAAATCTTCACAGACCCCAAGAGCTTGAAGTATGGGTTCACACAGAAGGAGCTGAACATGAGACAGAGAAGATGGTTGGAGTTGATGAAGGACTTCGACATCGATTTGCTGTATCACCCCGGGAAGGCAAATATGGTAGCGGATGCGCTGAGCAGGCATCCTATGGCATGGTATCTGATGATGGATCGACATTTGTGGGAAGATCTGGAGAAGCTCGGTATTGAGATGATTTAGCCAGGATCAGTGATACAGATGATGGCGCTAGATGTTCAGTCAGGTATGATAGAGAAGATCAAGGAGACTCAGTCTACAGATGAGAGCCTCTGCAGACTCAGAGTTTAGGCTTTAGCTGGATTGCTTGATGACTTCACCATAGAAGAGGATGGAACTTTGAGCCATGGCAGCCGGTTATGCGTGCCGAAGGGTGAGCTGATAGAGGCAATCTTGCAGGAGGCACATCGATCGCGATATTCTATTCACCCCGGTGCCAACAAGATGTACCGTGACTTACGGGAGCATCTCTGGTGGCAGAAGATGAAGAGAGATGTGTCACGCTTTATTTTGAGGTACCTAGTTTGCCAGCAGGTAAAGGCGGAGCGTCAGAGACTAGCTGGTCTATTACAGCAGTTACCTATTCCCGAGTGAAAGTGGAAACTCATTACGATGGACTTTGTCTCAGGGCTTCCTTGTTCTTAAGGAGGGAAGGATGCCATATGGTTATCGTTGACAAGCTGACAAAGTGTGCTCATTTCATACCCTTCAAGGTGGGACTTTCTACCTAGAAGTTGGCAGAGCTATACATGCAGCAGATAGTTCGCTTGTACGGAGTACCGGTGAGCATCGTATCAGACCGGAATAGCAGATTCACATCCCATTACTGGAGGAGTTTGCAGGAGGAGTTGGACAGTCGGGTCAAGTTCAGTACAGTGTACCACCCACAGACTGATAGACAGTCCAAGAGGACAATTCAGACGCTCGAGGACATATTGAGGACTTGTGTACTGGACTTCGGAGGATCATGGAAGAGTCATCTTCACTTGGTAGAGTTTTTATACAACAACAGCTACCAAGCCAGCATCGGTATGTCTCTATTCGAGGCATTATATAGACGACGATGCCGTACACCGCTCTTTTGGGATAATGTTGGAGATAGAGTTATGCTTGGACCAGAGATGATCACTGAGGCAGCAGAGAAGGTCAGGATGATCAGAGACAGACTCAGAGTTGCTAAGGACAGGCAGAAACACTTGGCCGATGCTAGTCGCAGACTGATGGAGTTCGCCGACGGAGATATGGTGTTTGTGAAGATATCACCTACCAGAGGGACGATCCATTTCGGACGAAGCGGCAAGTTGAGCCCTGGATACATTAGACCGTTCGAGATACTCCACAGGATCGGAGAGGTAGCTTATAGGGTTGCACTACCACCCAACCTAGTGGGAGTTCATGATGTCTTTCATGTGTCTCAGCTGAGGAGATACGTTCCCGATCCCAGCCATATACTGGATCATTCAGAGTTGGAGATCGGACCAAGTCTTGCAGTTACTGAGTAGCCAGTGGAGATATTGGACCGAAGGGAGAAAAAGTTGAGGAACAAAATCATGCCCTTAGTCCAAATAGCTTGGAGCTGTCACTCTCCAGGAGAATCTACTTGGGAAAGGGAGTCAGATATGAGGGAGAGATATCCTTACTTGTTCGACCCTCCAGCCGCGAGGGAGCCATCCGTTCCCGCTTGATACCTTAGAGGTTAGTCTTAATAGTAGACTTAGTCATTGTTTGAATTGCTTGCTATATTAAATATTTGTATAGTCTTCTATCCTTTTGAATTTCGATGACAAAATTTTTCAAGGAGGGAAGATTTGTAAGCCCATGTTGTTTAATTATTTTAAATTAACGATTTTTAAAGTGCAAATAACATTTTTAGCCTTAAAATAATTTATTATGATCATTAGGAATTTTCTAGAATTTTTAAATAATTTTTTAATAGTTTTTAAAGGCTAAAATATCAATTTACAATTTTTTAAAATTAGTTTTGTAATTATTTAAATTGTTTTTATGTCAGTTTGCAATATTAGAATTGTCTGTGCAAATTAAATTTGCATAGAACATTGCGGAGGGGTGTTTATGCAATTTGGAAATTGCATACTGTAAGGTGGTGGGGTGTTTTGTAAAATTTCGATTGTCGAGGGTTTTTGTGCAAGACCACCCGACGACCACCGCCTTCATTCTGTCGTTTTTCTCCGCCGACCTCGTCGTAACCCTAACCCTAATCCGGCGATCGAAACCCTAATCTAAACCCCGTTTCGACCCTATAAACCCCCCTTTCGAAACCCTAGCTTCCCACACCTTCCCGACCACCGTAGCACCGCCCTAGCTCGTCTTCTCCGCCGAGTTTGTCGGAAACCTAGATCTAAGTTTTCTATCGCTACAGCCCACTTCCCAACGAGCCACCACCACCAAACTGTTCGCCTCGACGAGACGAACACGGTCCTATTTTTTTCGACGACCACGACGCCTCCTCCACCACGCAGCAGCTCCGACAGCACGCCTTCGCCGGACACGTGCGTGTCACTTCGTCTCCGTTCACCTTCAGTGTCTCGTTTTCACCTAGGTGAGTCGTCGCGGGTCGGGGAGTCTCGTGTTGGTCTCGGACACGGGAAATTCCTAACAGAACCCTATAAATCATCTCGGACACATGACTCAGTGTCGGATTCATTGCTCGTGTCCCTAACTGTCCGGACACGAGTTTTATTTTAGTGGGTTAATGGGTTGGTATCGGGTTTGGACCCAAACCCGTTCTGTTATTGGATTTGGGTTCGGGTTTACTGTTCATCGGGTCGGGTTTTGGCCCAATGGGTTTTGGGCTGAGTTTTATATTTATATATATATATATATATATATATATATATATATATATATATATATATATATATATATATATATATATATATATATATATGTATATATGTATGTATATGTATGTATATATATAAGTATTTTATATTATACTGTTATGTATATATTTTATAAATACTGTTTATATATATATGTATACTATTATATACTGTATTTATACATATTTATATTATATTATAAGTATTTCTTTATATATTATTATTATTATTATTATTATTATTATTATTATATCTATATATTTAATTTCGTATTTTTACGTATTCTGTTAATTATGGCCATTTGAGTCCAGACCTAGTATGGGTTTTGTGGACTCAAATGAGTCTATATATATTCAAGGTCTGTACGAGTCATATCGGACTTGATTTATGGCCTTGGGTTCTGTATCTGGACTTCGGTTCAATTTCGTATACGTGGACAAATACATTAAATAATTATTTATTTATTTTCAGAAACTGTACCTTGCTGTATTTGAATTTTTAGATAGTATATGATTATTGTAAAAATCTGGAAAAAATTGTATTTAAATACTATGTTATTTTATCTAATTTAATATATTTTTTCCAGGATTTAATTTATATTTTTACCATTTTATAAAAATAGGAAAACAGAACTCATTTTCAAAGTACTTATGTTTACTGATTTTAGTAAATATCTATATATAGTAGATTATAAATTCCAGAAAAATTAGTATAAATTTCTATAATTAACAAGGATCATTTTGGTACTATATTTTATATTGGATCTTTTGATTATCTTAATAATTGTTGGAACACAGTGTACCGTCTGATTTATTAATTAAATAATTATGTCTTGTGAAGTTATGTGTGTTTTTGGGATATTTTAGTATAGAGACCTTACCCTACCTTATTATAGAGACCCTAAAAAGTTGGATTAGGTATTGTGTCACCCCACATTGGTCATCTATGCTAAAGTTATCACTTGGCTAGGTGTCCAGTTAGAAAGTCGTGTCACACCACTAGTGTCCTAGTCTTGAGCTTAGTATGGAAACTAAGATTGTATATCTTTTTTAACAGTGACAGGATACCGGACATCTATACCTTCGTATTTATACCCTTGCTCCGTACGAGGCAAGTACCCCTACAAACTCTATTTACTGCATATGATATTGAATTGCGTTAATACAGTTATTTGAACTGAAAATCATATCTTACATATTTTCTATGTACCTACCGTGTGCTTCACATGCTTTAAACTCACTCGATATCTTTCACATGCTTTAAATTGTTCTTGTATTTCTCACATGTTATAACATGGGTTATGGAAAAACTGATAGGTGAGTACGTGATCATGCCCCATTCTCCCGTACGTATGTACCGAGCAAGGTCGTATTACATGCATACCTTGTCTTAGGCCATTATTCTGCATTTCTGTACGTATGTACACCTATGCTTATAGACTTGTACGTACGTACATTTTATTACATGTAGACTTGTACAACGGTATATTTTATACTTATTGACGATGACGTTCCTGCTCCAGTTTTAAATATTACATATACATCTGTCGCCATGACAAATGTATCTTCTACATGATAGATTGTGATATGCCATGATTCTTGTTTTTTACATCTCTTTTCATTCCATGCTCAGTATATTTAGTTTGTAGAACCAGTACTTGCTCCATTCCTGACAGGAAACGTTGCAGGTATACTTAACGAGGAGGAGTTGCTATGTGATTCCTATTATGGGGCCACCATTGAGGATCAGGCCTTAGCCTACGAGGATGTACATACGGGGAACCTCATCTAGTTTGTTGCTTTAGTTGCTCTGTACTTTAAGAGCAGGACTGTTTAGACTATGTATTTTTGTTACTGGACTTTGTATCCAATTTTACATTTTGGCTATGTATTTTAAACATATTCATATTTTAGATGCTGTATTGTGATGATTTCTTTAAATATGACAAATGGAACTATTAGCCCACTTTGATCTTTTACTGTCTACTTTTAAAAGAACAACTTACTACGCTATAACGCAAGCGTAGGCTGGACATGGCTCAACCCGGCCCAACAAATTGGATAACGGGTCGTGACAGGTCCACCCCAATTGGTTTGTTTAAACCGTCTATTGTAGAGAAGATTGGGATTAATTCATGATTGATTTCATATCAGATTGATTTAAATTTTAGACGAGGATCAATTAGACTTCAAATCTAGGATGAAATCCCAAGATTTACTCGGCTGTATCCGAGCAAGTAAATTGGCATGCGCCACGTGTCACCTCCTTCGGTTATGTTTATAATCACCAAAGATCTCGCTTGAGGGGAATCTTAATGTCCGCCATGTGTCAGCGCCGCAGAAGCTCGTACAGTGCAATGACAGCAGATTCTTTCATATCTCAGGAACCCTAATACACATCGTATATGTGCTCGGTTCTCTATAAATAGAAGGAGTTCTCCTTCCACCAATGCATCAATCAAAAGGCAGAGGGAACATTAACAATCGACAATCTTTAAAGGATCAGCAATCTCTATCCACGAAGAGTCGACCACCCTCATCCACCGATCAACCAAAGAACCAACCAACCAACCATCTTTAAGGGATCTTCTCATCCAGACAGCCTCTTGATTGTTGACTCCAGAGTCCCATCAAAGGCGCCAAAGAGCCATAGCAAGGTTGATTCGTCGTCAGATCGTCAACGGAGTAAATGAGCCATTGCAGTGCTCGATCTCCATCGTCCCTCTTTTCAAGAAACCTCTTCTCCCTGTATTTAGAATATCTTGTTTAGGACTTCCTTCTTTGTACACAGATACCTTATACGTTCAATAAAGCAAAAGGTTCGTTTAACCTTTTGTTACGTCGAACGTACCGTAAACAATTTGATACGTTACAGTGGTATGAGGTAATTACTTAATTTAGTGAAATTTTTTACTCTACACTGGTCAATTAAATTATTAGATTTGTACCAATTTATCGTTTCAATTTGATACATTGTCATCAAATAGGTTATCTGGATAACCTACTCAAATGAATAAAGAGGACATAGTATGGTCTAAGTTTTCACAAATCTTATATTATATACGATCGGTACACCATGTACACTACAAAATTATGATAAATTATCGACTAACCTGACGACTAACCTGTATTCGTCGTTAAATTTGTGACTAACTAGCGACTTGTTTTCAAGTAATTAAAAATTTAGTTTATTGAACGAAATGGTTCATCGCCACTCCGTCACTAGTGTGTTGGTAAAATTTTGAAATTATTTAGCGACTGCTCCTTTTCCTTGCTAAGTAGTCGGTAGTATCTTTTTTATACAGTCAACAAACTAGCGACTAATATTTCAGTAGCTCCCAAAACCTCAACTACTGCCCTTTCCTCCCAAAACTCTAAGGGTCTGCTTGGATTGAGGGGAAAAAAATAAGTAGGGTTAAGTGGGGTTAAATGAGGGAGAGTTAAGCGAGGGGGAGTAGAGTCAATACATAGAACCTTACTTGGATTGGAGGGAGAGTTAAGTGGGGGGTGTTTAATAACTTTTGCTTGGATTGGAGGTTTTAAGTGAGAGGGTGATTAATAAAAATATGATAGTTACCAAAATAACCTTATTACATATGTCATAAAATTAAATTTGATTGAAATTTTAATTAGAACTTGTCAAAATATCTTCACAAATTAAGAAGTTACAGATTAACATGTTGAGAACAAGAAAAAATGGAGGAAAAAATTATAATATTTTATAAACAAATAAAGGGCATTTATGACTTTTTAAACAAAACCCCTCAATCACCCTCGTTAACCCTCCGATTTGGGGGTTAAAAAAAATGAAAAAAGAGGGTAAAATAAATCCTCACTTAACCCTCTATAACCCTCCCTCCTAAACCTCCACCCTCAAACCAAGCATGATTTTATTTCCCTCTCACTTCCCCTCACAGGAGCCTCGTCGACTGCTCCCACATCCCTCCTCCTCGTCTACTCATTTTCTTTCTCCTCCTCACCGACCCTCCGAATCGACGCCCTGCTGCCCACACCGGAGCCCCGCTGCCTCCTCTCTCCTCATCCATTCCTCTTCTCTCTGCTGCCCACGCCGGCTTCCTCTCTCCTCATCCATTCCTCTTCTCCCTCCTACTCAGGGAACCTCCGTACCTGCGCCCCGCCCACACTGTAGCCCCGCTGCCTCCTCCTCGTCGACTCCTCCCGCCTCCCTCCTCCTCATCGACGCCTCCCGAATCCCTTCTCCTCGTCGATGCCTCTGAAGCTGGTGCCATCTCCATCTCCTTGTCAACTCCCTCCGCCTCCTCCTTGAAGCAGGTATTTTTTAATAATTTTTAAAATTTATTTTAGTTTGATTTTTTTTTTAATCATCAATTTAAGCCCTAAATTTCTACAGTACGTCATTTTAGGAGTCTAGGGCTTGGTCTGGAATCAATTTATGGTTTGGAAGAATTTTAGATGATTATTCTTTTTACTAGTGCATATCTTTGGCTAGATTGATTTCTATGACAAAGATCGAAAATAAGTGGTTTGGCGATCAGACTGCGTGTCTTAACAAAGGATTGTAAACTCTAGCAACCTCACATTTCATAGCTTCTGGGGGCTGTTTCTGGTCAGTGGCGTGGCTTGAACATGTGCCCTCTTGATATTCTTTACTGTGTTCTTCTACAAGATTTGGCATGAACTAAGATTAATAGATCATGATAAATCCATGTGGGCCAGAATTGTGGCATGGTTTAGATACTATAATAGGAAAGATCTCGAGTTTTATACCTTTAGGGGTGAGAGTGTTGTTGATGCAATCGGTCATAGCAGTGTAAACCATAGATATTCTGCCAACATTGAAGTCTCAGTTAGTGTCGATGAACTACAGGACAGACCAAGCTTTTCTGTAACTACCACATTTTCAGAATAGAGGTATTTTTGACTTTTCCTATTTTGTACCAATTTAAAAATTATATTTCATGATTAATTGAAATGACTTTATTTTATTTTTCCATGATTGATATTGCTTCTTATAATTAAATATAGGATATGATTAGTTGCTAGTTGTTAGCCACTAGTTAAGACTAGATATTAGTGAACTTAAATGGACCCAACTAGACTTGTCATGACACCATTAGTGAACCCACTAGTTAGTCATGGTGCACCCATTGGTTAGAGGACAAAGAGTAAGAAAATTCCTTCTTTTAGTTAGTAGAACTCTTCCTAATTAAACTCCTTCCTAAAACAAACATTCATAACTAATTATGAGGGCTTATTAGACACTTTACATGGGATTTAGGCTTAGAGTTCATGGCTGGTTACACCCTGTATAAAACCTCTCTTGAGTTCATTTATTAGCCTCTAGGAAACACTAACTTGCCTCCATTTTATTTTTTCTTCATTTGAGGAGAAGAGCCAACCTCTACCATTCCCAAATTGTTTTCCAACCCTCTCAAATTGTCATCCCAAGGAGGCTAGAGCTTTGGCTTGCAAGGAGGAGAGGTTTGGAAGGAGAGAGACTTGAAGGAGGTGTCCATTTATGTCTCCTTTGGACATTACATTGGGAATCCATCTCCCAATAGGTAGATTTTGAATTTAACCCCTCTAATTGATTCTACTTAGTGTCATTTATCGTTTAGAACCCACTCATGCATTAGGGCTACCCAAGGGGGGGAGAAGCTTGGTCTTCATTGAACCCATTTGGAGACTTTTACATATGGTTTTTGTGTCATTCTTGAAAAAATTTCGAGAACATACACTAAAGTATTTATCATTAGGTGACTAATTAGGTTTGTTAAAGTATTGTGAGGCTAGCTATGTGTCCAGAATTGGATACGATAGGACACGTGGTCAATTTGGAGTTTTTGAGCCTCCTACACATGTTGTGTCCATGCCCAAATGCACATGGCACTTGACACTAGCCTAGTGGCTTACTAATTAGGTGTGTCTAACCTATTTTATGCTTGTCCATGAAGTTTGGTAGGATTCAGACAAGATTTGATAGAGTATCTTAGGCGTATCGTAAACTAGTCTATCAAGTGTTCAACACGTGTCCCCAAAGGAATTTTTATGTCCTATTTGAGTTGAGATTTTGGGTACGTGTCCTAAATAGGATATGTGGTGTGGTGTCATAGTATCTCATAATTCGTACGGTTATATTTGGAGATGTGATGTCATATGTCTTATATATATATATATATATGTATAGTCTATGTATATATATATAAATGTATGTGTGTAATGTATGTGTGTGGCAAATAGGGGTGTGAGCATTGAGATATAAGTGTGAGAAATATATATGTGTATAAACAAATAGACTGTATAGCTATTCTGTGTGTATCAGTGAAGAAAAAGGGAAAGAGGAATCATGCAGTTAACTGATTGGGGACAACATCAGATTTCAATTACCGAGAATCCAATGAACCATTACCTAATGCATGGGAAGGAATTCCCATGCCAGTATAGACAACACTTAACCCCTCTTTAATCTTAACGGGACAGTGTACTTATTATGATCCCATATACAAGGACCAAGAATGTTGGCTCTATTCTGTAATTGAAGAATGTGTCTAGAAGAAACCTCCCCTTCCCCTGGAAACTCTAAATTTGGAGTGAATGGTAAGCGGAGTAGAGAAGGAATTCATAGCCAAGCAGTTGGAAAACTGCTGTGTTCAGCAGTTTGAGGGAGTAAAGAGTGACCAGCTTTGGGTCAGGTCTACCCCCTCCCCCCCACACACATGCAGGCAGACATGGCAGTAGCAGAAGCAACACTAATTTGATGTCCTTGGGGTACAACATTAGGCAACAGGGGATTAAGAAGGGTGTGTTTAGAACATATCTGATGAGAGATGAAGTTTCCTGAGTTTTAGGGACTGTGTTCAGATGTTTGATAGTTTATAGGTGGGTAATTAGATTAGAACTTTATGTGTGTGTGGATTATATGTGAGTGTGGGTTATGTGTGAGAATGGGTATAGGTATTAGGGGATGACCTGTATACATAAGTATAGAAGGAAGAGTGCCAAACTGTGTGAGTTGTGTGCCTGAATGAGAGTGAAAGAGAGGGACTGGTATCAGTTGGTTAGATAGGTAGGAATTGAGTTGAACATTCAAATAGATAGCTAGGATAGATGGGATTTAAATAGATAGTTAGATAAGGCAAAGGGAAATTGGGAACAACAATTGGCTAGGGGCATAGAGAAACAGGAAGATAAATGATAGTTGTAGCAGTAGTAACAAATAGGAATTATTTTAGGGTATTGATCAATAGGTAAATGGGCCTATTGTAGAGTGTCAAAGAGATAGGGGTTTGATGGCAGCAGGGACTGTGTGTGTGTGTGTGTGCTAAACTGATAGGTAAATGGATAGGTAGAAGAGTGGGTGGCCTTCCTAGTGTGCAGGCAAGGTTAGAGGGACAACCACTTATGCAGGCAGCAGCAAGGTCAGGAGAAATCTGTGTGTCAGTGCACACTGTAATGGGTAACAAGGTGTTATAGATAGGGAAGGGCAGCCTATCCTTAAATAACAGCCATAGGAGTGCAAGGGTACATGTGTGTATCATGTCCTAGCTTTAAGTCATGTGCATTAATGTAGGGGCGTGTGGCTATACATATGTGTGAGTAGAGAGCCCAAAACCTGTGTATGTGAGGAGGTTGTGTTTCATGAATAGAGGTTGTATAGGTATACAAGTATCTAGTGTGTGTAGGTGAATTGACGCGAGGTTAGGTACAAAGGTAAGTTAAGGCAAAGGATTGAGTTAGGATGATATTAGACATAGTATTGGGTTTGAGTTTACCTTGTGTTAAGGTACAAGGGTAGTGTGTAGGTAATATATGAGGGTAACAGGGTAAGCAGGGATGTGGTGTGTATAAGATTTATATAGGTAAGTCTAAAAGGGAAGGGTAATGCATTCACTAGGTAATGAGGTAAAGTCTTGGGTTTTGCCCATATGTTAGATGCATAAGTAATGCATAGGATTTTGGGTAATAAGTTAGGGTATTGGATTGTAGACCCTAGGTGTACACAATATGGTTGACTACATAGGATATTGACCTATTATAGACTAGAATACCGTGGTATGGAAATTGAGTATGATATATTTGTTATTACTTGTCCTCTGTTTGGAGTTGACTATCTCGACAGGTTTTGATATTTATAATTGTTGTCAGATAGTTAGACCGTGACAACGTTCTACCACCGATGCTGCGGCATAGGCTGGGCGCTGTCACGCACTCGTGCCCCTACTCCAGGTGCGGGTCATGACACATTTTTAGTGGTGGCCCATGCAGGTCAGAAGTCGTAATTAGTGCGATGTCGTAGTGGTGCACGACTTAGAGTGCTGCTACGAGCCTGCTATAGGTGTATAGGGTATAGGTTATAGGCTAAGGATACTCGATTACAATTAGGAAAAACTTTCAATTTGTTTCTCTACAACTGTCCTCTCTTGATGCTGAATATTTGCACTCTATACGTCCTCCTTTGAAAATATTCTATCATGTGCCATATTGACCTTTTTTCGATCTTTCTTCAGGATGGCGAAGACTAGATCACAACGTTCGGGGCCGGCAGATACAGAGAGGTCTGCTACATCCCGCGGGCCTGACCCCATTGTGTCTACTGCAGTCGGAGTATCGGCAGCCGCTTTCGGGGGTGCTCCTCCGTCAGTTACGAGGACCGGTCCTGAGGTCACTGCGGGTGCTTCTACATAGTATCGGGGGCTGCGACAGGAGCCGTCATTGGTGTTCTTCCTTCTACGTAGAAGATTCCGTCCATTGCTGAGAATATGCCTCCTTCGCCTCCACTATCTACCGATATGGAGCAGATGTTTACCTTCTTTCGGGAGATGCTTGAGGCCCAGCGACCCCAGACCGAGGCTCAGCAGAGGCAGTCGGAAGCGATGCGTCAGGGCATGGAGGGTGGCCACCAGCTCACTCTAGTTGCAGTAGAATGAGGAGCTCCAGCGCAGGGTGCACAGCTGTCACTACTATTTTCTAGAATAAGGATATTTTGGTAATTGTAATTTTTTTGATTATTTTAATATTATTTTAATTAATGTGTTGTGTTTGTATAATTAACTAGTGAAACCTTAGAACCACTTTGACTTGAGACTAACCATGATCCTTGAGACCTAGCTAATGGACTTAGATTAGTAATTAGACTCTAATCTAGCTAGAAATAACTTAGAATCTAATTAAGGGCTAGAAACAATATGTCAGTTTGGGCCTTTAGCAAAGAGGCTTGTTATGGAAACTTAGAAAGGCCTCTTAGGCAATATCCCATTAACCAAAACCTACCCACCCTCTTGTGGCTAGCCACAACACCCCCTCACCCTATTTAAGTCATCATTAGCCCCCCTCTTCCCCCTTTCATTGAAACCCTAATCATAATGTTGGTGTTCTTCTCCAAATTCCTCCATCTCCCAAGTTAGGTCCAAATTCCATCAAATCAATTGTAAACTCTTCCTCTTAAGGAGAGGAAGACTCTATTTTCTAGCTAGGAAGGATTTGGAGTAATTTGACCATTGGAGCTTGGTGGGTGTCTAGATCTAGAGATTTTCATTGGGATTCCAACTCCTAATTGGTAAGAGCCCTCTAAACCTTTTAATTTCAGATTTCTTTAATGTAGATGCATTTATTTAGGATCTCCCTTGATCTAGGAATCATTTGGGTCAAATTTGAGTCCATTTGAGGTGCATATAACGGGCGTATTGCACCGTATCGGATACGTATCTCAAGTGTTCGATGAAATTGACACATAGGATGTTTTGATCTCGAATTTCAGATGTAATTAGATATTACTGTAGTTTATATATTGTAGGTGATGTGCGTACTGTTTTATGAGAGTTGGTGGTGATTTGGTGGGTTAAACTGCCTAGGGAGAGGCTCGACCTGTGTGTTGCTCCCTATTTTGGTCTGTTCTATGGTGCAGACTGTCACAATGGGTTTGTACCATATGTTCTTCACATCCATCACCTCTAGATAGCATAGCATAGCAATTGTTCACTGCCCTTATTGCTCAGATCCTTATTGGTAAGTCGAGCACATAGTAACTGTCCTGTTCTCACATTTAGGTGTCCAGTCTTGTGTGTTCTGTCCTTTTAGTTTTGTTCAAATCATATTGCAGTCAACTTGTTCTGTTTCAGTCCAGGATACCTCTGTTCATATATATATATATATATATATATATATATATATATATATATATATATATAATATATATATTTATATATATATATTATATATTATATATATATATATATATATATATATTATATATATATATATATATATATATATATATATATATAATATATAATATATATATATATATTATAAATATATATATATATATATATATATATATATATATATATATATATATATATATATATATATATTTATACAAATATCATTCGTTCAGTTCATTTTCATAACATATCAATCCCAGTTTTAAGATGGGGATATAACTTTCTGTACAAAAATGTTAGTCCATATGTAACCTGTACATGTCCAGTCCATTACATTTGATTTTGTCCTTGATTTTTGAAATGTATCAGTCGAGCACCTTTCATATTCTTCATTTGCAATACTGCCTAAACTTAAATTGATCACTATATAGTGATATCCTTACTGAAACTGGTCAGAAGCATTACCTGTCCTGATACCCCAATTGCATTCACTTACCTTGCATCTGTGAACGATCCTAAGAATTGTTCTGCCATGCATTTATGATTGGTCCCCTGCATCCTGTACAACCCAGACTTTATTCTGAAATTGACCAGTCCCAACTTAATGCATCTGCTTTAGGATTCTGGGTTAACTCTTGCAGCTGTGAGTCCCAATTCATTTACTGTAATTAGTTGCAGTCAAGGGAGGATGGCTCGAGTGGTATTCCAATTGGGCAGATGGTTGATACTGTGGATATCAAACCTTAGCCCTTGAATGCATTATTTTTTAGCTCATCTTCCTGAAACACCCAGTCCATTTTGTCACTCAGTTCTTGTGTTTAATTACTTGTCCCTTTGTTAAATATCAACCCATGCTAATTTGAGTTCAGCCCTAGTGCATGCCATGTACATCCAATATTTAGTCCCTTGCATTTAATTTAGCCAATGTATCAATTCCCACCATGTTAGGTTCAGTCTTCACTTCACCTGGTATCCAGTTGATATTCTTGATTAGTCTCATTAACTTAGTGTATCAGCCTATTTGCCTATCTGAATTTCAGTCCCCATTGGATGTGCCAAGGGTGGCAGCTACCTGATTTTTTCCAATCCTAGAACAATATTGGTTCAGTCCCTTACATGTGTTAACCGCCATGTGTTTCCTTGATCTCTAACTTTGTATATCATATCCTATATGTTATCTATATGTTTATATATATATATATATATATATATATATATATATATATATATATATATATATATATATATATATATATATATATATATATATATATTTGTGTGATGTTAATTAGTAGGCAGGATATTGGTTGATGTATCTATAGATATATAAGGTATATTAGTAATAGGTTTGGATATGGGTATTACTCATTACTTAACTCTATATAAGTCCAATAAACCCTAAACTTAACCAAATGTTGACTAATAGCTATAGTTGACCAAGTTTGACCCAAGTTTGACTTTGACCTAGAGAGGCCTAGTATCATGTAGATTGCATTGTATACTTTAGTTATTATATATATTGAACACATTGTAACCTGTATTGCTCTAAATATGACCTTATGACTCCAGTTCAGACATCTGTACACATCAGTTGCTCAGAATATCAGGCAAGTACATTCTTTGTTAGTTTTCATTCATGATAGTATCTATATTGCCTGCTCTAGACTATTTTACTTGATGCTGACAAATAGTTAACATTGATTGGTACTATATGGATCTTGTTGTGCGATGTTATCCCCTTACCGGGTACATCAAGTATCCCATGTTTATGTATTTCATCGTGTGCAACGTGTACTCCTTGTATTCGTGTCTATTCATGTGCTTCGTGTGAAATAATATTCGTGTACGTAACATATCATGGTCGGATCCTTGTGTATTGATCGGGACGGAGGAGTAGAAGTGGTTATGTGATTACATCCCTTAGTATACTCGTGTACATGTTGATTATATGTTCACGTATAATGGAGTTACCATAGATTACTCGTGTGCTACCTAAACCAATCACATAACCATTTTGTGCTCTAAAACACTTATAGTTACTTATAGTTCATAGTTTCTCTATCTTATTCATGTATTTAGATTTTTTGTCATTTTCCTGTATTTCTTGTACATTTTTTTATAACGTTTCATGTATTTTATCCTATTGCTTGCTCTATATTTTCTACCATGTTATGGAACTGCTTTCAGAGGTATGTGTTCGCTCCCATCCTGACTGTACCCATTGATAAAATTTTACAGAGAATATGGAGGACTTTTGTACCACCTATTATGGAGCTGGCATAGATGATACCTGCGACCTGGACCCTCAAGAGGATCCAGTTTTCCTAGAGGAGACTACCATAGTTCCTAGGCTAGACAGTTAGTGTCACGATCCGCACCCAGTGTAGGGACACGAGAAGTGGGTACGTCCAGCCTACGCCGCAGTGTCGGCGGTAGAACGCTGTCCTAGGTCACATACATCTAACAATTATAAGGTACCTGTAAAGTATATACACTCCAAACGGAGGACAATATAGAAATGTACAGCTCAATCACAACTAAGGTAGAAGTACGATAAGATAGATAGATAGATAATGAAAATCATCAAATGAGATACAAACAGGAGAAAAAGTCTAAGTGTCTAAGGTAACATCTCCATAAATATCCAGAATAATAACAAGATCCTAAAATAAACATAAATGTATCCAAATGAGACAAGACATCAAAATAAGATAGAAGTCTAAGCTAACTAGCCTAAACTATAGGGGTAAAATCCTCTACTGCTGATGGATCCTGCTGAAGGTCCAAGTCGCAGGTGTCATCTATGGCAGCTCCATAATAGGTAAGAGAAAGGTACTCGTCATCCTCTGTAATATTTTCAACAAGTCCAATCAGGACAAGAACGAGCACATAATTTCAACAGTTCATATCAAGATAGAAATATAAAGTATGCAATAGAGTAAAATACATGAAACGCTGAGAGAAAGTACATGTAGTAAAAGAGAGAGAACTATAATATAAATAGCTACTATAAGTAGAGAACTATCAGTGACTAGTGATGTAGAGTACAAGATAGACATATAAACGGCTTGAATTTGTACATGATTACACTAACGACTTTATACAATGACTACTTGGAATTGTTCACAAGCCTGCTTCTACTCCCCCGTACCCCAATCAATACACAAGGATCCAGACAAGTTATGTTATTGTACAATATTTTACATGGGGGCCCATAAATGGGTGCACATGAAGGTATACATGAGGGCTCTGTGAACATGAGAGTACATGAATCACAAGAGTGTACATGAATAATGAAAGCACAAAATTACACGATGAAAGTAAAATGCACATGACATGATGTACCTGATGCTCCCGAAGGGGATAACAACTCAATATAAAGATTCATATAGTACTAATCCGTGTTAACAACGTGACAGCATCAAATAAAGTAATCTAGAGCAAGAATATAAATCCTAACAAGTATGAAATGATTAGAGAATGTACTCGCCTGATATCCTGAGTATCTGGTAAGTGTAGATGTCCAAACAGAGTAGATGAGTCCTATTTAGAGCAACACAGGTCACAACATGTCAAGAATGGTAATACTGAATATTACAATGCATTCTATATAATTTCTAGGTAATTCTAGACTAAAGTCAACCTTTGGTCAGCTCTAGTCAACTACACTAGTCAAAGTAGGTCAACTAAGCCATACTAGGTCCAATCCTAGTCTAACAAGTCTCACTAAGCCTAACCAAGCCTATACTAACAATCAAACACATTACCAAGCCAAAATGAACCACACAAGTCTATACACTATACATAAATACATGTATATATTCATACATACATACATACATACATACATACATACATACATACATACATACATACATACATACATACATACATACATACATACATACATACATACATACATTCATACATGCTTACATTACATACATGCATATTTACATACATACATATTAAATACATACATTATTCATGCATTATATTATATACATGCATACATACATTTACATTCACATTGTATATATACAAATATATATAGGATATATACATATTTATAGGCACTAGTGTATATATACATATATATACACATAGAGAGATAAGTGGAATCAAATGAAAATGTGTGTGTGAGTGAAACAAGTGTGTCACAATCAAAGTGGCAGTGGTGTGTGTGTTAAGGTGAAGGTGAGGGTGTTCTCAGATTTCCTTATTCAATATAGATGTCATACATGCATATTTACATACATAAATATTACATATATATATATATATATATATATATATATATATATATATATATATATATATATATATATATATATATATATATATATATATATTTTAACCAAACTTTATTGAATAACAGGCGCAAAATGCCGAAGCCTTTACAAGTAAACGCGTCGTACGCGAGAAAAGACAAAAAAGGCGAAAGTTAGAGACACTAGGTGTTGCCCATAAAACGGTAGCTAGACCGAGCATCAGAAGGTGATGCGGTGAAAGGAAGCGCCAAAGGAAAGAGCGCCCCTGACCCACAGTCGTTACCGCCCAAAGTGGGCAAGCACACGACACGCGGAGCCCAGATCAGCCCAGGGCAGCCCAAAAAAGGTTTGAGGCGTGAGAACAGTGCCTCTTTCTTTTGAAGATTTGTCGGACGATCTCTCTGAACAATTGTGGGGGCGGGTATTGACGGCCCTCGTATCTGTATTTGTTTCTGTTTTTCCACAATACCCAAAAGGCGACGGCAGCGACGATCTGATGCCCATGAGACGTGTTCCAGCTGGCCAGCAGATCGTTGATGCCCCCGGTCATGGGGACAATCCTAAACCTGTTGTGAAGGTTCGTCCAAATATACGTGGCAAATTCACCCGACAGAAGGACATGATCGGCGATTTTCGGTTGGTGATCCACACAACAGTGGCATCTGGACGCCAGACAATAGCCAAAGGATTTGATGACATCATCCGTGGGAAGTTTCCGGCGCGCGGCACGCCAGATAAAAATGGACCATTTGATGGGAATACATGTATGCCAAAACTTGGCGGAAGGGGGGGACGTATCATGGGCGTCTCTGGCAACGGATATTGCCGAAGCTGGGGTGAAGATGTCGCCAGGGTTGGGGGACCATCTGAGCTCGTCATGTGCGTCGTTGATCGATAGATTAGAAGCACCCAGGCTCTCCATGGCCAGAGGGCCAAGCAAATCTCCCACTCTATCCCAATTCCACCCGCACGCGTCGACATCCCATAGATCACGAATCTCGTACTGCGGCGGAGTAAGATCGTTGGGCCTGAGGATTTCGTTCCCCAACCAGCGTTCCTTGTAAGCCTGCGAAAGATCGTTGCCCAAAGTCAAACACAGGTGCGGTTCCGCAAGGCTACGGCCGCGAATTATGCGCCGCCATGATGAAGAAGATCTGATGTTGGCAGACGCCTCAGTCAAGTAGTAGAATTTGGAGTATCTCGTTCTCATGAACCTAGTCCAGATGGAGCTTTCGGTACGAAGTTTCTACCATAATTTTGCTGAGTGAGCGTCAATGATGTGGGCCAGTTTGCAAAAACCCAGCCCACCTTCATCTGTGGGTTTGGCCATTTTGTCTCAACTGGCCCAGTGATGCTTATCCTTTCCCTCAAGGTGACCACAAATGAAATTGGCGAGGATGGATTCAATAGAGTGGAGCACTTTGGTAGGGGGTGAGCAAACGGAAAGGGTGAATAAGGGGATGGAGGATAGGAAGTGCTTTATGAGAATCAACTTTCCCCCGGGAGAAAGGGTTGCGTTGTGCCAACCCGCAATTTTGTTGCGAATCTTGCCCACCATGTGAGCGAAGATGCCGGAGTTCGCTCTGCCGTACACCAACGGGCAGCCTAAGTAAAGGAAATGGGGGTATGCTGTAGAGAAGGATGTCATGGAGGACAGCACAGCCGAGTGAGTTCTATCGGCTTTGTGATGAGTGTAGATCACACTCTTACTGTTGTTAATTCTCTGGCCGGAGCATCTTGTGTAGTTGGCCAGCGTCCTAGTAACCACCTCAATAGATCCAATGTCACCAGCAGAGAAAATGAGGATGTCATCCGCGTACGCAAGATGAGTGATAAGAGGGCAACCAGTCGTTGTGTAGAAGTGATAGAATTCCGGAGACCTGGGCATGCTGTTGAGGTTTCTGCTCAGCGCTTCGACCGTGACGATAAAAATGGTGGAAGAAAGGGGATCTCCCTGTCTGACCCCGCGAGTAGCTCTGAAGAAACCCTGAGCTTGGCCGTTGATGACGGTGGAAAACCAGGAGTTGTTGATGGATCTAAAGATGATGTCGATCACAGGTTCTGAAAAACTGAATGCTCTGAACACCCAGATCATGAAATGCCAGTCAAGACGGTCGTATGCTTTTTCCATGTCCAGTTTGATAGCGACGTTCCCCCTTATGGACGAAAATTTCATGCAAGTGATCATTTCTTGAGCAAGGAGGATATTATCGGTGATATTGCGTCCTTTAACGAAACCGCATTGCTCTTCGAAGATGATCTTGGGGAGAAGGTCCGACATCCTGGAGGCGATGATTTTAGAAACTATTTTGTTGGTGAAAGTGCAGAGGCTGATCGGTCTGAAATCTTTAAATGTCTCCGGGTTGTCTTTCTTGGGTATGAGGATGATGTGGGCGGATGATATGGATTTTGGGTACGTAGCTCCTTGAAAAAATGCCGTTGTGGCCTCCAAGAGGTCGGACTGGATGATGTCCCAGCACGTTCTGAAGAAACTCCGTTGAACCCGTCAGGTCCCGGTGCACTGTGCGCATTGATGGGCCAAACCGCGGCCTTAACCTCTTCGACAGTGGGGGAAGAGATGAGAATATCGTTAGCCCTGTCGTAAATCAGGGAGGGAATCTCGGACAGGAAACCGTCATTAATAACCACGGCTTCTTTAGCAAACATGTTGGAGAAGTAGTCGGCGACAGCCGCTTGAATGCTCTCCTGGTCGTCCAGCAGGTTGCCGTACCCGTCGTTTATGCGATGCATTCTGAGAGCGTTTCTTCGGCCTTTGACGCACTTGTGAAAGAAGCCCGAATTCTGGTCTCCATCCATGTCCCAGGTTAATCTGGCCTTTTGTTTCTAGAATGCCATTTCAATCTTGATCCTAGATTTAAGGATGGATATATATATATATATATATATATATATATATATATATATAAAGAGGGAAGGACAGGAAAATGGAAGGATGAAGGGAGTGGACAGTGAGAAACAAGTGGCAGTGTTCAGATTTAACAAGTAAACTCAGGTTCACCTATTCAATTTCAGTTTAGTTGCAAAAACCCAAATGGCAAATCAACTCAGTTATCAATATCTACATATTGGTTTCAAGGTTCAGTTTTCAGGTTTTCCTCAAACCTGAGAACACATTCTCAGGCAATATATGCCAGTTGAATCAACCTCAGGTAAGTCATTAAGATCTCAGTTTATATACCTATCATTACAGTTCACAGTTGACATTTAAATTCATATTAAACAATCAAAAATCGATTTTTAAAACATATTAGGATACCTCATTCACTTCTCAGTCTCAGAATTTCATGAACTCGACATCAAAACCAATATTGATTTGAAAACTAAACAAAACTCAAATCACATTTAAAACCCAGTTATTACATATCATAGCAGTTCATATCTAACATGTAATTTCATTTTTTTAAACATTTAAAATCAATTAAATCACATTAAACCTCATTCGAATACACTGCACAATAAACATGTATTCGAATTGAATATTATCCCAAAATTTGAATCAAAAATCTAATATTGCATCAAATTGATGTTCACAGAAGCTAGGTACACACGTGTATGTGTCAGGGGGTGTGTTCGTGTCCAACAAACAGGACATGAAGTGTCCAATACAGTCAAGAATGAAGTATCAGTAAAATAGTGACAGAACTGTGTTCAGCACAGTCTCATACTGAGGTGCCGAAAGCAAATGGACACGATACGTGAGTCCTCGTGTCTCGTGGTCTTGTCCTAGGGTAGACTAGGTCTAGGGTTAGAGGATCGTCACCCTGTAACACGACCATGACGTGTCCACGAGGGACACGAAGCCCGTATCAGAGTCGCCAAACCAACTGTGCACGCACAGTAAAAAACCAGTGCGCGTGTCCGTGCTCCCTCGACATGATACGAAATCGTATCAAACTCGAGGGGTGTGCTGACAGAGGTTGCCCCTACCTCTGTGCCAAGTAGCACGTATCCACGTGGCGTGTCGTGTCCGCAAACAGGGTCGGGTAGCAGGGCAACCGTGCGGAGGCTCGTACTGCATGTCCGTAGCCATTTTGGATACGGACACGACACAAAAGTAGGCTCAGTCCTCACAAAAAATGATACATACATATAGATCTACAATCCTATTCAAATAGATTTCAAAAATAACAATAAATTTCATTCAAACATTTCATCGAAAACTTATGCACACACACGGATACGTGCCCGATACGGACACCAAACTAATTCTAATTCCTACCAAACTTCACCTACAGCTAGGGGACACCTAGATGGATGCATCTATGGAAATAAATCATGATTTAGAGGTGATTTGAAGGGATTACCTATAGAGAGCCAATCTCCAAGAAAAAGCCCAAAATTGTGAAGTCTCCTTCCACAAGCAAAGTCCAAATGAGCTCCTCTCCTTGCAAGCTAGCCTCCTTTAACCTCTATTCCAGATTTTAATCCAAATGCAAAAGATTGGGATCAATTTGGTGGAGGAATGGGGAGATTTGATGGAAGGGAGAAGAAATTAGGGTTTCCTACAAGGGGGTGTTCTAAAAGAGGCAAGTGGTCATGAAGAGGGATTATATAGGCTAAAATTAGGTCATTAGTGGGCTATTGTGGCTGTCCAAATGAAGAGCTAGGGTTAAGGTTTTACATGAATGGACTTTGGGCCAAGATCATTAGCTAACTAGCTCAACTCCTTAGCCATAAGTCCAAATGAAAACTCTCCTAATCCTTCCATGAAACTTAGCCACACTCAAGTCAACTAAGACCAACTTAAGTTAGATTAGGGTTCCACACCATTCTACCATACTATCGAAGTCACCAAAGTCAAAGTCAACTCTAGGTTAGTCTCTTAAGTCATAATTAGCAAAAGTCAAAAATAACAACCATCTATCAAATAATTAACAAATAATTCCAAGAAAGCAAAATGACCAAAATACCTCTCGGCCAAAAATGATAATTAACATCCTAATCACATGGTTAGGCACTAGGTCAAGCAGTCTCTAAGGTTACACTAGCAAAACACCAAAATCACAAGTCGATGATTTAAATAGTTTTAAAAAGAATTAAAAATTATCAAAAATTATAACATGATTTAAATCTCATTATTAAAAGGCTAAAATTATAAAAGTTCAAAATTATCCCCATTTAAAAAAATGGGTGCTACAGTTAGAGTTATTATCTGTTTATTGAGATACTCTGAGTTGTATTATTCATATATTTCCGTGTGGTGTTGATAACACTTAAACCTATTTTATTTCTGGTTGTATCTCACTTTGAGTATTTCATATCTATCTTATCGTGTTTATTATCCATCTCTAGTTATTATGGTTTAGTTGTATCTAAGTTGTCCTCCGATTGGAGAGTATATCCTGTACAGGTACTATATATGTTGTTAGATGTTGTTGAGACCTATGACAGCGCTCTACCGCCGACACTACGGCGTAAGCTGGACGTACCCACGATCTCGTGCCATTTTATCGGGTGCGGATCGTGACACAATTTTAGTGGTGGCCCATGCAGGTCGAGTTCTGAGTTTGTCTCAGTTCGACAGTGGTACTCAAACTAGAGTATCGCTATAACCTGCAGTAGGATATATGAGATAGATTTTTAAGATACTCAATCACAGTTAGGAAAAAATCTTATCTAAATTCCTGCCATCTAAATTCTTGCTAATAATTGCCTTCTTTGAGATAAACTGTCCTCCTTTGATTATATCATTTTCTGCTCAGTATTGATTTTTTTGTTTGATCTGTTTTCAGGATGGTGGAGACTAGATCGCATCGCTCCGTCCCAGCAGATACTGAGAGGTCGGCCACCTTTCGTCTGGTTCAACCATACGCTGGGACTGCAGCACCTCTCGTTCCTGCTCATGTGGGAGCATCTGCAGCCTTTGGGGGTGCTCCTCCATCTGTTCGGAGGCCTACCCCGGTGATCCCAGAAGTTCTTCAACCACCACCACCTCCGGCACCAGTTGACACAGCACAGCTTTTTGTGCTCTTCTGCGAGATGATGGAGGTACATCACCGTCAGTCCGCAGACATGAGACAGGGCATCGACAATGCCCATCAGGTACTGACGATGGCGATAGTGGAGAGAGTGGCTAGCTGCTCAGCCACAGGGAGGCCGAGGGAATTCAAGGTTACAGAGGGCATTCTGTATGCCGACGACTGGATAGAGCATATCGAGGAGATATTCAGGTGGCACAGATCCCGACTGGGATACAGATAGAGGCCACAGGCAGCCAGATATTTGATCTTGTACGAACTTGGTACCACATCGATCCCAGAGTTGGTGTTCAGGGACAGACTTGGGAGGCCTTTAAAAAGCTTTTCAAAGAAAAGTTCTTTCCAGATGTAGCACTTGGCGCTTTGGAGACTCATTTTGAGAACCTAGTTTAGGAGAACCAGACGATCGAGTAGTATGCTGGTGAGTTCTGTCGTCTGGGCAGATTTGTGGAGGGACTGAGCGAGGTAGCAAAGACGAGGAGCTTCTGGAAGGGCTTGATCAAGGAGGTCAAGTCACTGACCAAGAGTGACCGCGATGCTACCTTCGAAATGATCTTGGAAGGAGCTATGGCAGCAGAGGACGACCTGGAGCTGAAGATGAAGAGAGGTTGTGATACCTACGGAGCTGGTAGCAGTGCAGGCCCGGCCAAGAGGTCCCACTTCCACCAGCAGCAGCAGAGGCCCTTTTAGATCTAGCAACATCAGGGCCAGGGTCGTGCGCCTTTCCAGCAAGCGCCTCGGCAGCAGAGACAGGGTCAGTAGCAAGCACCGAGGCAGGCACAGCCGGTCATCAGTTACACATTCTGCAAGAAGTCAGGGCACGGGTGGAATGACTGCAGGAAGAGGTTAGGCAAGTGCCTACTGTGTGGATCGACAGAGCATCAGATGAGAGATTGTCCCGTAGCTGCTATTTGTATATCTCCAGAAGGGGGAGCTAGAGCTCTGATGGGCCAAGAGAAGGGACCTCTATTGCAGACCCAGCAGCAGAGGTTTGCGCAGCATCAGAAGCAGGCTATAGGAGGCTAGCAAGGGCGATCTTTTGCCATGGTAGCTGAGGAGTCCGAGCCAGTGGGCGATCTGATTGCAGGTTCCATTCTTCTTGATTCCAATCCTGCATTTGCTTTGATTGATTCTGGTGCTTTCCATAGTTGTGTGTCTGTATTATTTGCTATTAGACACCATCTTACTTCTGAACCTTTGCCTAGGACTTGCAAGATCACGACTAGGGTTAGTATCATCCTAGTCAGTAATGTTTACAAAGATCGAAAGTTATTTTGGGAGGCCGAGAACTGGATGTGTGTTTGTTCGTAATGCCAATACTGAGTTACGATATTGTACTCGAGATGGACTGCTTGAGTAGACACCATGCCAGAATTGATTGTCGTAGAGGCTGAGTTCTTTTCAGATAGCCAGGAGGGCCAGAGTTCGAGTTCGTCAGAGGATAGATGGAGCAGAACAGCGGAGTCTTCTGTGGAGCTTTACTAGAGGAGCAGAGTGTGCCACATCCATTAATAGCTAAGTTCATGGATGTACTTTTGAAAGAGTTACCGGAATTGCCTCCGGACGGAGATGTGGAATTCTCTATAGATTTGGTGCTAGGTGCAGAGCCGATATCTCAGCACGTCTATAGAGTGAACAACAGCGAGCAGGTGGAATTGAAGAAACAAGTGGATGAGTTGTCAGACAAGGGCTTCATCAGATCGAGTTCTTCACCGTGGGGTGCACCAGTGCTCTTTGTGCCGAAGAAGGATGGGTCGGTACGGATGTGGATCGACCACAGGGCTCTTAACAACCTCACGATTAAGAACAAGTACCCGCTGTCGAGAATTGATGATCTGTTTGATCAGTTGAACGGAGCGAGGGTATTTTCTAAGATTGCTCTGAGGTCAGGCTACCATCAGGTGAAGGTCAAGAAGGAGGATATTCCGAAGACAATTTTTCGGATGCGCTACGACCAGTTTGAGTTATTGGTGATGTCGTTTGGGTTAACCAACGCCCCGGCGGTATTCATGAATTTGATAAACAAGGTGTTCAGTATTTGGACAAGTTTGTGGTAGTGTTCATTGATGACATCTTGGTGTATTCGAACACCCCAGAGGAGCAGGAGGAGCACTTGAGATTAGTTCTGAGACTCTCAGGAAGGAGAAGTTGTATGGCAAGCTTTTGAAGTGTGAGTTATTCCTTGATCGGACACAAAGTTTGTTTGGTCAGGGAGTGTCAGGTCGCCTTCGATGAGTTGAAAAAGAGGTTAACGACAGCTCCAGTTTTGACGTTGCCATCAGGGACAGATGGCTTTACTATCTATAGTGACGGCTCAGGGGAGGGTCTGGATTGTGTCTTACAGCAGCATGGGAAGGTGATTGCCTATACTTCCAGGTAGTTACGTCCGCATAAGAAGAACTACCCTACCCACGACTTGGAGTTGGCAGCGGTTATCTTCGCTCTTAAGTTGTTGAAATACTATCTATACGGAGAGCGAGTGGAGATCTTCACGGACCACAAAAGCTTTAAGTATGTATTTACCTAAAAAGAGCTGAACATGAGGTAGATGAGATGGTTCACTACAAAAATACAGGATTTTAGTGACGAATTTTTTCGTCCCTGATAGCGACCGAACAACAACGGACAGCTGACGAATTACCGTCAATTTATAACAAAAAATTGATCATTTCTTATTGTAACAAATTGTCGAAAAGATGTCGCTAGGCCATCAGAAAATTAGCGACAAAAAAAAGGGCGTCACTAAGCCGTTGTCAGTATTTGGCGGGGAACACGCTGGAAAGTAGCGCCAAATTTAGGGACAACCTAGCAACGGAAATGTTTTCCGTCGCTAAATGTAAGCCATCGCAAAGTTGTTGCTAAGTTGTCGACAATTTGACTAGACCTTCGCGTTTAGCTTAGGCGACTTATTGGCGACGAATTTGTCGTCGCTATTCGGCGACGACTTAGCGACGCCATTTTTCGCTGCCGGTCCGTCGCTAAATTCTTTTTTCTAACTTAAATGATTCGAGCCGATCTGGATTTTTCATTTTTCCCCAAACTCTCTCTCCTCTCTTCCTCTCTCTTGCCGTCCACCCTCCCTCCTCCACCGAGCCCTCCGACGAGGCCCCGTCCGCCGTCCGCCCCCGCCGTCCGATGCCTCGATGCGCCCCCCGTCGTCAGAACCCCGCCGTCTGATGCGCCCCCTCGATCTCTCTCAGGTACTCTCTTGCTCTTCTTGTCTTTATATACATTAGGGTTTATATAGTCGGGGTCGGGTTCTTGGTTGGGGTCGGGTTGGTGTGCTTTAATTGGGTTAGGGTTAAGGTTAGGGTTAGGGTCGGTATCGGTATCGGAATCGGTATATCGGACTATTCCTATGAGTATCGGTATCGGGATCGGTATATTGGGATCGGTATATCGGACTATTCCTATGAGTATCGGTATCTGAATCGATATATCGAACTATTCCAATGAGTATCGGTATCGGAATTGGTATCAGACTATTTCTATGAGTATAGGTATCGGAATCGGTATATCGGACTATTCCTATGAGTATTGGTATCAAACTATTCCTATGAGTAACGGTATCGGTATCGAACTTTTCCTATAAGTATCGGGATCAGACTTCTCCTATGAGTATTGGGGGTCGTGTCGCACCGGGCAAGACGACGATGACAAAGTTCTGACGACAGGGGTGTCGTGCCGCACTGGATTGGTATTTTATAGCTAAAAGGTTTAAAGTATCGGTATCGGAATCGGGATATCGGACTTCCTATGAGTATCGGTATCGGACTATTCTTAATTGCAATTCTGTTTACTTCGTCTTACGATACATATTTTCACATCCAATCTGCGATGGATCGTTACTTCGTTGATCGTACATTGATGTACAAACGGTAATACGAGAGCAGAATTGGTGTGAGTGACGATTTCAAGGCAGGCATGGAAGTGTTTCTTAAGTATGCCATGAGCAAAGCTCAGTACCTAGACGGTAACAAAATCAAGTGTCCATGTGGTAGTTGTCGTAATAGACGTTACGAAGAAGTAGTGACTGTGAGAGATCATTTGACCCGTAAGGATTTCGTACGTGATTATGACATGTGGTCATCGCAAGGTGAACTATATGCGGAAAGACATGCTGTGTTTGTTGCGGACAATGCTACTTCTGCTTTTGATGAGGATGCTGTAATGGATTTTGCCATCGAAGACGACGTATGCTCTGTTGATTATGGAGACCTGCAGAATCTTGTATGAGAGATAGTGTACGATGTGACATGGCCTAATTTTGATCCGGAGGATCCTAATCCCGAGGCGAAGGAGTTCTTTGATATGTTTCAGGATACAGATACTCCTCTATATCCTGGTTATGAGACTTATTTTGTACTGTCAGTAACAATGTGGTTGTTGAACATAAGTCTGATTTTAACTTGCCGTAAGTTTGCTATGATCGGATCAAACAACTAATCAAGAAGGTATTACCGAAGGAATCGAAAAAGCTTCCAAAAAATTTCTACAAGTCAAAGATGATGGTCCGACAACTGGGACTAGGGTACGAAAAGATAGATTGTTGTCGCAAGGAATGCATGTTATACTACAAGGAGAACGACATAGAAAGATGCAGTTTTTGTAATGCGGATCGTTACAAGCCAGTTCGGGGAAAAGGAAAGTCAACTAGAAAATGACGTCCTTACAAGTATATGCATTACTTGTCGATCACGAAGCGCTTGCAGAGGATGTATATGTCTCTGAATACAGCATAACACATGACGTGGCACAGCGAGGAACGCACAAAGGACGATGGAGAATTGTCACATCCTTCGGATGGGGAGGCGTGGAAGTATTTTGATTTGTCTCATCCAGATTTTGCCGCAGAGCGTAGAAATATACGTTTGACGCTGTGTTCTGATGGCTTCGCCCCTTTCGAGCAGTCGGGACCTCAATACTCCTGCTGGTCGGTCATTCTTACCCCTTACAATCTGCCACCATGGATGTGTATGAAGACTCCTTATATGTTCTTGACAGCTATCATACCCGGTCCCAAAAATTCGACGAAGTACATCGATATATATTTACAGCCGTTGGTGGATGAGCTGAAACAGCTGTGGGAGATCGGCATCATGACCTATGATATTTCTAGAAAACAGAACTTTCAGATTAGATCTTCACTGATGTGGACAATCAATGATTTTCCAGCATACGGTATACTGTCAGGATGGAGTACGCATGACACTATGTCTTGTCCGATATGCATAGAAAACAGTAAGGCGTTTCGTCGTAAGTATGGAGGAAAAACTTATTTCTTCGACTTTCACCGTCAATTTCTGCCCGCGACTCACCCTTAGAGAAAGAACAAGGACGTGTTCAGAGCTGAAAAGCAAGAATTTTCTCAACCGCCTGCCAGATTGTCGGAATACGATATTTGGGAAGATGTAAAGGATTTGTCCACCGTAATGGAAGATCCAATATCGAACAATCATGTCGAGGGGTTCGGACACAGCCATAACTGGACCAACCAGAGTATCTTCTGGGACTTGCCTTATTGGAAAGGTAATCTTATAAGACATAATCTTGATGTCATGTATATCGAAAAGAATGTGTTTGGTAATGTCTTCAATACCATTATGGATATTAAAAGAAAGACGAAAGACAATCCAAAAGCAAGACAAGACATAGCCGAGATATGCAAGCGTCCTCATCTAAACTTGATACAAAGGGGAGCTGGTGGATAACTAACTAAGCCGATAGCGCAATACACATTGAGCAAGGAAGATAGATTAATAATCTGTAAGTGGATATCTAGTTTAAGATTTTTCGACGGCTATGTGTCAAATTTGTCTAGATACGTTGATCTCAATGAACGCAAGCCACGTGTTTATGAAAAAATTACCGCCCATTGCTTTGAGAGAGTTGTTGCCTTCTGCTGTATGGGTTCCATTGGCCGAGCTATTGTCACGATCCGCTCCCGAATGATCGGATACGAGTCGGACACGCCCAGCCTTCGTCGATGGACACGACGAAGTAAGCTGTACAATTCTAAGGAAAACTCCAAGATACAAGAAATATAAACTATCACAGCTGCTATACACGTTCCCAGAATTACCACAATCCACAAGTTATTTATACAATATCATCCGGAGACAAATCCGATAACATGAATAAAAATTATACAATCCTGAAATCCTCAATACAATACAATACATGATAAAATCATCTAAAATAAATCTAAGAAAAGACCTAACTATAACTCTGAAATTCTAAGTCTATCCTGAGGCACAACTCTATCCTGGCTTCGGGCTCTGGCCCATGAAGGAGATACAACATCATCAAGAAGACCTGCAACGTATCCTGTCCGAAAAAGAGCAAAGTACAACCCCGACAAGAATCTCTAAACAATGTAAACTGAAATACATGAAAAGAATCGCAATATGAACTATGGTACAAGACAGGAATATAAAACGGTAGCACAGGAATAACAATGAAACTATAGTACCAGATCCAGAAACAATGAACTATACTATCAGTGTAACATGCATTTGAAATAACTATCAGAGTATGTGACCGGCTGGGTAAACAATGAACAGTGAACAATGGTACGGCTTAGAGTCCCACGTGCACGATGTGAGACCTAAGCTATTAGTTAATGCCTAGCTAAAATAGGATTGGTCACATATCTGTAGTATTTCCCCACCCTAATGTACAAGTAAGGAACAATGAACTATTTACAATGAACGATGAACGGTGAACAATGAACAATGAACAGTCGTGTGTACAACGTGTCAATATGAGAACATGAAGCAAGACAGAAATACAGAGTAAAGAGATCGAATCGGTGTACTTGCCTTGCTCCTCAAACCAATGAGTCTCAATGTCCACCAAGAATTTTTGTACAAGTTGGTTAGATTTTAAACAATGACTTGTAGCTAAAACTAGCTAATAAGCTACTAGCTAACATATATAAATATGTATATATATTAGCTAACCTACCTTCAATATATATATATATATATATATATATATATATATATATATATATATATATATATATATATATATATATATATATATATATATATCCTAGCTTAAATAAAATAATTACTAGGAAAATAGTTTGAGTCTATACAACAAAATATGCCATATAGTCTAACTTTTACAAAATAATATTTAATTAGATATGTATATGCTTACTAGTAAACATTTACTCATTAATAGTCTAACTATACCTTTAAAGATTAGTGAGAAGTAGCATTCCAATATTTACTTAGTAAATAGGATCCTAACTAACCATTTAGTAAAATATTGGTTATAGGTAAATAATTCATTTGGAAATACTTAATAGAGTACTACTTAAAATATGAACTTAATCATGCACACTAAATTGTTAAAGAAGATTGACCGCAATAATATCAGCCCCAACTCAAATAACTCATTCCAAGCCCAAGCCTAAAAAAAATCTCTATTAGCTTCTCTTCCTGGCCCAGCTTAACAGGCCCGACACACCCATTCATTCAAAAAACTAGCAAGCTTGGCTAAAATAGGCTTGGCCCAAATCATCTCATTCCTGACTTAAAATACTCCAACAGCTAGTAACATAACTATGATGGACCCAGGTCTAAAGCTTATCCCAACTCCAGTAATCAGTTATGAACCTAAATTCCCCAAGGGTCAAAACATTCAAACTCATCATAAATTTTCCCTCCTGATCGAACATATGTCAAGTTTCAAGAACATTCATTCAGAAAACTTGTCCCAACATAATAATCGATCACATAACCAAATCAAGCCCATAAACACTCAACTGCTAACGAATTCTAAGCAATGGCTACATTACATAAGACAATCAATACCTCTCTGTGTCAACTTGACACAGACACAAACACATATCCAAACTGGTTGTTCCCTGCTAACCGAACAGAGCACCCTTCTAACATCAACTAATTTCAGCAGAAAGGATTAAGAACTGTACCTGAGCCTCCGCAATGGTTCGACACAGGAGTGCAGTGTCCGATGATGGTGTCCCCGAGTCCATGGCTCACCGATACGTCCTCCTAAGCATTTTATCGAACACATAGCGTGCATGAAAAAGAATAGTGATTATGAGTTTAATTCGAATGGGATTGACTCTAAAATTTGAGAGAAAACACAAGATCTGATCTAGAGCTCACCAACACAACTATCAGTGAAATCCAGGAATTTTAGGCAATTGAATCGATCAAAAGACTGTCGATGCTCGATCAAAAAGAACACAGATAAGAAAAATATTGCAATCCTTCGAACAAGGAGAAGTTCACAATCAGGACTTACCAAAACGAGAAGGATAACCACTCGATCCTTGCGGTCGATCTTACGTGTCCGATTCGATCAACTGCAACTCGACACAGTATAGATACAAATTAAATTATGGAGAAGAGCGGTTGCTCTTCAAACCGATCATAACTTCAAGTTGTAGAATTAGGATCAAAATACTCACCAAGAATGGATCCTAAGCCATGAAGCAACTTCGTCCTCTTCGAAGAACATAGTAACCATGGTCGATCAACGCTCAACTTTCCTTCAACACTACGCCTTCTTCACAGAGTCGTGCTCCTGAGCTCGATCGCCATGGCCATGCTCGCGAGGAAGAACAGAGAAGGAAAATTAGGAGATCAGTTGGGAATTTGCTAGGGTTTTGCCGCTCTCGAGTCTGGATGAAGAGGGAGGGGACTGGGTCCTATTTATAGGCTACGACGAGCGGCCAGTGGTTGCTATGATCCAACGGCTAGGACGAATCTGGGTTGTTGAGAATCAATGATGGAGATGAGAGAGTTAGTTAGACAGTTGGAGGAAGTTTCTGGAGCTGTCTCGACGTCGTCGTCGTCGTCGTCTCGGCAGTTGCTGTGGAAGGAAAAATTTTAGGCGGATGAACGAAGGAAATGGAAATTTTGAATTATATAACGGTTGATATCGGGTCGGTTATTGACTATTGGGTTATGGGTTAGACCCGCGCCCCAAATGTGTTAAGAGGCCGGCTGGGCTGGGCTGAATTAAAGGGATGGCTGAAGCTCATGTGGGTTCATTAGTTAGTTGTAGGATTTTTTTTAAAGAAATACAATAAAGTGGTATTAGTATCAGAATTAATTATTGATTTAATCAATAATTTAAGTAATGCTTAGAAAATCAATAACAAATATTAATTATTGGAATATGCTCTTAACAAGGGTTTTAGAATCATTAATGATAAGAAAATGAATTAAAGAATCTTAAATAATGATATAAATTCATATGAAAAATAATCAATTGATTAATTGGACCCATGGCAAGGCCCAAAAATGGAATGGTCACAGGAAAAAGAAACTTCAATATATAATAGAAAATTAATTAACATCATTAATAGTAATATTTATATACATGCCCATAGAAGAGAACTATATTCTAATAATCTCAGAAAAGTGGGGTCACAAATCTATCCCCCTTATGAAAATTTTGTCCTCGAAATTTCAGATGGCACGATTAGGTATGATCAAAATAATCAAGTACAAAATTTTAAAGTTGGCAAAATGTTAAAGTGGTTCAAAAATGAAATCAATGGATAATAGTCTCCATAGTACCCGACAATCTTCATATCTGAAACCACTTTTCTTACGGTTCCTGCCTCGCCAGTATGCATCTGGCTGCAGTGAACTTTCGGTTCCATGGTCCTGATAATAACAGACTACCGTGATATTTTGTCGACTTTATCCGATACGGAATAAATTTAGGACTTAGCTTCGATCGATAATATCTGAGAACCCGAGAATACCCGCAATTACTTAGAGCCCCTGCCTCGCCAGTGTACAGCTAGCTGCAGTGGACTCACAGTCTCCATAATCCAGGTCATAGTAGGTTGTCAAATATTCTTTTTAACTTTATCTAGAAGTTTCAAGGAAAAATTACGAAAGTTCTAAATAGTATCTGTTCTTTAGAAACAACTTTTTATTGGATATCAAGAGACAATCAAAAGTCGACAATAGCTACTAGGAACTATGAAACAACAGTAAGATAGAGATGAGACTTAGGAATAAGTCTCGAAATAGAGAAACAACAAGTAAATGTAAAAAGAACATCAAAGAAAATCAAAGAAGATAGTGATCCACGAGTGCCTCCGGTTGTCAGTACTCGTCCGGAATCGGGATAGTCTCCACTTCCTCGGCCGTCATCAGGTAGACTCGCCCCTCTGTCTGATCTCCCTGCAGCTTTCTGGACATGAAGAGGTAAGTCCTCTTGCTGGGGTCCCGATGCTCCTCGTGCTCGTCCCTCAGCGGCTTCTGGACAATCTCTGACCTGGTGAGCAGGTGATCCACAGAACAAATAAAGCCTCAGTCTCTTGCGGCATTCATCGTAATGATGTCCTGGGCGGTGACAGTAGTTGCAAGTGACTGCCAACTGCTGTCTCTGTGGTGGATCTGCATGAACTCTGGCTGTACGGTGCTGAACTGCTGCCTGCTGAACTGGCCTCGTCTGAGTCTGCATCTGCACCCTCTTCGCCGGTGCTTGATAGCTGCTACTGCCGATGTCCCTATCCCTCTTGGGCCTCGGGTCCATCTCCTTCTCAACTGTCTGAGCGATCTTGAGGATGCTCGAATAAGTCGTGGCCTGGCTGATCGCCACTGCGTGCCACAGCTCTCTGGTGAGGCCCTTCTTGAACCTCCAAGCCCTCTCCTCTGACGTGCCAACTAGGTTCTCTGCAAACCTGCTGAGTCGGGTGAACTCTAATGTGTACTCCGCCACTGTCATGGTCCCCTGTTGCAGCGCCTCGAACTGCATCCGAAGCTCATCCCGCTCCACATCGGGAAAAAACTTCTCCTTAAATAGAGTTTTGAAATCTGTCCAAGAAAACTGGGGCTCAGCTAACTGGGGGTCCTCCCGGTACCAAGCTCTGGCAAGATCGAACAGCCGCATACTCGCCACCTCCACCTTCAAGTCATCCGGGATCTGTGCCATCTTCAAGGTCCTCTCCGTATTCTCCAGCTATTCGTCTGCATAGACGATCCCCTCGTTGCCCCAAAAGTCCATCGGGCAGAGATTCTGGTATTCTTTGGCCGTCCCTGGTCTCGGTGCTCGTGGTGCTGGAGGTGCTACTGGTGTCGGTGCTGCCGTCTCTTGAGTCCTGAGTGTGTCGACGACGGTCGCTCTGAACTGTGCTGCTTGGTGATTCTGGGCCTCCATAAACTGCTGGAACATCGCCATCACCTGGGCGTCGTCAAACATCATCGTCGAGGGCAGCGGTAGAAAAATAGGAGACGGTGGCGGAAGCTGATCTGCCGGAACGTCTGGTGTGGGCTGATCTGAACTTGTAGTGCCCCGTCCCGCGAAGTCAATCGGAGGAATCGAAACGTCGACGGCGTTCGGACTTGGCCTTACAACGGTGACTCGAAGACATCGCTCAGGTGGGGGAGTTTCGGTGAACTTGCCTCATCTTAGCCTTCACTTAATAATTCGTGTATTTTCAACTTGCACAAGTAGGCTAATATAAAAGTTACGAACGCACATAGCTAAGGGAATAATCCTGACCCGTCGGAATGTCTCAGAACATGGAAAATGGTCCCACGGTCTGCATAGAAGTCGGCTCAGCGTGCTTTCAAATGACACTCGATCCTTCATCCCGTGGCTTGGGAGAAGGAAAGTTGGTATTCGACACAAACGATGAGTTAGCCTAAGTGAATAGGCGTCGCCCGCGTAAATGCTCTATAAAGCATGCACGTTTCTACTGCGCAAGGCTTGGCATAGCCTTGGCTCGTCCCTCGGGTTAAGTTGTAGGCTTGAGTAAGTTAGGAAAAGATATGCCGATCGACCTAAGTCATTCCAAGTGCCATCCCGCTCTTTCTGCGGTTGTCAAGTTAAATAGTTCCACGATCTTAAGGGCCGTCATATAACGTATGACTTGGGTGATAGCGTCGCGTAGGACAGAAGTCAGTTAAAGGCATGAGCCACGGTTGGCACGATGTAAAGTTAGCCACGGTCCATGGCACTTAAGGAACATGTTTTGTTCAAGTTAAGTTGGAAGGCTACGTAGTAGTCGTTTCCTCGAGTTCAAAGAAGTTCGAGATGGTCCCTCGGTTGGGAGCCTCGCATTCCTATCCACGTTAAGGTTTTTCGAGGCGGTCCCTCGGTTGGGAGTCTCGTGTTCCTATCCACGTTAAGGTGTTTCGAGGCGGTCCCTCGGTTGGGAGTCTCGCGTTCCTATCCACGTTAAGAAATTTGAGGCATTCCCTCGGTTGGGAGTCTCGCGGCCCCGATGCACGTAATGCAAAGGGTGGTTCAGAGCACGAATTGCTATGTATAGTTCCAGTCTTACCAACAAATTAGGCCATGCATTTACGTGAGTCTAGACATCTCGTAGGTGCGTGGTCATTGGACACCTTGTCGACAAGGATTTCTGCCTAGACTGGTTATACGCCGGGGCACCGGGCCCAGTCGTCCTAGGAGGTAGACGTTATAGCAGCGCATGCTTTTATTGTGTGGGTAGTCGGGGGCTTTCAACGGGGCTCGCTACCTGCGCTGAAGGACCCGCCGCCTACCCGAGCTATGTCCGCGATGGCTTGTCATGCCAGTGGCCTTTCATATAGATAATTGGCATGCTAAGCGGCAAATCCGCATGCACGGTATCGGTCATAACAAAAGAAGTGTAAGCACGGTATGCAATGAATGGTGAAATGTGTGCTCGGTTGCACCCAAAGTATTATAAAGCCTATGATTCGGCTATACGTAAAGACACGTGCTTCAGCACGAGATACGGCATCGTACTTGAGTTCTCAATACCGGTTACACAAGTTGGGTTATACGTTTCGAGTTAAGTTTGGAAGGGCCGTAGGGCAAGTTGGTTGAGTTATGTTAAGTTGCCGGGCACGGCCTCGAGATGTGAGGCACGGCCGCGTTGTCACAACACGAGTGTAGGCAAGACTAAGCGAGGAGGCACTGCCTCGGCGATACTAAAGCACGAATCGAGTTCATGGCACGATCGAGTCGTTACATCCCAGTGTATGGCACGAAATGGCAAGCACGAGGCGATAAGTTGACGTTATTGGAACGAGAAAGGTCTAGAGGCAAAGTATGGGTACGTTATTAGTGCAAGGCATGGAGATGGTCTAAAGACACTAAATAGGCCGAGCGTCGGTCCTAAAATCGATCCTAAGGCAAGATTAGAAAGGCAATCGTAAAGGGGCTTGTATTATACAAAGTAAAATAAGCGTGTCAGTTTTGTATGGGTGGGCGAGGAGCTCACTCCACCAGTACAGTTGAGTACTGACACCCACACAGTTTACATATGCAGGCATAGATAGAAGCTCGTGGCACGGAGCTCGCTTGGATGCGTCGAGGCACGGAGTTCCTTGGCGATTCGAAGCGGGCGGCCGTATGGATCGAAGACTTATACGGGACATAATGTATGGACATCGTCTTCCAAAGCATCCGCTGGATTCAAGTATTGTAATCGAGAGAATGAGAGAGAGCAGAGTGACTTGTAAAGTGAGAAGAGTGAGCTTGAGTGATTGTAATCTTGGCCTTGTGCCCCCAATGTAATCGTTGTTTCAATATCAATAAAGATCATCTTTTGGAAAACTTGTGTTTCGTTCTAAATTTTCGCGGCGTGTTCAATGTCTCTGCTCGGAACTTCTGTGCGACGACCCCGTCGCCGCCGCTGTAATCGGCCGTTATGGAACTCGCCTTGCACGAGCGCAATCTAGGCTCGTGCGGCATCACGCCTTAGCGAGGACGATCGCTCCTACGGGAGCGGGGCGTGACATAATGGTATCAGAGCACGGCTTTACGTCCTTGGACTACCGATTAAATTCTTTAACTCTGTTGTTTTCCGCGAACTATGAAACGTTGCTTCCGCATATCGATATCGTTGGTGCGCTCTCTCTCGAATGTCCCTCGGCATGTCCATACAATAAGTCTAATATTTTCGAAAGCTCGTACAAGTGTTCAATCGAACGTATCGATAGACAATGGCCTTTGGACCGAATGGTGCCGACCTTGAGTTGATAGAAGACACGTGCTAAAGTTAGCGAGTCGCGTGCGTGCCTAACGAGTCCTACGTCGACATTAGCAGATGAGCGTGAAAACTCAAATATAGTCCATATGGGATGGTTATGCGACACAACTTAGTCCGCGTGTCGTGCACCAAGACTTTATGGTACAAGCGAGTTGCGAGCGATATTGAGTACCGCTCGGTCGGGAACAAAACTACACTTAGAGTAACTATCGATAGAGTGCTATCGAGCGACAATAACGTCTATGCGATGATGAGCGTGCTTGAAATTCGAGAAATGGTTCGAATGGGATTCAAAGAAGTCGATTTTGATTCGAATGATAGTTTGGAGGATTTGTAGAATGGCTCGAACCCGATTGGTGTATGGACGTTATAGAAATTGTCCGAGCGAAGCTAAAGGAATTACAGATAGTGCGAGTATGTCGACAAGCGACGATATCGTAAAGCCTTAGAAGGAGTAGCGCTTAGTTGGTCATGATTCGAGAGTCGCAAACGAGATACCGTTCGGACGATTTGTAAAGGATAGTACGAGTTACGAAATGGTTGAATGGAAATTCTAAACGATAAAATAAATGGATGACTTGATTGAAGAAATTGATACGGATAGTGTACGAAAAGTTAGCACGACAGGAAGATAGCGTGCATGAAAGGTTTGATTGTGAAGTTACGCAAACGACTCTGAGGATTAAAACCGATGTTGCTCGATGGTTTGAGTTAGCAAGGAATGATGCGAATTGAGGAAATACGTAGTCGATGACTTAAGATAGACGGATAAACGATACGTGATTTCGGATTTGAACGAATTGATCTTGTGAACGATTCAAGGAGATTATCCAGTCGGACGAAAGCATCATTCGTACGACTCAAAATTTATTGCAAAGGAAGATCGTCAGGTTACGCATATCATCGATGGTATTGAGGCGTATCAAAGATCGATATGCGATAACTCGAGGGCACTCTAATTCGAGGAATGATGATCGTGCAAGTGTTATTATTCGGTTGGATGCAATACTTAGGATTTTGATTGAAACGAATGAATGTTGGATGAAAGTGATCGTGTCTTGATGGTTACGTGGATAACCACAGCGTCGACGATCTTGTCTTGTGCGAGCGCAACTCTAGCCTCGCACATGCGTTGCATCGAATTTGGGGCGATCGTTCCGTGTGAGCGCTGACATGGTGATTCATGTCGCGGGAATGATCGGACTCAGAAAAATCAGGATGCGGCAACTTCGATTGTCCCGACTTGTCGGTTTGATGCGAAGGAGTACTCGAGGATGTTAGGACTTGCGATTGATAATCGAATAAAACTTGAGGATTGTGTAGGTCTAATTCGCGCATCGAGAATGATTCAGTCTAGACCCAAAACAAGAGTTACGCCCCGATGATAATGATTATTCTGCGGGAACGTTGCATGGTGATTCATACCCACCGTGGATAATCGGACTTGCGTGAGATCGGAGCATGGCATACTGTTAAGTCAGACGACCTTGTGATCGATTACGTTAATTGGAATAGATGAATTCGGAGACATGAAATATGAATTATGGTTTAGAGATGAATTGTGTTATAGCGTGCTTGATTTGAGAATGAATGATAGGCGAATTAATGTCGAACGTGTTTGAAGAGATAAACTATGCGAAACGGCTTGATGAACAAACAATAGTGATATGACGTAAAATTGGTCGAAATGTGAGTTATCGTAGGATGGCCTTACTGAACGACACAGACCCCGAGCGACGATTATTGGGATGTGCGTAGGAAATCGATGCTCGATGTTTAGAAATCGGAGTGATACGAGCTTGGGTAGAAAATCCCGTACCATCGATTTGGTTTGACCTTAGGATGGGGTCAGTGTTGATATCGTTGTTTGGGAACTATGATTCCAGTGCTGTCGAAAAGACATAGCCTAGCGGTTAGGCAGACGTCCCAGTACGGAACGATAGGAATTGAGGAGGCACCACTCATGAGGCTCGGTTGACATGCACGTATATCAGGGACGCCCGAATATGTGCACGATCCGACTCGAGTGGTGATGGCGGATTCTCTATCACGAGGCTTAGCTGACATTCATGTATTTTGGGGACGCCTAGAATATGTGCACGATCCAACTAAGTGATACGTTGAATCAAGTGAGACTTGAGAAACGAGAAAGTGTCGAAGATTTTGAAATCGTAAGTTTCGAAGAAATGTTGACGGTAACGCGATCATTGATTTGAGACGAGTTCGAATGTTGGTTGATCGGTTGGTGTGCCTTACGACTAAGTTAGCGATAAGCACGAGCGTGGCTCGGAATTGAAGAAACGCGTAGGCGGAGTGTGTACGAGTAAGTCTTGGCCATAGAAATAGTAGGATGGGTTGCCTTCTGGAAAGTCTCGAAGATGAGACTTATTCTGAGTGGTGTATGTTGTAGTTCCCCGTCCCGCGAAGTCAATCGGAGGAATCGAAACGCCGACGGCGTTCGGACTTGGCCTTACAACGGTGACTCGAAGACATCGCTCAGGTGGGGGAGTTTCGGTGAACTTGCCTCATCTTAGCCTTCACTTAATAATTCGTGTGTTTTCAACTTGCACAAGTAGGCTAATATAAAAGCTACGAACGCACATAGCTAAGGGAATAATTTCGACCCGTCGGAATATCTTAGAACCTGGAAAATGGTCCCACGGTCTGCATAGAAGTCGGCTCAGCGTGCTTTCAAATGACTCTCGGTCCTTCATCCTGTGGCTTGGGAGAAGGAAACTTGGTATTCGACACAAAGGATGAGTTAGCCTAAGTGAATAGGCGTCGCCCGCGTAAATGCTCTATAAAGCATGCCCGTTTCCACTGCGCAAGGCTTGGCATAGCCTTGGCTCGTCCCTCGGGTTAAGTTGTAGGCTTGAGTAAGTTAGGCAAAGATATGCCGATCGACCTAAGTCATTCCAAGTGCCATCCCGCTCTTTCTGCGGTTGTCAAGTTAAACAGTTCCATGATCTTAAGGGCCATCATATAACGTATGACTTGGGTGATAGCGTCGCGTAGGACAAAAGTCAGCTAAAGGCACGAGCCACGGTTGGCACGATGTAAAGTTAGCCACGGTCCATGGCACTTAAGGAACACGTTTTGTTCAAGTTAAGTTGGAAGGCTACGTAGTAGTCGTTCCCTCGAGTTCAAAGAAGTTCGAGACGGTCCCTCGGTTGGGAGCCTTGCGTTCCTATCCACGTTAAGGTGTTTCGAGGCGGTCCCTCGGTTGGGAGTCTCGTGTTCCTATCCACGTTAAGGTGTTTCGAGGCGGTCCCTCGGTTGGGAGTCTCGCGTTCCTATCCACGTTAAGAAGTTTGAGGCGCTCCCTCGGTTGGGAGTCTCGTGGCCCCGATGCACGTAATGCAAAGGGTGGTTCAGAGCACGAATTGCTAAGCATAGTTCCAGTCTTACCAACAAATTAGGCCATGCATTTACGTGAGTCTAGATGTCTCGTAGGTACGTGGTCATTGGACACCTTGTCGACAAGGATTTCTGCCTAGACTGGTTATACGCCGGGGCACCGGGCCCAGTCGTCCTAGGAGGTAGACGTTATAGCAGCGCATGCTTTTATTGCGTGGGTAGTCGGGGGCTTTCAACGGGGCTCGCTACCTGTGCTGAAGGACCCACCGCCTACCCGAGCTATGTCCGCGATGGCTTGTCATGCCAGTGGCCTTTCATATAGATAATTGGCGTGCTAATCGGCGAATCCGCATGCACGGTATCGGTCATAACAAAGGAAGTGTAAGCACGGTATGCGTTGAACGGTGAAATGTGTGCTCGGTTGCACCCAAAGTATTATAAAGCCGATGATTCGGCTATACGTAAAGACACGTGCTTCAGCACGAGATACGGCATCGTACTTGAGTTCTCAATACCGGTTACACAAGTTGGGTTATACGTTTCGAGTTAAGTTTGGAAGGGCCGTAGGGCAAGTTGGTTGAGTTATGTTAAGATGCCGGGCACGGCCTCGAGATGTGAGGCACGGCCGCGTTGTCACAACACGAGTGTAGGCAAGACTAAGCGAGGAGGCACTGCCTCGGCGATACTAAAGCACGAATCGAGTTCATGGCACGACCGAGTCGTTACGTCCCAGTGTATGGCACGAAATGGCAAGCACGAGGTGATAAGTTGACGTTATTGGAACGAGAAAGGTCTAGAGGCAAAGTATGGGTACGTTATTAGTGCAAGGCACGGAGATGGTCTAAAGACACTAAATAGGCCGAGCGTCGGTCCTAAAATCGATCCTAAGGCAAGATTAGAAAGGCAATCGTAAAGGGGCTTGTATTGCATAAAGTAAAATAAGCGTGTCGGTTTTGTATGGGTGGGCGAGGAGCTCACTCCACCAGTACAGTTGAGTACTGACACCCACACAGTTTACATGTGCAGGCACAGGTAGAAGCTCGTGGTGCGGAGCTCGCTTGGATGCGTCAAGGCTCGGAGTTCCTTGGCGATTCGAAGCATGCGGCCGCATGGATCGAAGACTTATACGGGACATAATGTATGGACATCGCCTTCCAAAGCTTCCGCTGGATTCAAGTATTGTAATCGAGAGAATGAGAGAGAGCAGAGTGACTTATAAAGTGAGAAGAGTGAGCTTGAGTGATTGTAATCTTGGCCTTGTGCCCCCAATGTAACCGTTGTTTCAATATCAATAAAGATCATCTTTTGGGAAACTTGTGTTTCGTTCTAAATTTTTGCTGCGTGTTCAATGTCTCTGCACGGAACTTCTGTGCGACGACCCCGTCGCCGCCGCTGTAATCGGCCGTTATGGAACTTGCCGTGCACGAGCGCAATATAGGCTCGTGCGGCATCACGCCTTAGCGAGGACGATCGCTCCTACGGGAGCGGGGCGTGACATAATGGTATCAGAGCACGGTTTTACGTCCTTGGACTACCGATTGAATTTTTTAACTCCGTTGTTTTCCGCGAACTATGAAACGTTGCTTCCGCATATCGATATCGTTGGTGCGCTCTCTCTCGAATGTCCTTCGGCATGTCCATACAATAAGTCTAATATTTTCGAAAGCTCGTACAAGTGTTCAATCGAACGTATCGATAGACAATAGCCTTTGGGCCGAACGGTGCCGACCTTGAGTTGATAGAAGACACGTGCTAAGGTTAGCGAGTCGCGTGCGTGCCTAACGAGTCCTACGTCGACATTAGCAGACGAGCGTGAAAACTCGAATATAGTCCATATGGGATGGTTATGCGACACAACTTAGTCCGCGTGTCGTGCACCAAGACTTTATGGTACAAGCGAGTTGCGAGCGATATTGAGTACCGCTCGGTCGGGAACAAAACTACACTTAGAGTAACTACCGATAGAGTTCTATCGAGCGACAATAACGTCTATGCGATGATGAGCGTGCTTGAAATTCGAGGAATGGTTCGAACGGGATTCAAAGAAGTCGATTTTGATTCGAATGATAGTTTGGAGGATTTGTAGAATGGCTCGAACCCGATTGGTGTATGGACGTTATAGAAATTGTCCGAGCGAAGCTAAAGGAATTACAGATAGTGCGAGTATGTCGACAAGCGACGATATCGCAAAGCCTTAGAAGGAGTAGCGCTTAGTTGGTCATGATTCGAGAGTCACAAACGAGATACCGTTCGGACGATTTATAAAGGATAGTACGAGTTACGAAATGGTTGAATGGAAATTCTAAACGATAAAATAAATGGATGACTTGATTGAAGAAATTGATACGGATAGTATACGAAAAGTTAGCACGACAGAAAGATAGCGTGCATGAAAGGTTTGATTGTGAAGTTACGCAAACGACTCTGAGAATTAAAATCGATGTTGCTCGATGGTTTGAGTTAGCAAGGAATGATGCGAATTGAGGAAATACGTAGTCGATGACTTAAGATAGATGGATAAACGATACGTGATTTCGGATTTGAACGAATTGATCTTGTGAACGATTCGAGGAGATTATCCAGTCGGACGAAAGCATCATTCGCACGACTTGAAATTTGTTGCAAAGGAAGATCGTCAGGTTACGCATATCATCGATGGTATTGAGGCATATCAAAGATCGATATGCGATAACTCGGGGGCACTCTAATTCGAGGAATGACGATCGTGCAAGTGTTATTATTTGGTTGGATGCAATACTTAGAATTTTGATTGAAACGAATGAATGTTGGATGAAAGTGATCGTGTCTTGATGGTTACGCAGATAACCACAGCGTCGACGATCTTGTCTTGTGCGAGCGCAACTCTAGCCTCGCACATGTGTTGCATCGGATTTGGGGCGATCGTTCCGTGTGAGTGCTGACATGGTGATTCATGTCGCAGGAATGATCGGACTCGAAAAAATCAGGATATGGCAACTTCGATTGTCCCGACTTGTCGGTTTGATGCGAAAGAGTACTCGAGGATGTTAGGACTTGCGATTGATAATCGAATAAAACTTGAGGATTGTGTAGGTCTAATTTACGCATCGAGAATGATTCAGTCTAGACCCAAAACAAGAGTTACGCCCCGATGAGAATGATTATTCTGCGGGAGCATTGCATGGTGATTCGTGCCTACCGTAGATAATCGGACTCGCGTGAGATCGGAGCGTGGCATACTGTTAAGTCAGACGACCTTGTGATCGATTACGTGAATTGGAATAGATGAATTCGGAGACATGAAATATGAATTACGGTTTAGAGATGAATTGTGTCATAGCGTGTTTGATTTGAGAATGAATGATAGGCAAATTAATGTCGAACGTGTTCGAAGAGATAAACTATACGAAACGGCTTGATGAACAAACAATAGTGATATGACGTGAAATTGGTCGAAACGTGAGTTATCGTAGGATGGCCTTACTGAACGACACAGACCCCGTGCGACGATTATTGGGATGTACGTAGGAAATCGATGCTCGATGTTTAGAAATCGGAGTGATGCGAGCTTGGGTAGAAAATCCCGTACCATCGATTTGGTTTGACCTTAGGATGGGGTCAGTGTTGATATCGTTATTTGGGAACTATGATTCCAGTGCTGACGAAAAGACATAGCCTAGCGGTTAGGCAGACGTCCCAGTACAGAATGATAGGAATTGAGGAGGCACCACTCATGAGGCTCGGTTGACATGCACGTATATCAGGGACGCCCGAATATGTGTACGATCCGACTCGAGTGGTGATGGCGGATTCTCTATCACGAGGCTTGGCTGACATGCATGTATTTTGGGGACGCCTAGAATATGTGCACGATCCAACTAAGTGATACGTTGAATCAAGTGAGACTTGAGGAACGAGAAAGTGTCGAGGATTTTGAGATCGTAAGTTTCGAAGAAATGTTGACGGTAACGCGATCATTGATTTGAGACGTGTTCGAATGTTGGTTGATCGGTTGGTGTGCCTTACGACTAAGTTAGCGATAAGTACGAGCGTGGCTCGAAATCGAAGAAACGCGTAGGCGGAGTGTGTACGAGTAAGTCTTGGCCATAGAAATAGTAGGATGGGTTGCCTTCAGGAAAGTCTCGAGGACGAGACTTGTTCTGAGTGGTGTATGTTGTAGTGCCCCGTCCCGCGAAGTCAATCGGAGGAATCGAAACGCCGACGGCGTTCGGACTTGGCCTTACAACGGCGACTCGAAGACATCACTCAGGTGGGGGAGTTTTGGTGAACTTGGCCTTACAACGGCGTTACGTTCCAGTGTATGGCACAAAATGGCAAGCACGAGGCAATAAGTTGACGTTATTGGAACGAGAAAGGTCTAAAGGCAAAGTATGGGTACGTTATTAGTGCAAGGCACGGAGATGGTCTAAAGACACTAAATAGGCCGAGCGTCGGTCCTAAAATCGATCCTAAGGCAAGATTAGAAAGACAATCGTAAAGGGGTTTGTATTGCACAAAGTAAAATAAGCGTATCGGTTTTGTATGGGTGGGCAAAGATCTCACTTTACCAGTACAGTTGAGTACTGACACCCATACAGTTTACATGTGCAGGCACAGGTAGAAGCTCGTGGCACGGAGCTCGCTTGGATGCGTCGAGGCACGGAGTTCCTTGGCGATTCGAAGCGTGCGGCCGCATAGATCGAAGACTTATACGGGACATAATGTATGGACATCGCCTTCCAAAGCTTTCGCTGGATTCAAGTATTGTAATCGAGAGAATAAGAGAGAGCAGAGTGACTTGTAAAGTGAGAAGAGTGAGCTTGAGTGATTGTAATCTTGGCCTTGTGCCCCCAATGTAACCGTTGTTTCAATATCAATAAAGATCATCTTTCAGGAAACTTGTGTTTCGTTCTAAATTTTTGCTGCATGTTCAATGTCTCTGCTCGGGACTTCTGTGCGACGACCCCGTCGCCGCCGCTGTAATCGGCTATTATGGAACCCGCCTTGCACGAGCGCAATCTAGGCTCGTGCGGCATCACGCCTTAGCGAGGACGATCGCTCTTACGGGAGCGGGGCATGACAGAACTGCCTGCAACTCCGAGCTGATCCGCGATCTTCTTCGTAGTGACCATCCTGAAATAGAAAAAAAACTCGTTATTTGCTAAGTCCTAGAAAAATAGTCAACCTCCTAGAATATATTGAGTATAATCAATCTCTATATTCAATAACTATAACCATTTCCCACGAATCCTATGCTGTGATGAGTTTTCCTTAGTCTAACAGGTTCCCCAATAGCACTTTATAGCCTAAGTGCCATTAGGACTAACCTGCATGGGCCACCACTAAAAATATGTCACGATCCGCTCCCGAATAATCGGACACGAGTCGGACACGCCCAGCCTTCGTCGATGGACACGACGAAGTAAGCTGTACAATTCTAAGGAAAACTCCAAGATACAAGAAATATAAACCATCACAGCTGCTATACACGTTCCCAGAATAACCACAATCCACAAATTATTTATACAATATCCGGAGACAAATCCGGTAACATGAATAAAAATTATACAATCCTGAAATCCTCAATACAATACAATACATGATAAAATCCTCTAAAACAAATCTAAGAAAAGACCTAACTATAACTCTGAAATTCTAAGTCTATCCTGAGGCACAACTCTATCCTGGCTTCGGGCTTTGGCCTATGAAGGAGATACAACATCATCAAAAAAACCTGCAACGTATCCTGTCAGGAAAAGAGCAAAGTACAACCCCGACAAGAAGCTCTAAACAATGTAAACTGAAATACATGAAAAGAATCGCAATATGAACTATGGTACAAGACAGGAATATGAAACGGTAGCACAGGAATAACAATGAAACTATAGTACCAGATCCAGAAACAATGAACTATACTATCAGTGTAACATGTATTTGAAATAACTATCAGAGTATGTGACCGGCTGGGTAAACAATGAACAGTGAACAATGGTACGACTTAGAGTCCCACGTGCACGATGTGAGACCTAAGCTATTAGTCAATGCCTAGCTAAAATAGGATTGGTCACATATCTGTAGTATTTCCCCACCCCAATGTACAAGTAAAGAACAATGAACTATGAACAATGAACGGTGAACAATGAACAATGAACAGTCGTATGTACAACGTGTCAATATGAGAACATGAAGCAAGACAGAAATACAGAGTAAAGAGATTGAATCGGTGTACTTGCCTTGCTCTTCAAACTAATGAGTCTCAATATCCACCTAGAATTTTTGTACAAGTTGGTTAGATTTTAAACAATGACTTGTAGCTAAAACTAGCTAATAAGCTACTAGCTAACATATATAAATATGTATATATATTAGCTAACCTACCTTCAATATATATATATATATATATATATATATATATATATATATATATATATATATATATATCCTAGCTTAAATAAAATAATTACTAGGAAAATAGTTTGAGTCTATACAACAAAATATGCCATATAGTCTAACTTTTACAAAATAATATTTAATTAGATATGTATATGCTTACTAGTAAACATTTACTCATTAATAGTCTAACTATACCTTTAAAGATTAGTGAGAAGTAGCATTTCAATATTTACTTAGTAAATAGGATCCTAACTAACCATTTAGTAAAATATTGGTTATAGGTAAATAATTCATTTGGAAATACTTAATAGAGTACTACTTAAAATATGAACCTAATCATGCACACTAAATTGTTAAAGAAGATTGACCGCAATAATATCAGCCCCAACTCAAATAACTCATTCCAAGCCCAAGCCCAAAAAAAAAATCTCTATTGGCTTCTCTTCCTGGCCCAGCTTAACAGGCCCGACCCACCCATTCATTCAAAGAACTAGCAAGCTTGGCTAAAATTGGCTTGGCCCAAATCATCTCATTCCTGACTTAAAATACTCCAACAGCTAGTAACATAACTATGATGGACCCAGGTCTAAAGCTTATCACAACTCCAGTAATCAGTTATGAACCTAAATTCCCCAAGGGTCAAAACATTCAAACTCATCATAAATTTTTCCTCCTGATCGAACATATGTCAAGCTTCAGGAACATTCATTCAGAAAACTTGTCCCAACATAATAATAATCGATCACAGAACCAAATCAAGCCCATAAACACTCAACTGCTAACGAATTCTAAGCAATGGCTACATTACATAAGACAATCAATACCTCTCTGTGTCAACTTGACACAGACACAAATGCATGTCTAAACTGGTTGTTCCCTGCCAACCGAACAGAGCACCCTTCTAACATCAACTAATTTCAGCAGGAAGGATTAAGAACTGTACCTGAGCCTCCGCAATGGTTCGACACAGGAGTGCAGTGTCCGATGATGGTGTCCCCGAGTCCACGGCTTGCCGATACGTCCTCCTGAGCATTTTATCGAACACATAGCGTGCATGAAAAAGAATAGTGATTATGAGTTTAATTCGAATGGGATTGACTCCAAAATTTGAGAGAAAACACAAGATCAGATCTAGAGCTCACCAACACAACTATCAGTGAAATCCAGGAATTTTAGACAATTGAATCGATCAAAAGACTGTCGATGCTCGAGCAAAAAGAACACATATCAGAAAAATATTGCAATCCTTCGAACAAGGAGAAGTTCACAATCAGGACTTACCAAAACGAGAAGGATGACCACTCGATCCTTGCGGTCGATCTTACGTGTCCGATTCGATCAAATACAACTCGATACAGTATAGATACAAATTAAATTATGGAGAAGCGCGGTTGCTCTTCAAACCGATCATAACTTCAATTTGTAGAATTAGGATCTAAATACTCACCAAGAATGGATCCTAAGCTACGAAGCAACTTCGTCCTCTTCGAAGAACAGAGTAACCATGGTCGATCAACGCTCAACTTGCCTTCAGCACTTCGTCTTCTTCACAGATTCGTGCTCCTGGGCTCGATCGCCATGGCCATGCTCGCGAGGAAGAACAGAGAAGGAAAATTGGGAGATCAGTTGGGAATTTTCCAGGGTTTTGCCGCTCTCGAGTCTGGATGAAGAGGGAGGGGATTGGGTCTTATTTATAGGTTACGACGAGCGGCCAGTGGTTGCTATGATCCAACGGCTAGGACGAATCTGGGTTGTTGAGAATCAATGATGGAGATGAGAGAGTTAGTTAGACAGTTGGGGGAAGTTTCTGGAGCTGTTTCGACGTCGTCATCATCTCGGCAGTTGCTGTGGAGGGAAAATTTTTGGGCGGATGAACGAAGGAAATGGAAATTTTGAGTTATATAACGGTTGATATCGGGTCGGTTATTGACTATTGGTTTATGGGTTAGACCCGCGCCCCAAATGGGTTAAGAGGCCGGCTGGGCTGGACTGAATTAAAGGGATGGCTGAAGCTCATGTGGGTTCATTAGTTAGTTGTAGAATTTTTTTTTTAAAAAATACAATAAAGTGGTATTAGTATCAGAATCAATTATTGATTTAATCAATAATTTAAGTAATGCTTAGAAAATCAATAACACATATTAATTATTGGAATATACTCTTAATAAGGGTTTTAAAATCATTAATGATAAGAAAATAAATTAAAGAATCCTAAATAATGATATAAATTCATATGAAAAATATTCAATGGATTAATTGGACCCATGGCAAGGCCCAAAAATGGAATGGTCACAGGAAAAAGAAACTTCAATATATAATATAAAATTAATTAACATCATTAATAGTAATATTTATATACATGCCCATAGAAGAGAACTATATTATAATAATCTCAGAAAAGTGGGGTTACATCTATCAACATTCTTCAGGGATATTTGTTCAACTAAGCTGACGGTGCAACATATGGTTGAACTTGAGGAGAAGATTGTCTTAACAATTTGTAAGTTGGAGAAAGTATTTCCACCGGGCTTCTTCGATAGTATGGAGCATCTATCGATTCATCTAGCATACGAAGTCCGTGTCAGTGCATCTGTTCATTATCGATACATGTACCAATTTGAAAGGTAAACAAACATCGATATAAATTAAGTAAATTTTACAATTCATTGTTAATTCAAGATAATTTGTCTCTCTAGGTACCTACACCATCTAAAGAAAAATGTTGGCAACAAGGCTCATATAGAGGCTTCGATATGCGAAGCATATTTTATCGAGGAGGTATCAAACTTCTGCTCCATTTATTTCATTACTTATGTCTAGAAAAATCGAAATAGACCTAAAAAGAATGATGAAGACGTTGAGGACGGAGGCATATTCAATGTCAGGGGCAAGCCTATTGGGGCTAGTAACAAACGGTGGTTGGGTGACGATGAGTTTGATGCAGCTCACCGATATGTCTTGTTAAATTGTGACATACAGGAAGTGAGAGATTTTATCACGATTCGCACCCAGTGTAAGGACACGAGAAGTGGGTACGTCCAGCCTATGCCGCAGTGTCGGCGGTAGAACGTTGTCCTAGGTCCAACATCTAACACAATCTAGAATATGCTCCGAACGGAGAACAACATAATAAGTAATCTCAATCACAAACTAAGATGGAAAAGATAAGATAATCTCAACACAGAGTCACAATATTAATAATAATTTTCGGTGTAAACCACACCATAAATAATATCTCAATACAATCACAATGTCTCAATTTCTAGATAATGATATAAGTCTAATCTAAACTAATGGCAAGTCTTCAGCAACTACTGGATCCTGCTGAGGGTCCAGGGCACCTGTGTCAATTAGGCCTGCTCCATAGTAAGTATCGCAGCAATCCTCATCATCTGTAATATTTTTAACATGTCCAATCAGGACAGGAACGAATACATCTCTCTCACACAGATCATATATGAAAGGAAATATGAAACAAGCTATAGAATAATATACATGAACTGTTGTAAGGAAATAGTAGAGAGACTGTAAAAAGAAGAATATGATATAGTGGAAATAGATATACATGATATAGATAAGAAAACTGAACTAACTACGTGATTTAGAGCACATGTTTGGTTATGTAAACAGGCTTAGGTTATACATGACTTAAATCTAGTTTGGAGTTGTACATGAAAATGGTATAGATCACATAACCAAATAAATACTCTCTCTTCCTCAATCAGTACACAAGGATCTGTCCAGGTTATGTTATTGCACATGAAAGAAGTGTGTCACATGGATAGCTAGTCCACATGAATACTGGTTTATACATGAAGGCTCACATGATCATGAGTGTACATGAATGTCACATGAGTATACATGAATAAATATGAATACAAAGAGTAGACGACGCACATGATAAAGTACATGAGCACAATATACCCGATGTATCCGAGGGGATAACATCGCATGAAGAGATCCATATAGTACTAATCCGTGATAACATCGTGACAGCAACAAGTAAACTAGTCTATAACAAGTAAATATGTCCAAGCAAGAATGAAACGGTCAGAGAATGTACTCGCCTGGCAATCCAAGCTGCTGATGAGGAAGTGTAACTGAACAGGAGTGATGTAATCCTATTTAAAACAACCACCAGTCAAAACAAGGTCTAAAATATCATAAGGAATGCATACAATGCAATTCTACATGATTCTAGGTCCTTCTAGGTCAAAGTCAACTATGGTCAAACCTGGTCAACTATAAGTCAACTAGTCCGTTTACTAATTTTTAGGTCAAGCACAAGTTTTCAAGTCATTCCAGGTTCATTTGAGTCGATCTGGATCAAGTTTGACCCAAAGTTGACTTTTGTCAACTTGGTCAACTTGTCGGTCGACTCGGCCGTTCTAGGCTCATTGGGTCAATCCTAAACTGACTCAAAACTCCCTAAGTCACATTCACAAGCAAACAATTACATATATATATATATTCATTCTTTCTAGGTAATGCATCTATCTATCTATATATATATATATATATATATATATATATATATATATATATATATATATATATATATATATATATATCATTCACAAGCAAACAATTACATATATATATATTCATTCTTTCTAGGTAATGCATCTATCTATCTATCTATATATATATATATATATATAAAATATATATATATATATATATATATATATATATATATATATATATATATATATATATATATATATATATATATATATATATATATTTTTTTTCTATCTATCTATCTATCTATATATATATATATATATATATATATATATATATATATATATATATATATATATATATACTTAAGCTCATGAAGAAGAGGGTGTGTGTGTGTGTCGATAAAGGGCTGCTACTGGGGTCCAAACTGAGACAAATTGGTTATATATACAACTATATGAATATACCATATATATACATATACACACAAGCCTATTTAAAAGGAAACTTTATATATATATAGACATATCCTAATATATACACATATATGTATTGGGAAGAAAGAATGCTGGATTTACGAAGGGGAATTGGAAACTCAGATCTGAGAACAAAATATATATATATATATATATATATATATATATATATATATATATATATATATATATATATATATATATATATATTTATATTTATATACATTTATATATCCCCTTTTTTAATATATATATATATATACTTATACATAAGGCAAAAAGGGGATATATATACATATATGATAGAAATAATTGAAAGTAAAATTAGGGACTAAAACCCACAAGACCAGAATCTTAGCAACTTCATATTAACTCAGAAAATATGAATTAAATCTCAGAAATTTGAAATATAACAAAACAACTCAAATATATATATAAGTCGAAATCCGAAATCCAACTCAATGCCCAAAACGCAATATACACAACTAGAACTCACGAAACTAGGCAAACTCGAAGGTGCCTATGTGTGTGACATGCTCGGGTACTCACGGGGTCGAACCCGTGTCCGTATCATGTCCACGGAGTGCGTATCAGAAAACCGGACACACGAGTTGTGCACATGCGTTTCGCCCGATTGAACGTCGCACACACAACGAAAAGCCTCGTGCTCGTGTACATAGCTAGGTAGGGTCCCGGGCTAGGTCTAGGATACACTGACACGACACCACGTCGCATCTACGCGACACAGCGACACGCGAACCGCCGTGCGGCGCCCATGGGTGCGTGTCGGGCCTCGTGGCTCGTGATTCGAGCCACGTCGCGACTCGAGATCGAGTCCCTAGGTAGTCTAGGTATAGGGCTTCTTGCTCGTGCTCCTGGAATGGGTCCTCGATGCGTCGTGTTCGCGTACGAAGGCCGTGTCAGCGGCACCTTTCAGCCGCGTGCACAGTGCGGGCTGAATAGTGCATGCGAGATTTCTCAGCGTACGCTTCACAAACCGACGTTAAATTTTACGAGCATATGGACAGAGGTTGCCCCCACGTGCTCATAAAATTTCACGCGAAACGGAGTCCTGTGCATCGAGTTATGACGCTCGGACAGCAGGGCATGCACGGAGCCGTGCACGGGCCTCGTGCACGCGTGTCCGTGTCCGATTCGGACACTGAAATCATGTTAATTTCAGATCTGTCTTCACAAAAGTTGTTACAAATAATATTAGCAAGGAATTCATGAAAATAGAATCGAAAAATAATACTTTTCAGTTCTAAGTGGCATTTCGTCGAACACGTGTTCCATAGGACCGACACGTGTCCAATACGGCTATTAAACGAAATCACAAACCTACCAAACTTCATGCACAGGTCTGGGGTACCTATATGGATGCTAAAAGCAGAAATTTCAGAAGGAACAATGGTAGAACGAGGTTTGCCTATTGAGAGTTGGAATCTCAATGAAAGTGAATCCTCGAGCGCTTTGACGACTAGTTTCTCCCGAACAAACGTCTCCAAATCCTTGCTAGTAATGCTCCTGCAAGTTCTTCTCCTCCCCACGGTCGCAACCAATTCATTTGGCGCGAATCTGATGCCGGATGAGAAAGTTAGGGTTTGGAGAAAAGGAGAAACTAGGGTTTGATCTAGTGGAGGCTATGTGATTTCTACACAATGAGAGGGGGGGCTGCTGCTATGGTCGGCCACTAGGGTTAGGGTTAGGATCATGGTTTGCTCATCGGCCAAACACCCTCTATAGTTAAGTTAAAAGCCCAATGACAAAAAGGATTAAAGGCTTTAAAAAATGACTTAAAAATTATTAAATAATTCTAAAAAATAGGTAATAATTCTAAATTAAATCTAAAAAGTCAATAATAAATCTAATTACATTATTAGGCTTCTAATCAAGGTTGACTACTACCAAAACACCAATCAAAGCCACATATCAATCAATTTAATTAATAATTTAAATAAATTCAAAATAATGTACAATGACTAAAATATCCCTAATTAGAAGAAGTGAGTGTGACAGATTTGGAGAAGTAAGTGACTAAATTTACACTCGTTATAATCTCTAATTTGGTAAATGAAATATACTGACTCATTTTTATTCTCTCTATCAGTGCATTTAGGGATGAAGTCAAAATGAGGACACCCGATATTACTAACGAGGGACTTCAAAGAGAGGTTGACTGTAACTTTCCGTCATGGTTTCGCAAATACGTAAGTAACTAAGATAATATGTTATGCGGCTACCATTAAAATATATGCAGCTAAAACATTTAAATTCTCAATATGTGTTTATAGGTTTTATTGCCTGAAACAACCCTTACAAATGAGCGCCTTCGTTATTTGGCATTGGGATCGATTAAGCAAGCAAAGACTTGGCCAGGCTATATCGTTAACAGCTTCAAGTTTAAGGCAACTCAGAATGCTATAAATGCCGAATTTCTCAATGACGACTTCAGTAATGATATAAGTCTAATCTAAACTAATGGCAAGTCTTCAGCAACTACTGGATCCTGCTGAGGGTCCAGGTCACCTGTGTCAATTAGGCCTGCTCCATAGTAAGTATCGCAGCAATCATCATCATCTGTAATATTTTCAACAGGTCCTGTCAGGACAGGAACGAATACATATCTCTCACACAGATTATAACATAAAAGGAAATATAAAATAAGCTATAGAATAATATACATAAACTGTTATAAGGAAATAGTAGAGAGACTGTAAAAAGAAGAACATGATATAGTGGAAATAGATATACATGATATAGATAAGAAAACTGAACTAACTACATGATTTAGAGCACATGTTTGGTTATGTAAACAGGCTTAGGTTATACATGACTTAAATCTAGTTTAGAGTTGTACATGAAAATGGTGTAGACCACATAACCAAATAAATACTCCCCCTGCCCCAATCAGTACACAAGGATCTGTCCAGGTTATGTTATTGCACATGAAAGTAGTGTGTCACATGGATAGCTAGTCCACATGAACACTGGGTTATACATGAAGGCTTACATGATCATGAGTGTACATGAATGTCACATGAGTATACATGAATAAATACGAATACAAAGAGTAGACGATGCATATGATAAAGTACATGAGCACAATATACCCGATGTATCTGACAAGATAATATCGCATAAAGAGATCCATATAGTACAAATCCGTGATAACATCGTGACAGCAACAAGTAAACTAGTCTATAAAAGTAAATACGTCCAAGCAAGAATGAAACGGTCAGAGAATGTACTCGTCTGGCAATTCAAGCTGCTGATGAGGAAGTATAACTGAACTGGAGTGATGTAATCCTATCTAAAACAACTACAAGTCACAACAAGGTCTAAAATATCATAAGAAATGCCTACAATACAATTCTACATGATTCTAGGTCCTTCTAGGTCAAAGTCAACCATTGGTCAACTCTGGTCAAACCTGGTCAACTCTGGTCAAACCTGGTCAACTATAAGTCAACTAGTCCGTTTACTAATTTTTTGGTCAAGCACAAGTTTTCAAGTCATTCCAAGTTCGTTTGAGTCGATTTGGATCAAGTTTGACCCAAAGTTGACTTTTGTCAACTTGTTGGTCGACTCGGCCATTCTAGTCTCATTGGATCAATCCTAAACTGACTCAATACTCCCTAGGTCAAGTCGAGGGATTTTTCAAATCTACTAGAGGGGTTAGACAAGGCGACCCTCTATCATCCACTGTCTTCATCATCGCGGCTGATGCACTGAGCAGGAACCTTAACAACATGACCATCACTCCGAATTTCCAGCACTATCACACATCCAGTGGATGTCCTATCATTACCCATCTGGCCTTTGCCGATGATTTACTCATTTTCTCGTCCGGGGACGAAGGAGTGGTGGCGGTGGTCCACAACACCCTACAGAGGTACTCAACTTGCTCCGGCCAGAAGATCAACCCGTTCAAGCGCGTCATATATGCCCACCACAACATCAAACGAGAGCACACAATCCGGCTCTCCAACTTAACCTCCTTCTCTGTTGATCACCCTCCGTTCAACTATCTCGAGTGCCCGCTGGTGTACGGTAAATCCAACGTGGCTACCTTCGAGAAATTGATCACAAGGATCAGGAATAAACTTGGTGGGTGGCTGTAGTGCCCCGCTCCTCGTGGTCCACTATGTAATACCTACGGCTTGCTGACTCAGTCTTGGGGAAACCTTTGTCGGTATCGATTGATCACGGATTAAATGCAATGAACCATTCCAATTGATGGATTGGCTTCTATTGAAATAAATCCAAGAGTTTTGTTGGATATTTTCTTTCGCTGCTTGGTTTTGATGAATACGTTTTCGTGTTGGTTTTCGATGATTGGTTTTTATTGTTCGCTTTCATCGCATTTCGCATTCATTCCGAATCTTGAGAGAAAGAGACCGAAGTATGCTAATCAACTGTTGGTGCCAATGTAGGACGCGTGAATTGTTCGTGAACGGCGCGTGAAGTCCCTCCTTCTCTCAACTAAGATTCATCTTAGTGAGTTGTTCTAACCAGGCTTGTATTTATTTGTACGCCCTAATAAAAATGATCTTTAGTCCACTCTGCTGCCTTGTTCCTACGATCAACGATACCAATAACAAAAGATAAAGAGAAGATAATGAATTGAATCATATGCTGGATTATATGTTGCCACTTCATCTGTTGCCTATGAATATGCTTTAAATGTTTAGATGTGTACAGACGAACTTGTATACATTGCCACAGTAAGAGAATTGTCCCAAAGCTAGGGGCTACAAGCTCTGTCATAAACCAAAGCAAAGCATAAGTACATGTGTTGCCTAACAGTCGCCTTATAGAGTATGCATAGGTCCTGGACAACTTGTATACAAGGAAACTAGATCTCTCGAGCGGGTCTGGGGGCACCTGGAATCGCTCGGCCTGGGGGAGATTGTCTAGACATTTCGGGGTACAAGAAACCTCAAGTGTTGAATCAATGTCCAAATAGCGACGAGCTGAACCCATGTGTCACAGCGGCTAATCACGAGAAACAACCCATGGACCAACATATAGTTAGTTGCATTTATGAAATCAGAGTGCATTGCAACCTAACAAGAGATGCGGTGTTAAACAGTATATCTTTATATCAAATGCAAATTGTGCTAACCTGTTTTGTGCAGGGATGACTGTCGGCAAGGGTAAGTTGCTTATGAATTATTCTACTGTCATTGTTTCTTATGAATTGCTAAAAAGAACCTAGACAAGTAGAAAGAGCACTAGTAAATATGTAGCTTCACATGTTGAATTACTGCAGATATTTGTGAGTTTCGGCGAAGAGCCGCTCGCCAGTACATGATGTGTGCTGACCCACGTTGTGGGCATCTTTTTCAGAAAGCAAAGGAGATAGGAGGATTTCAAAGAGGCACTTAAGCTCGTCTAGCCCAGTAGAGCTGTGGACTGCCTCGAAGCTTCATTTTCATTCCAGTCAAGTTTTAAGTTTTTATTTCCTTTGAAGGTGTCTTTCAATTCCAGCTTGTAATAAAGGGATATCATGTATGGGCATTGTGACTATTTTAAAAAAGAGTTTCAAAGAGAATCATGTAGCCAATATAAGACAAAATCTGAGTTCACAAAGCTTTGTACTTGTATTCCTATCAAGTTTATGAATAAAAGAAGTATTTTCATTTCAAATCTCTGTGTCCAATATTTGGTTTTCTGCAACGAATGGGTGCGTGCGTATGTTTTTGCTTGACTAGTTGTTTTGTGCAGGTACATGGCCTTGTGCAAGCGTAACTTAGGCTTGTACGGCTTCACGCCTTAGCGAGGACGATCGATCCCGCAGGGATCCAGGCAAGGCGGACGACCCTAGCGAGATCGGGGCATGACAGTGGCATAATGCCACTCTATCCCCAGGCGGCAAGATGATTCTCATCAAACATGTGCTCACCTCCATCCTCATACACACCCTGGCCGCTTGTTCTCCGCCTTTGAAGGTTCTTTCATCGATAGAGCAGATCTTTTGCAATTTCTTCTGGGGACACAGCAACGGCCAAGACAAGCATCACTAGGCTAGCTGGGACTCTATGGCTCACCCTACTGAGGAAGGGGGTCTGGGATTCACCAAGCTCACTCACATCGTTAAAGCGTTCTCGTTGAAATTATGGTAGAATCTTCGTACGAGCGAGAATCTATGGACCAGGTTTATGAAGACCAGGTATTTCAAGCACATCCATCCATCGATGGCCAAATCCAACAGCAGATCCTCTGCAGCTTGGCGTCGCATCCTTAGTGGGTGAGACCTTGCCGAGCCTGCGATAAGACTCCAATTGGGCGCCGGCGCGTCGGATCCATTCCTGGAGTGATGGACTGGGGATAGCTTGATTCTGAATCTCATGGAGACCCCGAGAAACATCAGGATCAGAGGCTTATGGAACCCCATTACTGAAGACTGGAACTGGGACAAGATCCGCGAATGGGTCGGTTCCGATACGGCAGAGAGCATTCGATCGAGCGGATTAAGAATCGGTAGCGATGCCGATGCACTGAAGTGGACCCTCGAAGCCTCGGGAGCATTCTCGGTAAGGTCAGCGAGAATCGCTGTCCAAGGAATGGGGCGGCCGCAGCATTTTACTAAGCACTATTAGTACTCCTACATCCCCAAGAAGTGGTCCTTCCTCATGTGGAGAGTCATTAGAAAGAAACTGCCTACCGATGATATCCTCAACACCCTTGGGATTAGCTTAGCATCAGCCTGCAATTGTTGTCCTGACCGTCAAATGGAGACTATCGACCACATCTTCTGTCTTCGGAGCCTGCCGGGCAGTATCTGGAGGACCCTTAACCAGCACTTCAGTATAGAGCCAGGGGGTGGTCGCTTCCACGATCTCGCGGTCTCATGGGGAATAGCCTCCCATGGCCACCAGATCGTCGCAGCAGCCGCTACCTGGGCGATTTGGAAAAATTGCAACAAGGCGAGATACGAAGGTCACCAGTACTCTGCCGACCAGCTCACTCGGGAAGTCTTCCACCAATGCCGTAAGCGGATCGCACTGTGCTCCCGCAGTTCGAGAACATTTTGGGATGCGCTCCACCCCTGACCCTGGGCTATCGTGTTTTCTTCCTTTTTTTTCTCTCCTTTTGATGGTATACTTGTATAGGCGGCGTTTTGCCTTGTATACGTTTCAGGCTTCGACAATTTGAGCCTTGATTAATAAAAAGGGGGGTTTATTAAAAAAATAAAAAATAAAATAAAATTATATATATATATATATATATATATATATATATATATATATATATATATATATATATAAATATATATATATATGCACTTATACATAAGGCAACAAAAAAAACTTATACATAAGGCAAAAGGGGATATATATATATACATATATGATAGAAATATTTGAAAGTAAAATTAGGGACTAAAACCCACAAGTCCAGAATCTTAGTAACTTCATATTAACTCAGAAAATATGAATTAAATCTCAGAAATTTGAAATATAACAAAACAACTCAAATATATATATAAGTCGAAACCCGAAATCCAACTCAATGTCCAAAATGCAATATACACAACTAGAACTCACAAAACTAGGCAAACTTGAAGGTGTCTATGTATGTGACGTGCTCGGGTACTCATGGGATCGAACCCGTGTCCGTATCGTGTCCACGGAGTGCGTATCGAAAAACCGGACACGCGAGTTGTGCACGTGCGTTTCCCCCGATTGGACGTCGCACACACAACAAGAAGCCTCGTGCTCGTGCACATAGCTCGGTAGGGTCCCGAGATAGGTCTAGGATACACTGACACGACACCATGTCGCATATATGCGACACAGCGACACGCGAACCCCCGTGCAGCCTGTGCGCGTGCGTACGTGCCCGTAGGCGCATGTCGGGCCTCGTGGCTCATGATTCGAGCCACGCCATGACTCAGGATCGAGTACCTGGGTAGTCTAGGTATAGGGCTTCATGCTCGTGCTCCTGGAACGGGTCTTTGAAGCGTCGTGTTCGCGTACGAAGGTCGTGTCAGCGGCACCTTTCAGCCGCGTGCACAGTGTGGGCTGAATAATACATGCAAGATTTCTCAGCGTACGCTTCACAAACCGATGTGAAATTTTACAGACATTTGGACAGAGGTTGCCCCCACGTGCTCATAAAATTTCACGTAAAACGGAGTCCTGTGCATGGAGTTATGACGCTCGGACAGTAGGGCATGCACGGGGCCGTGCACGGGCCTCGTGCACTCGTGTCCGTGTCCGATTCGGACACTAAAATTGTGTCGATTTCAGATTCGTCTTCACAAAATTTGTTAAAAATAATATTATCAAGGAATTCGTGAAAACAGAATCGAAAAATAACACTTTTTAGTTCTAAGTGACATTTCATTGAACACGTGTTCCATAGGACCGACACATGTCCGATACGGTTATCAAACGAAATCACAAACCTACCAAACTTCATGCACAGGTCTGAGGTACCTATATGGATGCTAAAATGCAGAAATTTTAGAAGGAACAATGATAGAACAAGGTTTACCTATTGAGAGTTGGAATCTCAATGAAAGTGAATCCTCGAGCGCTTTGACGACCAGTTTCTCCCGAGCAAAAGTCTCCAAATCCTTTCTAGTAATGCTCCAGCAAGTTCTTCTCCTTCCCACAGTCGCAACTCAATTCGTTTGGCGTGAATCTGATGCCGGATGAAAAGTTAGGGTTTGGAGAAAAGGAGAAATTAGGGTTTGATCTAGTGGAGGCTATGTGATTTCTACACAATGAGAGGGGGGATGCTGCTATGGTCAGCCACTAGGGTTAGGGTTAGGATCATGGTTTTCTCATGGGCCAAACACCCTCTATAGTTAATTTAAAAGCCCAATGACAAAAATGCTTAAAGGTTTTAAAAAATGACTTAAAAATCATTAAATAATTCTAAAAAAATAGGTAATAATTCTAAATTAAATCTAAAAAGCCAATAATAAATCTAATTACATTATTAGGCTTCTAATCAAGGTTGACTAAGGTTATACCATCTTGGTCCTACCAAAATACCAATCAAAGCCACACATCAATCAATTTAATTAATAATTTAAATAAATTCAAAATAATGCACAATGACTAAAATATCCCTAATTAGAAGAAGTGAGTGTGACAGATTTGGAGAAGTAAGTGACTACACTTATACTCGTTATAATCTCTAATTTGGTAAAGGAAATATGCTGACTCATTTTTATTCTCTCTATCAGTGTATTTAGAGATGAAGTCAAAATGAGGACACCCGATATTACTGACGAGGGACTTCAAAGAGAGGTTGACTGTAACTTTCCGTCATGGTTTCGCAAATACGTAAGTAACTAAGATAATATGTTATGCGGCTACCATTAAAATATATGCAGCTAAAACATTTAAATTCTCAATATGTGTTTATAGGTTTTATTGCCTGAAACAATCCTTACAAATGAGAGCCTTCGTTATTTGGCATTGGGACCGATTAAGCAAGCAAAGACTTGGCCAGGCTATGTCGTTAACAGCTTCTAGTTTAAGGCAACTCAGAATGCTATAAATGCCGAATTTTTCAATGGCGACTTCAGTACAAATGATTCTCGTGTTTACATAAGAGGCAATATCTATGATGACGAGCCGGACTTTGACTATTATGGAGTACTTCGGGATATTGTAGATTTACAATATCCTGCCCCATATCATATGTATATTGTGATGTTCAAATATGAGTGGTTCGATACGACACTAAATATCAGATGGAGAATCGATAAACAATTTGGATTCGTCGATATAAATCATCGTAGAAGATATAGAGGGTCCGACACGTTTGTGATTGCAAGTCAGGCTGTTCAAGTCTACTATACAAGTTATCCACGGCGTCGTAGAGATCGATTTGACTGATGGACAGTATGCAAGATTAAAGCTAGAAATATATTCAACGTTGGAGACCCAGCATACCAAGAGGACCAGGTCGAAAAGCCCTAATACTTGGGACAACAGTCGGATACCATGAATGTTGAAGATATTGTTGCGAAAAATAGAGGGGAGGAAGAGGTTGATACACAAGACTTAGCCGTGAACTAGGGAAGAAAGAGGCGTACTGTCACAAGTATTGAGGCTGAAGAAGAAGAAGAAGAAGAAGAAGAAGAAGAAGAAGAAGAAGAAGAAGAAGAAGAAGAACTTGATGAGGATGAGGATGCGGATACAGATAAAGTCAAGGATGTGGATAAGGATGAGGACGAGGCCGAGGACGAAGACGATGACGATGATTAGTATATAAAAATAGTAGTTCCAACTAACTTAGTAAATTTACTGCGGTCTACTTATTTTAGTTTATACTTCTACATTCTTATTTTCGTTCATGCTTTTGTCGTTCGATTCATCTACTTATTGTATGGTTTTATTTTTTCAGATGGCACTCCTAGTCATGCTTTGCGTCGCGTCCGCACCCCGCGTCCTGCTGGTAATATATTTTAGTTTAGTCTTCTATTTATTTATACTTCTATATTGTCAATTATGTTTATGTGTTATATTTACAAGTTATAGCTACTGGCGGTCGAGATCGTGGTGGGGGTGGTTGTGGTGGAGGTGGTCGTGGTCGCATTATGTCCCAGGATGCAACCCCATCTACCGAGCCCGACCCAGAGAGTACCTCGGGCACCTCCTCATCCCATCGTCGATCTACCCAGGCAGGCATCTCCGACTTGCCATCACCATCCATTGGTACGTCGATGCCTGCGACTCCAGATGTTGCCAGCCCATCATCCGCTTTGCCAGCAGATTATGCAATTACTGCACGGTGGGCCCCGGAGTATCCACGGGTTCAGTTCCATCCGATTACTGTTGAGTACATTCGCGGACCCACCCGTAGATCCTCTGACGCCACCAGAGAGACCAGCAGGGGAGTTCAGACGGGAGTTATGGCCCGCGGGTGAGCTGTAAGTAAATTTGTATTTTGTAAATTAAATTATTAAATTTGTTTCATTTATTCAAGTAAATAATCCAGTCGTTGCTTCTTTGTAGGTTTTTTCCGTGGGATGTTACCAGGGAGCTAGGGCTCATTATTAGACAAAACTTTATTGCCCCTACCTCAATTTTAGTGAGGTGCCCCCGGAGTCACGGTACATCTGGCTCGGCCAGATGAAGGTATATATATATATCTTGTGATTACTTAATTATTAATTATTCTTTAATCCATTATTTTTTAATTACTTGATATTGGAATTTGTATGTCAGTTGACGTTCTAGTGGCCCCTCCATCGCGAGACGGAGATCAGCCGAGAAAAAGCTGCGGGACGCAAAGGATGACATATGTAGGGGGAAGAAGATTACTACCAAAATAAGTCATATCAGCGACGTATTTAGCGACTCCAAGATAGAACGTCGCTAATTTTTGGGGGTTTAGCGACGTTTATCTAAGACGTCGCTGTTTGTCGCTAACAACGACTAATAGCGACGTCTAGCGGCCATAATTTGTTAAATGGAAATCTGCGTCGCAAGTTCGTCGGTACACGTCGCTGATATAGCTACATGTAGCGACACATTTTAAGCAGCGTCGCCATTTATTAAATATCAGTGACGTTTAGCGACGTCCTAAAAGGACGTTGCGAAATATTTCATATAGGCGGCGAGGGTTTCCTTTTTGATCATTCACAAATTTCCTTCCAATTTTTTGCGCGCTCCTCCTCCGCGACGCTCCTCCGGCGATTTCCCTCCTTCGGCCTCCTCCTCAGCGGCGCTCCTCCGGCGATCTCCCTCCTCCGGCCTCCTCCTTCTCTTCCTCCTCCTTCCTCAGGTAGCTCCTCCTCAGGTACCCCTGTCCCCGCTTTCCAGTTTCTCCTCGTCTTCTAGCTCTCTCTCTCTCGCTTCTAGTTCGTGTCCACGAGAGCGTGGACTCGCTGCGGAGGGCACGAGACTCACAGTGGACTCGCTGCGGGGGACACGAGAGCGTAGACTCGCTTCTAATCGTGTGATACCTATTTTGTTGGTTTGGACACGTCGTGTCCCACTGTGTGGATATGAGACTCACAGTGTGACACCTATATACTGATACTGGGAGTTTTTGGGCATATCAACTGTCAATTTGATGTTTTGCTTGGATTCGAATTCTAATTTAGGGTTCGAGCCCTATTTACTGATACTGGGAGTTTTTTGGGCATTTTCAGGGTTTTGAAATGATGAATAAATTGACTAATAATTATTATCGAGCCCTATAAAATTTCTGCTATGTCACAAAGGATGGATACTAAATCCTGTGAATGAGTTTTCTCCTAAGTATTCTCGACAGTTGAGTATGATTTAGCTCACTGACATTACTAAAATATGGAATGATTAGTGTAGGGTATGTTGGTCAGGTTTTGGCAGAGTTGGGATATGATAGTATGCATGTTACAATTAACAAGGAATGCTGTTGACACCAAATATTGCACGACAGGTTACTTGAGTAACCTGAAATGTTTTACCTACTGAAACAAATAGTTTGGGCAAGGGTGTTTATAGGTTTGTCATCAGATGGTATGGGATTTTGCCTGCCAAGTTCTGAACAGCAGTCCAGGCTGCCTGCTTAGTTGAAAGTCTTAACTAGACTTTCTGTTCAGTACCCTTTGACTGAATTAAGTTGACCTGAATACCATATTTTAAATCCTAAATCTAAGTCTGCCTGCTGTTCAATTCATGACAGGTTATCTTGTTAACAGTAAATGCCTTCCTTTTTAATATGTATTAAAGTCAGAGGTAGGATAAATCCAGTACAAATTAGGGACTGTCATGTTCAGGCAGTTGGTACCAGTATTTAAGACTAGTTTGATTTGTATAATTTAATGTTAAAGACAGATAGGTAGGTCCTGTATGAGAGACTGGATACCTAGATAGAAATACACCTACAGCCATTCGACTGGCGAGGTAGAATGTCAGGCATTTTGGAAAAATGGTGAGATACACCAAGTCAGACACTATCCCTACAGCCATTCGACTGGCGAGGTAGAAATCTATGTACGACATTTTCTATAAGGACTTTGCATTAATCTACGGTACGATATCATGATCAGGACATAGTCCCTGCAGCCATTCGACTGGCGAGGCAGAAACTATGTAGCCATAGATAAAGTTGACTGTCCTCCGACCCTCATCCCTCGGCAATGATGATATGACAACCTATCACTATATCTTATATAGTAGTAGATGATGTCTTAGTATTATATTATGTGAGTTCATCTTGATTCTGTTACATTCTTCAGATACTAGATACGATAAGAACATATACTACACCATATGTACAGAACATAGATGATTCACACTAATATATGCTAGAATGAATCTTGGGTTGTGTTCTAAGCCATACGTTCTCACACTTGGCAAAAAATTAAATTTTTTGTACTTTATCTGCTTTCGAAAATGTACTCAAATTACATGATGGTTCCTTTAGTTAGCTTGCTTATGTTATAATTATATTATTTGTGAATATCGATCTCACCAGATGGCACCCATGACCCGAGGAGCAGCACGTCGTTTGAGGAAAAATAGTGAATGTTGAGGAACCTCTCACTCGAGCTCTATACGAAGGATGTCAGGAACCTCTCACTCGAGCTCTATACGAAGGATGTCCACTTGAGCTCCGGGGCAAAGTTTTGGCTCGGAGCAAGATTTTGTTGACGGAGCACATCCACCATGCTGTCAGAAAAAAATAGTAACGGTGAGAGACCCATCTGAGTAGGATGTATACTCTGATAATATCTCCTCCAATACTCAATCCCACTACTGATATCATTCTTGTAAAGGTGATCTCTCAGAGTATATGTCCTACTCAGATGGATCTCTCAGAGTATCCTCTCCGGTTGGGTTGTGTTCTGATCCATCAGTTCTCACACTTAAAATACATATGAATTAGAACTGTGTTTTGTATTTTCGACGAACCCAGGGATTGGATTCTGTATTTTGTATTTTGGTTTATGTATTTTGGCTCCAGCTCCATTTGCATTAATCTACGGTACGACATGGTGATCAGGACATAGTCCCTGCAGCCATTCGACTGGCGAGGCAGAAACTATGTAGCCGTAGATAAAGTTGACTGTCCTTCGACCCTCATCCCTCGGTAATGATGATACGACAACCTATCACTATATCTTATATAGTAGTAGATGATGTTCCTAACAGCATGGTGGTCTCCTTTGTCAAAGTATCATTTGTCATTCCAGATGGTATTCTTGAGGATGTTGAACATTTTGCCATCCTTTAACGATCGTGCTGCCTTTCTCTTCGACGTCGTCGGCCTCACTTCATCTGCCCCCTTCCATGTCCCTCTCGTTATGTCACGAACCTCTTCCTCTATGCCATCAAAATCAGAATCGTCGACTCTCTTTCGCTTCTTGGATATTGACCCAGCTTCTAATCTCTTATTTCCCTCTGGGTCCACTCTACTCCCAATCTCTTCCTCTTTTATACACGGATCTACAGAATCAAAACCATCCAAGGAAGGCAAAACTGAATCAGCATTGTCTTCCGGGTCGTCCTCATCAAGGCATAACGGGATGCTCAGCGTGCCCAGCTTCTTCAACTTCTCGCTGGCTGCAGTGTCGAAATAGGAACGGGTCCTCTTTGCTGGCCCGGAGCTCTGACTCGTACCCGTCGCCGCGCTACCGGTTTTCTCTCATCCTCTGACGTGGGTCATAAGAAAAGAAATTTCGTACCTCTTCTTCACATAAACATCATTGCCGCCTTGTACTCGAGCCTCCTCGTCTGTGACGCTATCCAACTTCTCGGTGCCTATATTGTCACTCGAATCTCTCATTCGACTCGTATCGTCCTCTTCTTCGCTGTCTTTTCGCTCCCTGTCTTGCAATCATCTGCTATCACCCGCCGACTCATTCAACTCCTTCTTCGATGACTCCGAGGAGGAGGAGGAGGAGGAGGAGAGGAGAATGAGGAGGAAGACCGGAGGAGGAGTCGAATGAGTCGGCAGGTGATAGCAGATGATTGCAAGACAGTGAGCAAAAAGACAGGCGAAGAAGAGGACGATACGAGTCGAAGGGGAGATTCGAGTGACAATGTAGGCACCGAGAAGTTGGATAGCGTCCACAGACGAGGAGGCTCGAGTACAAGGCAGCAATGATGTTTATGTGAAGAAGAGGTACGAAATTTATTTTCTTATGACCCGCATCAGAGGAGGAGAGAAAACCAGTAGCGAGGCGACGAGTGCGAGTCAGAGCTCCGGGCCGGCAAAGAGGACCCGTTCCCATTTTGACTCTGCAGCCAACGAGAAGTTGAAGAAGCTGGGCACGCTGAGCAGCCCGTTATGCCTTGTTGAAGACGATCCGGAAGACAATGCTAATCAAGCATCATCCTTCTCCTCTCCTCCACCATGGCTCTGGACCCATCTGCTCCTCCCTACTTCCCTTCTTCTTATTTGACTCTCTCAGCCACATATGATATCCACCTCAAGTGTAGAGTCGGGGGAGAAGAAGTGGGCAGGAAGAGGAGGGGGAAGCAGCACAGCTGGCGGCATGACCCGGAGGAAGTACAGATGTTTTTTTCAAATCCGTAGGAGAACTATAAGGATATATCTTTTCACAACATGTCACCTTGTCAAAGACCCTTAATGTGAATATCATGTTACCGTGGTGTCGGAAGACTAACATATCATAATTTTTTAAGCCATGTGTTTTGACATAATCCTCCCAACTCTTTCCTCCTATGTAGTAATCTTGCATTACTACATAGCAGGAAAAAGTTTGGAGGATTATGTCAAAATATACGGCTTAGAAAATTATGACATGTTAGTCTTCCGACACCGCGGTAACATGGTTGTCACATTAAGGGTCTTTGACAAGGTGATATGTTGTGAAAAGATATAAGATATATCCTTATAGTTCTCCTACGGATGTTGAAGAAAACCTCTGTACTTCCTCCGGGTCATGCCGCCGGCTGTGCTGCTTTCCCCTCCTCTTCCTGCCCACTTCTTCTCCCCCGATTCTACACTTGAGGTAGATATCATTTGTGGCTGAGAGAGTCAAATAAGAAGAAGGGAAGTAGAGAGGAGCAGATGGGTCCAGAGCCATGGTGGAGGAGAGGAGAAGGAAGATACTTGATCAGAACTTGAGGTGGAAAAGTTGTGACGTTGATAGCGTGAGAGAGGAAGAGGGTGAATGGAGGGAGGGAAGTAGTTGCATGCCTTTGGCTCACTCGAGCGGTATTTGTCCTTCGACCCTCATCCCTCGGCAATGATGATATGACAACCTATCACTATATCTTATATAGTAGTAGATGATATCTTAGTATTACATTATGTGAGTTCATCTTGATTCTGTTACATTCTTCAAATACTATATACGATAAGAACATATACTACACCATATGTACAGAACATTGATGATTCACACTAATGTATGCTAGAATGAATTTTGGGTTGTGTTCTGAGCCATTCGTTCCCATACTTGGCAATTAAGTTGTGGACCATTATGTTTGACATTGTTGTTACAAATTTTCATATATCTGTGTTGATTGATGAGATTGTGTTTCAAACGTGTTCGTGATTGTATGTATCTGTGTTGTTTGATACTGTGTTCGTGATACACACCGTCGTTGTTGTAACAAATAGTGTAGGGGATGCTGCAAATGCTGCAAATGCTGCAGGGGATGCTGCAAATGCTGTATTTTTTTATTTTTTTTTTCAAGCTTAGCGACGTTCAGCGACGTTCAGCGACGAAGGTAACGTCACTAAGTAAGTATCTCAACGTCACTAACTGTGATGAATACCGTCGCTGATCGTCACTAAACGTTGATACGTATGACGTCGCTAACGTCGCTATATGTCGGTACTATAGCGACGTAACAAAGTCGCAAAACGTCGCCATTTGGCTCTCAAGCCAGGTCAGCATTGATGCATGTCAAGTCGCTCAACGTCGCTAGGTTACGTCGGTAAATGATGACGTTTTACGTCGCTGGTAGTCGCTGAATTAGCGACGTGTCCGCGTCGCTAAGTCTCGTCGCAATAGCGACGTATTGTGACGTTTTGTTGTTTAGCGACTAGGTTAATCGCGACTACGGACAAACATCGCTAAATACGTCGCTAATCGATATTAGCGACGTATTTTCCCTATTTAGTAACGTCCTGAGGCGTCGATGATTTGACAGATTTTAGTAGCTCTGGGACGAGTACTATGAGCAGATGATGGAAAAGATGGATACTCCTGGGTTCAAGGAGAAATCGATGAAGGCAAAGACGAATCAATTGGCAGATCTAAAGAATTGTGATGTTGGCTTTTTTTAATATTTTTTTCTAGAGATTTTCTTCGAATGTTTATTAGACCCACTGTAAGAAACTGGATATTAGAATTTAGTCAGGATTTATGGAGGTGAAGGAACCATATTGGCGCAGAAGAACCTGATTAGAATAAGCAGGGATTTCAGTTGTAACTTCTGCTATTGTTTAATATTAGAAAGAGGGAGTATTTGTCTGTCAAATTTGGCATTTCAGCAAAATTTAAAATTAGAGATTACATTCGACTAGTCGATGTCAAGAAATGAAAGATAGTTTCAAACAACTATCCTTATAAGAAAAAAGAAGAGTTATGGCCTTTAAATGAGAGCGCATCTCGTCCTCAACATGGATCTCTTGCAAGAAATCTTCCAAGCTAATATCCATCTTCTTTCGATGCATCCTTACATAGAACCTGCTCCATTCTGTAGGAAGTTTCGCGACGATCCCTCCAACGACAAACTTGTCGATGAGGGGCATGCTCTCGTCTTCTAGTTTCTGACGCAACTTCAGAAACTCTTTCACTTGGGGCAGCATCGCTTTCTCGTCTTCGAAAGTCCACTTGTGGTATTTTTCTACCATGAAGATCTTGGACCGGTTCTCGTCATCTTCATAGAGCTTTCCCAAGGAGTCCCATATCTCTTTGGCAGATGTCTTCTTGGAGTAGGACTCTGCCAGAGAGTCTTCCATGGAATTGAGTATCAGTAGTTTGCATATACTGATTTCTCTCTTCCACTTCGCTTGCTTGGTCGTAGCAGCGGCCACAGCCGCAGCAGATCCAGTGGTTGAAACGATCGGTTCTTCTTCTAACAGCACGTGATCAACATTCACGAGTTGAAGATTTAAAGTGACCTTTCGTTTCCATATCTGAAAGTGTTCGCCATCGAATTTCTCCAACTTGTTAAAGCCGGTATCGATGAGCGAAGCACGAGAGTTATCCATCTTCTCAATAAAGCTTTGAGATTGTTAATGCCGGGACACAATTTATCGATGGAAAACTGAAATTTCGTAATAATTGTAGAAACAATCGTTATTACGTAACACTTCACAGAAGGTACATAATAGAAATTTTAACTAGTGCTACACTTCACAAAAGGTGCACAGAACGTAACACTTCACAGAAGGTATGTAAATAAAATTCCACTAGTGCTACACTTCATAGAAGGTGCACAAATAAAATTCTGATAATATCAATACAAACACTTCACCGAATGTGCGCTAATAGAATCCTGATAAGACCAACAACGAAGATGACTGGCGAATAATGAAATAACTTCTGCTGGGTGAATGATCACCGTTGCTCAAAGCTTTATTCGCCCCACACGAGCACGAACAGCTTCCAGGAACCAACAAGTTCACGAAGAACTTTTGGAACGCTCGTAAGTCAATATTTGAGACTTGAACGGGCTTCCTGGACTTAACAGAGTCCCTCAACTCTCTTCTTGGTGCATCTTTCAAAGGAGGCCAAGGGGCTCTATTTATAGAGTGGAGTTGAGACTTCACCTCTTCTCCTATCCGATGTGGGACTAAAATACCAATACTCAAAAATAGAGTTTGATATTTTAGATCATCCCATAATCAGCATAGAAGTGTGCCAGTCCACGCCTACCCCCCGAACACTCCCGTGCATGCACGAGACATCCTGGAGTTCGTGTCCGAGTCCGAGTCCGCACAACAAAAATCAACTTGCATCCTTGTTGGATTTAATCCTTTTTTCTTCTAGGAAAATACTCCCACATGGCACAAATTTATGCCCCACTACACCTCATGTGCACACCTCAACACAAGCAATACATTATATTGAGATACTCACCATTTGATGTAGCCGATGTGGGACTATCTTTTCTAGCCCAAAGGCAAAAAACACCAACAATCCCCCACATATCTCAATATATGGGTTGAGCGTTCCCCACAGTGACTGCCCATCATGCATTATGAGAGATGTCGCTACGACTTGAATTTTTCCGCATAGGTTAAATAACAGCATGATACAAGAATAGACTAAGCCTTGAATTCTGTACCATAACTGCAATTCTTCCTACTCACATAATGACATCAACTGTGCTTCTGGCTGCACATTGAAGGCCTTGTGCCAGCCTGGTTTCAGTGTATAATTTTTTGGGCATCTACAAGTTTACCCTCAAGAGACGGCCTGATATCTCTTTCCATACACTATAGGTGAGTTCTTTATTAAAGAGATATGGCATGAAGCCTTGCGCTTCCTTGCGGTGCTACGTCGCTATGACATGGTCTGAAGCCGAGGCATTACCCCTACCTGGGAACCTCATCGTAGTGTCATACTACTGTAGTATGAGGTCACAAGCCTCTTTGTAGTGCCAAACTACCCAGCATGAAGCCTAAGGCTTCCTTGCGGTGTTACGCCGCAACGACATGGCTTGCAATGCCGAGGCTTTACCCCTACCTGGGTACCTCATCGTGGTGTCGTGCCACTGTAACATGGGGCCATCCTCCCCTTTGTAGTGCTGTCTACAACTCTTTAATTATGTTATACAGCATTAGGCTACCTGCCTATTTGTGGTGCTACGCCGCTGTGACTTGGCTTGCAAAGCCGAGGCATTACCCCTACCTGGGAACCTCATGGTGGAGTCACCCCACTGTAGCATGGAGTTTCACTCCTTGTAGTGCTGCTCTACCGTACTTCCTGTAAAGCACACCAGGCATTCACTCTGCCTAAGAACTCATTAAGGCGTTTAAGCCAACCTTCCACAGGATCTGCTTTTTCCGTAGAAAAAATACATAGTAGACAACAGTGGTTATGGGTCCGTATCCCTTCCATGTTCCAGAGAACAAGTACCCACTGCTACCTGATAGTTTCCCAGTCAGTGATCCTCCTTTGAACCAAAAGTTAGATGCCTAGTAGATTTTTCTTTAAACTAATAGCATAAAACTTTATGGTAGGATTACAAAGACACACTATCAGAATACCTTCAAGCCCATTTTACAAGCTGTGTCATCGACCAACTGGCGCTTAAGGCCCTTTGTGAACGGATCTGCCAGGTTCTCCTGACTCCGAACATCAACCACTGTAATTACACCTCTTTTGATAAGATCGTGTACTGTCCTGTGCTTCAACCGCACAGTCCTCTTCTTCCCGTTGAAAAGGTCATTTGATGCCACCGCCGCAGTCGCCTGGTTGTCACAGTATATCGGTATTGCCGGTATCTGAGCCCCAACCACTGGATGATCATACATGAGCTTCCGAAGCCATTCTGCTTCATCTGCTACAGTTTCAAGTGCATAGAATTCAGATTCCATGGAGGAACGAGAGAGCATAGTCTGCTTCTTCGACTTCCACGATATAGCAGCTCCACCTAAGGAAAAGACATATCCACCTGTGGATCTCTCGCTTTCCACCTCTGAACACCAGCTAGCATCACTGAAGCCTTCCACTACTGACGGATCTCCGCTGTAGAAAAGTGCATATATCTGAGTTTTCTTGAGATATCTCATAACACGCTTCACAGTTTTCCAGTGCTCAACGCCTGGATTGCTAGTGAACCGACTCAGCATTTCCACGACAAAAGCTATGTCAGGCCTTGTGGCAGTAGTAGCGTACATCAAGCTTCCGATGACGCTAGCATACTCCAACTGCCTGACGCTTTCCCTCGAGTTTGGCTCCAGCTTTTTATCACTCCGGTACGGTGTATCAATTATAGGAAGATCTTGATACCCATAGCGAGTGAGCATCTTCTCAATATAATGAGATTGTGACAGCGCTATTCCAGTACCTGTCCGGATGATCTTGAGCCCCAAGATTACGTCGGCATCCCCCAAGTCCTTCATACTGAACTTGGTTGAGAGAAATTTCTTTGTCTCTGTGACGCAGCTTAAATCCGTACCTAGGATTAGCATGTCGTCCACGTAAAGACAAACGATTACTCCTCTTTCGTCAGCAAACTTCGTATAGACACACTTGTCTGTTTCACTGACCCTGTAGCCATTTGACCTTATCACCTTGTCAAACTTCTCATGCCACATTTTGGGAGCTTGTTTCAAACCATACAGAGACTTCATCAACTTGCAGACTTTGTCTTCCAGATCTCTAACGACAAAACCTTCTGGTTGTTGTATGTAGATCTCTTCGGTCAGCTCGCCATTAAGGAATGCCGTTTTCACATCCATCTGATGTATCACCAGCTTGTGTATTGCTGCTAGAGCAATTAACAATTTGATGGTTGTTATCCGAGCTACTGGAGCATAAGTGTCAAAGTAGTCGATCCCCTGCTTCTGAGCAAACCCCTTGGCCACTAGCCTGGCCTTGAACTTGTCAATGGTTCCATCTGCTTTCATCTTCTTCTTGAAGATCCATTTGCATCCGATGGGTCTTGCTCCTTCTGGCAGGTCAACCAATACCCATGTGTTGTTGGAGGTGATTGAGTCAATCTCGTTGTCTATCGCCTCCTTCCAGAATACAGCATCTCTGGTCTTCATCGCCTCATCATAGGTAAGCAGATCTGCTTCCACATGATAGGTGACGAAGTCATCTCCGAAGTCTTTTGGCCTCCTCGTTCGCTTAGTTGACGGCTCAGCGAGTTCTGGTTCAGCTGGTGGCTCCTTAACTACAGCTTCATCTTGGACTACTGGTTCATAAAAGACTTCTGTCTGCTTTATACCCTCATCATTCTCCGGAAGATCCGCGAGAACAATATTCTTGTGTTTTGCAAACTTGTCTTCAAAGTATTCAGCATCGCGAGATTCGATGATGTGGTTTGACTCGATATCAAGGAATCTCCGAGCATCACTCTTCTCGGTATACCCCAAGAAGATCGCCTTCGTAGTCCTTGTCCCCAGCTTCTGAATCTTCAGATCCGGGAGCTTCACATAAGCCAGACACCCCCACACTCGAATGACATTCAAGTTAGGTCTGACTTTGAACCAGAGTTCATGAGGAGTTATGTCGGAAGTTGTATATGGCACACTGTTCAGAATGAACATTGCCGTTAGTGCAGCTTCTCCCCAGTAGCACTTTGGAAGACCCGCAGTCAACAGCATGGAGTTCATCATCTCTGTCAACGTTCTGTTCTTCCTTTCTGCTACTCCGTTGGATTGAGGAGAGTACGGAGCCGTTGTCTCATTGATGATTCCATGTTCTTTGCAGAATAATAAGAATTCATGAGACCGATACTCCCCGCCTCGATCACTTCTTAACCTCTTGAGATGTTGTCCAGTTTGCCGCTCAGCCTCGGCCCTGAACTCCTTGAACTTCTCGAATGCTTCGTTTTTAGATTTGAGCAAGTAGACGAAAGCATACTTAGAGAAGTCATCGATGAAAGTAATGAAATACTTCATCCCGGCCTTTGTAGAGAATTGTTTGAAGTCACAGATATCTGAGTGAACCAACTCCAGAAGATCTGTGCTTCGATGGACCCTGTGAAAGGGTTTCCTTGTGATCTTCGTCTGAGCACATACTTCGCATTTCTCTACCTTACCCCCACACTTGGAGATAAGTCCTAGACTAGATATTCTGTTAATCCTTTTACAATGAACATGTCCTAGCCTATTATGCCACAACTCAAGAGAATAATCAGAAAAAGTGATTGCATTTATATTATCATGCTGGGTTACAATAAGCTGAATCTTGTACATTCCTTCAGTTTGGAAAGCTTTCCCGAAGAATGTACCCTTCTTGGACATCACCAACTGGCCAGCATTGATGTCCATCCTCAAGCCTACGTTGCAGAGCAGACTTCCAGAGATCAGGTTCTTAGCAATTACTGGAACATGCTTCACACCTTAAAGCGTCAGAGTGTTCCCCGATGTAAGTTTCAGCTCCACCGTCCCGATCCCCAGTACTTCAGCTTGTGCCTGGTTTGCTATTATGACCTTCTCTGAAGTTGGCTCATAAGAGACGAACCAGTCCTTGTCTGAACAGACATAGCAGGTCGCACCAGTGTCTATCCACCAGTCCAAGTCAGTCCCCACAATTGCAACATGTGCTATCATGGCAACTAGATTAGTAATCATGAAAACCTTACTAGGCTCACCTTGTTCTTTGGGCTTGGGCTTGCATTCGGATTTGTAGTGGCCCTTCTGGCCACAATTGAAGCAAGTCACATGGGACTTGGACTTCTACTGCTTGAAAGCAGGATCCTTCACTTTCAGATTCGTGAAGTCCTTCTTTTTGCGATGAGAAGCAGCCTGCTTCCTCTGGTACTCTCTGGTTTGGACCAGATTTGCCTTCGCCAGTTGTTTGGACAGAATATCCATCTTCTGTTGAGAGCGCATCTCGTCCTCAACATGGATCTCTTGCAAGAAATTTTCCAAGCTAATTTCCATCTTCTTTCGATGCATCCTTGCATAGAAGCTGCTCCATTCTGTAGGAAGTTTCGCGACGATCCCTCCAACGACAAACTTGTCGACGAGGGGCATGCTCTCGTCTTCTAGTTTCTGACGCAACTTCAGAAACTCCTTCACTTGGGGCAGCATCGCCTTCTCGTCTTCGAAAGTCCACTTGTGGTATTTTTCTACCATGAAGATCTTGGACCGGTTCTCGTCATCTTCATAGAGCTTTCCCAAGGAGTCCCATATCTCTTTGGCAGATGTCTTCTTGGAGTAGGACTCTGCCAGAGAGTCTTCCATGGAATTGAGTATCAGTAGTTTGCATATACTGTTTTTTCTCTTCCACTTCGCTTGCTTGGTCGTAGCAGCGGCCACTGCCGCAGCAGATCCAGTGGTTGGAACGATCGGTTCTTCTTCTGACAGCACGTGATCAACATTCACAAGTTGAAGATTTAAAGTGACCTTTCGTTTCCATATCTGGAAGTGTTCGCCATCGAATTTCTCCAACTTGTTAAAGCCGGTATCGATGAGCGAAGCACGAGAGTTATCCATCTTCTCAATAAAGCTTTGAGATTGTTAGTGCCGGGGCACAATTTATCGATAGAAAACTGAAATTTCGTAACAATTGTAGAAATAATCGTTATTACGTAACACTTCACAGAAGGTACGTAATAGAAATTTCAACTAGCGCTACACTTCACAAAAGGTGCACAGAACGTAACACTTCACAGAAGGTACGTAAATGAAATTCCACTAGTGCTACACTTCACAGAAGGTGCACAAATAGAATTCTGATAATATCAACGCAAACACTTCACCGAAGGTGCGCTAATAGAATCCTGATAAGACCAACAACGAAGATGACTGGCGAATGATGAAATAACTCCTGCTGGGGTGAATGATCACCGTTGCTCAAAGCTTTATTCGCCCCACACGTGCACGAACAGCTTCCAGGAACCAGCAAGTTCACGAAGAACTTTTGGAACGCTCGTAAGTCAATATTTGAGACTTGAACGGGCTTCCTGGACTTAACAGACTCCCTCAACTCTCTTCTTGGTGCATCTTTCAAAGGAGGCCAAGGGGCTCTATTTATAGAGTGGAGTTGAGACTTCACCTCTTCTCCTATCCGATGTGGGACTAAAATACCAATACTCAAAAATAGAGTTTGATATTTTAGATCATCCCACAATCAGCATAGAAGTGTGCCAGTCCACGCCTACCCCCCGAACACTCCCGTGCATGCACGAGACATCCTGGAGTCCGTGTCCGAGTCCGAGTCCGCACAACAAAAATCAACTTGCATCCTTGTTGGATTTAATCTTTTTTCCTTCTAGAAAAATACTCCCACATGGCACAAACTTGTGCCCCACTACACCTCATGTGCACACCTCAACACAAGCAATGCATTATATTGAGATACTCACCATTTGGTGTAGCCGATGTGGGACTATCTTTTCTAGTCCAAAGGCAAAAAACACCAACACTTGTCAAACATGCTTATAACTTACATACGTGCATGGTTCATATCCAAAAACTTGAACACCTAAAATTACCTAATGAGTCATGGTTTCTGGGCACGTCTGACCTACTCTTATATCGGGTTCGGACTGAGTCTGTCTCCCATGTCCACAGGTTCGGCTACCAACCAGTTCGAGCCATTTCAGGCCCAGTCTTATATATATGTATATATTTAAATAATGAGGATTGGGAGATTTTTACCCTGAATCTTAGTGAAATTTTAAGTTTCCCAGCTAATTATAAGCATAGTAAACTTTAATATATTTTTTATTAATCGAACAGTCCACCGATCGGTCCAGACTCGACTTGCATTTACTCTGTCTCCCGTTTGGTTCCAAGTTAACCAGGTTTTGATCCGCGTAGAAATTAAAATTTTAGTCTAGAATTCGATCCGACCGTTGCTCAGGGCCAGATTTGCTCAAGGCTAGAACCTAAGTCCGACCAAGTCCGGTCAAAATTGGATCTGGTCAGAGCCATTTAAACGCTTTGACTAGCAGCACCAACTGATGGGTACGACAAATGTTTTAAAGATCAGACCAGAGGTCGACCCGTCGAGGACACTGGATTGGATCAAACCGGTTCAACCAGTGGTTTAATACAGGTTGAACCTGTTTTATAGGCTTATAATTTTATTACATAATACACAACTACACATATACTCCTTATGCTAAAATTAATCAAGAATCATACATATAAACTTTTATTGCATATAAAGTCCAAACCAAAAGTCAAAAGTTAATTCCAAAAAAGTTGAATTGGAAAAGTTAGGTTCAGACTGGTTCAAAATCCAATCTGATCAGACGGTTCAGTGGTCTAACATGTCGGGTCGATCGGGTTACATAAAAGAAATCAATTTTTGGGAAAAATAGTAATCCGATATTAAATCAGGCGAAAAAATTATTGGTTCACGAATTGACGAGTGCAACCGACTCGGTCCAATTTTTAAAACACTGGTACGACTACCTAATGTTGCAGAAACAAAGGACAATTAATTGGTATGCTACAAGAAAAGTGTCAGTAGTGTGCTCACGGATGGTAATTTTTGTTGTAGGTTCCGAGGTGCCTCTTGTTTTTTGTTTGCCCACGGTTTTCTGAAACCAGTGGCCAAAACAATCTTGGGTCCGTGAATGCACCATGCCAACCAGCTCAATATAAATATTTACAAAAACAAACCCACAAGCACAAACCTTTCCACCACAACCAAAAATCCCCCTTTTGTGTGTGCTAGATATGAAATGAGTTATCTTCATTTACGGAGAGGCAAGCAAACTCTACTAGTTGCTAAATTGTGTCATTGCCGATCCCACTCTGGCTAAATTGTGTCATTGCTAAAGTGATTACTTAAATGTGGGAAAGTGATTCCTTGTTTGGATGGATGGAATCACTTTTTTTCCTAATTTTTTTTCCATTGGAAATTACTTTCCTTTCCTTCTCAATTTTTTTGGCACCCAAACATAGAAAAATAACACTTTTCTTTTCCAACCCGAAGATTCTGCGAACCAAACGAGATCTAATAGTATTTCCTGATGTACTTTGGAGTATTTGTGTTGTGGCTAATGTGTTTGACAGGATACAACATCAGAAAATAATTTTATATAGAATAATATATTTTAGATAAATTAGTTGTAGAAAAATAATTTTAGGAAAATTTTGAAGAGAAATAGAGTCCTTCGAAGCAAGTGACTTTTATTGGCAAAAGCTGCACAAATTTTGCTAGTCTAATTAATGAAATTTTTATCGACCATTGGGGCTAATTATGGCTAACAAAAAATTTTGTGCACGGTAAAAAAATTTGTTCGAATTGTAAGAAATGGAAGAAGTTTAGGATAATTGCAGGGGATTCACACGCCAAGTGAGTTGGCGCGGGTGGGGTGGAAGCCAGCTCACTTGGCGTGGCCAAGTAGAAGTTGGCGTCCATCAACTGAGTTGGCGTTGGCAAGGGTGGGTGCCAACTCAGTTGACGCGCTATGACCGCTTTCAGAGAGGGGGAGAGAGGGAAAGGGGGCATGCCAACTGAGTTGGCGTGGGCAAGGGGGCGCCAACTCAGTTGGCGCGCTATGGCCGCTGTCAGAGAGGGAGAGAGGGAAAGGGGGCACGCCAACTGAGCTGGTGCGGGTGGTGGCCGCCAACTCTGTTGGTGCGGGTTGGCCTACGTGTTGGTCCCTTGATCACCACGAAGACAGTGGCTACCACGTGTTGGCCACTTGACCACCTCGAAGATCCAATACCCTTGAAGACCCCCTCCCTAGCACCTCGAAGCCCTAATTAGCCATGAAGACCCTCCCTTGACCACCTCAAAGACCCCCCCCCACCCCTTCTGGAAGAACCCCCCCCCCCCCCCCCCTCCCTCCCCTCTCCCTTTAACTCTTTGATCCTATAAAGAACCACCTAAACCCCTCCTTCATAGAACCTAAAACTCTCTTTCCTCTTCATTCTTCATCTCCTCCCTCTCCATTGTTTCCTCACAGAAAGTTGGAAAGAAGAAAATATTTGACGGATAGAGAGAAAAAATTCAAATGTAAATAATAGTATTATTATTTTTAATTTATGTTAGATTTTCTATAAATATATATATTTATAGAAAATCATATTTGTTAAAGAAAAATCCAAATGGCTCACCAGAATGACGATCGTATTCCTGGTGGACCGATTACATATGCCATCAGACAGCAATGAACCAATCACATATATATTCTGATTTTTGACGGTCAGATAAAATTTTAAATTGTAAGTATTGTATATAAATTTTTTGACATAAACATAATAAATATATTTTGCTTATAACTATACGATTATCCTCTAGATTTATGAATACTGGAGCATGCAAATTGGAGGATGCAAAGAGTATGTCGTAAATGAGAGTTAATTACTTCCCAAAAGTAGCTGGTACATTGCTTTATGTTTCATCATTTAGATAAAATCAAAATTTTAATCCACGATGTCCACCTAATTTTAAGTCTCGTTGAACGCTGGTGGTCTAAACGCAATATTTTTCAATTGTCAGCTGGTGAAATGACGATGACATTTTGGAATCTTGCAAATATACTAGGGTTGCCTCTTACATGTGACCATATATATTTTGATACACAGTTAAATTCATATGAACTAATCAGGAGGTATCTCGGTGTTATGCATCCATCGGACATATAAGGTAGTAATTTTGTCCAGGTAAATTGGTTTCGTGGTAATTTTATGAATTTAGATCACACTATGGATGGCCCAGTTGAGGTCGATGAAATTAAAGTTACGTATTTTAATGTTAAGGTTTATTTATCAGTTAATTTTATGTTGTGTTAATATATAAATTTTGATATTTGCAGATCATTCGTTGCACTAGAGCATATTTGTTCTGTTTATGTTGGACAATTCTATTTTTTAACGCACAGAAAAATATGATAAACGTGGGAGCTGGCACTTAGCATATTTATATGCATGCTTGACGGATTTTGCTAGATCGAAGTATAGCAAAAATTTGTGTTGATGTATGTCACTGATTCAGGTAAAAATGAAAAATCAACACATAAAGTAGTTTGTACTATATTATTTCTATTATAGGTATGGTGCCACGAACATTTCTATATTGGTCACTACTAGTGATATTGAAATTTTTTCGCTTGCAATATAATGGATCACATATGTAGTGGACCAGCATCATCATTTACACAAGGTTGTTCGGGTCTTGATTTATAGCGTCGTTTCCGTCCTAGTGGTCGACGGAGACGAAAGAAATGAATGAATGTCCTTTTGGGAAAATGTAGAATAATACACCTACCGAGACAAAAGCCAAAGGTGAGTCTCGTAGGTGGACGTATCGAAGTTATCTAGAAAGAGTCGACAGACTCATCTAGTCTTCCCGGTGACGGCAGGTAACAGTCCGAACAATGAGCTCTTGCTGTTCTTCGAGGAGCGCTCTCTTCCTATTTTTGAGAGAGCATATTTTGTTCTGGAGAAAAAACATATGATCTCGTATGATAACATGATCGATGGGGGGCATATGCTCCCAGAAGGCATGCAGGATTTGCTCTCGTTGGAGTTTTTCGTTTTCTACATTTTGAATGAAAAGATGCATTCTCTCAACGGTGGAATGAGGTAATTAATTTAGTACAATTTTTTACAGTACATTGGTCAATTAAATTATTAAGTTTGTACCAATTTACAGTATCAATTTGATACATTGTTATGAAATAGGTTATCTGGATATCCTACTCCGATGAAAAAAATTACTCTAGAAATAAAGAGGATATTGTATGGTCTAAGCTTGCATAAATATTATATTATATAGGATCGATATACGATGTGTCATCCGGCAGATCGCGTTCTTCGACAATTCGGTCCGAGACAAATAATTTCGGATGACCTGCCTTACATGAGTTATGATTCAGCCAATGCAAGAAACAAAATTCATGGTGATTCATGGTGTCATAGATGACTGGAATAGACGATTCCAGAATGATTGTGTGGCAAACATGTTTCTCTGAAAAGAATTCATTGATGAATGTAAGTTATAACCTACTATTATATTTGGATTGGTTGCTTACACTAGTGTATTTGTCTTAAAATTGTTTTTACGAAATGTAGATGCTGGTGACTTATAGAAAAGGGTGGGGAGCTCCTTTTTACGGAATTGCTTCCACAGATTCTACTTCAATGGCACACCATGTTATACTTGGACCAGATTGCTACAAAGTTTGGGTTTAGAAAATTTTAGTTCCAGATGTTACGTTGTTCCGAGTCTCAAGAGAATTTTTTATCCTTGATGATGCTAGAGGAAGTACAATTGCTTGGCCACACAAGTATATTATTTGTGAAGAGATTCAGGTAATTAATTATTAATATACATGTTTAACTGATTAAATCCATTCTATTATATTTATAAAGAAAGTTGTTGAATAGGACATTCTTTCATATTAAGTATATGTACTTGTGTGGTAATGAGTGAATCTTTCTTGCTTATTGTTTCATGTGAGTACCAATTGGTTGTCAAGTTCCTGACCGGTAAAAGTTTTTTCTGTAGTAGTGTCGAAGTTAAGACTAAGAAGTCCTTTTACGTACAGACATGATTTTCTCTCTCCTTACTTGGCCAATCACATAATAATAATATACGAATAATAAGACCAAAACTGTTTCTTTGGATAGATGAAAGCCTGACTAGGGGTGAGTATTCGGTTTATTCGGTTCCAACCGAACCGAATAACCGAAAACCGAATTCGACCGAAACCGAATAAGCAAAACCGAAATCGAACCGAATTGGTCAATAACTGAACCGAATTAAATCGGTTCGATTTTCGGTTTATTCGGTTTTTGGGTTTATTTGTGTTTTTTTTGTTAATATATATAATAAACTAAATATGCCTAGATATATTTATTATATACCTATAGTATATATATATATATATATATATATATATATATATATATATATATATAGAGGTATATACTATAGGTATATATATATATATATATATATATATATATATATATATATATATATACCTATAGTATATACCTCTATATATATATATATATATATATATATATATATATATGTATATACTATATATATATATATATATATATATATATATATATATATAAACTAAATTTTCTTATTCGGTTTTCGGTTTTTTGACCGAAACCCAAAACCGAAACCGAATAAGAAAATTTAGTATTTTTAAAACCGAAGCCGAACCGATTTTTTTAAAAACCGAACCGAATCTCTTATTCGGTTCGGTTCGATTCGGTTTTCGGGTCAAAACCGAATAATGCTCACCCCTAAGCCTCACTGCCACTACTGCCACTATCAGCATGGTATTAGGAGACACATTCTCTACTTTTGGCTTTATAATATCTCTTTCCAGGATAAGCCCGACTAAAACTGTTTCTTTGGATAGATGAAAGTGACAATGAAGGTCTAGTGGATGGAAATCAATCTTGTTATATGGCTAGCTTAGTTACTAGCTCACTACTAGCAAATGCTGATATGGTGGAGAGAGGTAACCATGTTTACATGTTTAGCTTGTCAACAGCTTTTGGAAAATATTTTTTAAACATTTCTCTTATGTTAATTGGCTTCCAAAACTTTTGGGTGATGACATCTCCCATTATGTGGTATCTGACATGGAAAGTGACATGGCAGCATACTTGTCATGTTTTAACCCAAAAAATTAATTACTCAAAAAATTTATTGTTAATGTTAATGCTAATTTTAATTTTATGTTAATATTAATATTAATTTTAATGTTAATGTTAAAGTTAATATTAATGTTAATTCTAATATTAATGTTAACGTTAATTTTAATATTAATGTTAATATTAACAAGCTAAACCTGTAAACTTGGTCATTTCTTTCCGTCATATAAGCATTTGCTAGTAGTGAACTAGTACTAAGCTAGCCATAGAGCAATTTCGGAAGAAAATAGAACATAATAAACTAGATGTGTTGGAGTGGGTGGGGTTCCCAACCTATGTGGAGAAGACCCCGGAGTGCGACGAGCGCCGTTCGTGTGTCGAAGAAGCTCGGGGAGGAAGCAGGACTGCTGAGAGAGCTGCAGAGAGCTGCTGGAAGCAGAGGGGCCGAGTTCGGGCCAAACTCTGCCCCTGGCAGAGTTCTGGCCGAACTCTGCCTCCTCATTCCAGAAGTGGGTCGGCCAGTGATGGTTGCCCCACACAGAGTTCTGGCCGAACTCTGTGTGTCGGGGGGCTGAAGCGGATTTCAGGATGAGTTTTCATCATTGGATCTAATCCAACGGTCCAGGTTGGTTGCGGGATTAGGGAGATATATTGAGTTTTCTCAACCCTAATTCATTATCGTATTATCGCATTGGACAACACAAGTTTGAGAGAGAAGGAGGCAAGAGTGCCATTGCAACTTCGGAGAAGAAGACGGAGGATTGAAGGTCGTTTTCGAAGGAGATCGTGTTTCGGGTAATCTCTACTCGTCGTTCTCGTTCTTCGTAGCCTTGTGATCATTGTTCTTGTCTCTGAGTGTTGTGGGGATCCGATTTGGATCGGGAGGAGTTTGTAGAGGGTGTAATTCTTCTATTCCATTAGTGGAGGCTTCTCAGGGTTGGACTCCGATCGTCCCGTGGTTTTTCCCGCAAGGGTTTCCACGTCAAAAATTCTCTGTGTCTGCGTGGTTGTTTTTAGTGTGCTTGTTTTTGGGTTCGTGCGTTGTTTGCTCGGTCCTCTCGCAGGTACTCTCCGGTTTGGGGAAAGGTTTCCGCGCTTCTTTCCCAACAAGATGGTGGTTATATAAGAATTTGTAAATATTGTATTATACAACCGAGTATATATTTCTTCACTTAGAAGCTACTGCTAAGAAGGATTGATGAAACCATTTATTCGTGGTGAGGATTTTCATGTTGAAAGCAATTGCTTATGAAATTTTGAAGCATATAGTCTGAGCGTTACACAAATCCTACTAATTTGGTTAGTACTTGTGTGTTCCTTTCAAGATGCCAAAGTCCTTCTGGAAGCATAACTATAATAAGATTTCCTTGAAATGTAGAAATCAATGAGAAGATTGGGGCTTAATTTAAAGTCTCTCCCTTTACGCTTGTTTACATTCACTAGTTGGGGATGTTATGTTCTACTTGGAAGAGATGCATACAGCTAACGAATACGTTTGTGGGAATTGTGAAAATCAAATTTCTAATAAGTTTCCATAATCACTCTGGACAACTACAACAAAAGGATGAAGCAGTTTGAATGATGCTTTTAGTACGATGGTATTAAATGCCTTTGCTGAGTTATGAAAATTTCAGTTATTGTCCTTTTTTTTTTTTTTTGAAAGAAGATAACGCTCCCATCGGAAATCGATCTCCTGACCATGCGGGCCGCATGCCTCACCACTACCACTAGGCTAGAGGGTCATTGGCTGTTGCCCACTTATTTTTTGTTTTTAACACATCAAACTTGTTCATCTTTATGTAATTATAATATGCATAAAGTGACCAAGTGACCAGAAAACTAAATGATTGAGGCATTTTCGTAAGGGAGGGAAGGAGAGGGGAGGTCCTGGGATTAAATCCCACAATGGAGGGAGAGTCAAAGACTTGTGGTTGTTTACCATAAATGCATTATTTTGTATGGTTAATTTGGAAGCCAGAATATTAATTTTAATGCTTGTTTTGCAATAGCATTTGCATAGTCACTTTGAAAGTTAAATATTAATTCTCATCTTTTTGTATGCAGATCGATTGATGAGTTCGGATTATGTTCGAGTTTGATGCTGGAAAATGTTCGGCGCTAAGTAGTAGTAGACTTTGTTATGTAATAGATTTTGTTGTTGTTCTCAATATTACTTTCTATTGAGACTTTGTAAGACTTTGTATGGATTTGAGATATTTTAATATATGATAATGTTGGTACATTAAGTTTTATTATTTGGAAAATTAGTTTTGTTTAATTATATGAAAATAAATATATAAATGAAATTAATTTATATTTCATATATTCTGATGATATTTTGAAGACATTTAATATGTGTTGTCCATTTGAATTAGATAACACATATAAGGTGTCGTGACATTAATAATATTTATGATTTTCATGTTTAGACTGCACATAAAATGTGTTGTGAAAAATAACCATAATATTAAGATGACACCTACAGTTTGTCGTGAAATGAACATTAAACGACATTGATAAAGTGTCATCATAAAGTGATTATATGGCATTTTTATCGTGTCGTTGACACTACAAGAAAATATACTTTTCGCAGCAAAAAAAATCGTTGCAAAAAATTATTAATTTGTTACAAAAGGGTATTTGCAACGAAACATTTTCGTCATCCAATTCGTCGCCATAAGTGCGTACCAAAAGGTCTTTTGCAACATTTTTTTGGTTCGTTGCAAACTTAGCAACAAAATAGTTATCGTTGTAAATAATGTTCTTTTGAAACAAATAATTTTGTTGTAAATAATTTTATTTGCAATAAATAGTTTGTTGTCTATAGTATTTTATTGCAACAAAATGATTTTGTTGCATATATTTTTGTTTGCAACAAATATTTTTGTTCCTGCATACTTTTATTGGCAACAAATTTTTAATCACAAATACTTTTCTCATTGTGGCAAAAGTTTGATAAAATTCAAGAAAAATGAATATTTTCAATAAGAAAAAAATTGTTGCAAAAAGTAGATAATTTTTGTTGCAACAAAATAATATAGTGCTCCAAATTACATTTTCATCACTAACAATTAATATTAAATATGATATAAGAGTATATAAATGTTGATGTAACAATCAATAGAACACATTATTATTTGGAATAATTCATTTCATTAGTTAAGATACAGTCACATTGAGAATACAATAGCTGATACATTGCATAAAGGTACACATTCTAAGACCTATATCATACCATGAAACTTCTTTACACGACATTCGGAAAGTGTCGTAATAAATTTATTACATGGCACTTTGGAAGTGTCGTTGAAAGTAAAAAAAAAAAAAACTTTCTAAGACACCCCTCTACTCAGCACTTAAAAAGTGCCATGAAAAGTTAATAAAGACACTTTTCGAGTGTCGTTAAAATACTTCATTGTTGTAGTTAATGGTGTTGAGCTCCTCGTATGATCAACATTGCATGCACATTTGAGTAGTCAAGGTTCAAGTTTAAAATCGTAGATGAACCTAGCCTACGAGCTTTTGTCGATGGTATATCAGAAGCAGTACGACTTTATTACAAATTCAAAATTCAAAATATATGATAAAAAAAATTAATTTGCACATTTCATATTCAAGTCTATTATGGCCCAACAACATATCCAGCAATATTTTGTGTTGTTTATTTTGCATTATAGGATCCACACTCTGTATTGGAAGTGAGTGGCATCACTACCCTTCATCCCTTCATCCATCTTCAAACCCTCTTACATAAGTGAAGTTAAATGGATAGATGACGGCTTCCCGGGGCTCCTTCCATTGCCTTTCAATTCAACATTGGGAAGAACTGCATCCGTCCTACCTTACATCAACAAGACTTCTGACGAGCAATATATAAAATTTCTCCCCTTCTGATGATCACATTCATCCCCTATCTTACTCCATTTGTGTCGATAAACATTCTTGTTGATAAATTGGGACAACTATTGAAGCTTGCGACTTCCTCGTAGAACTGGATATGAAGCGGCCTTATCCTGCCTGTGGCAGCGATTTGTCTACATGGGAGGTGCGTTCAAAAATTTCTACTCACTTCGATTTCTTTAGCCTGTGTCCATATTTTTGTGCTATCGTTAATGGGTGTAAACATCTCAGGCACTGGCAGCCATACCATATTTGGATAGGGAGCTGTCACCTGCGCTTTACCGGTCCTTCTTCATCCCCTACATATGGCAAACCAAAAATGTTTTCGGCATGTACAGATTGCTGAAGAGAATACCCAAGAATGATTCTGAGCAGATTTGAAGGACTAGAGGAGGAACCAACTCTACATGCTAACTGGAGGTGGTGAAGTTGTCAACGAGCTACCCTTAATGTTCCTCTCGGTAAATTTGTTCTGGGAGTTTTGACCTTGCAGATTAAGGCTACTCGGCGTAGTTTTGTTTGACTTAGATTCTGCACATGTGCTAGGCATTTTGACAAAGCCTAACAAGAGAACTGTTTATTTTATGTATTTCGAATAATTTTCTCCGAAGGTGATGTTTGTTTCATCGGTCACTAATCTTTTCTAATGCTTTTTTTTCTGGAGATTTTCTCCGAATGTTTATTAGACCTGTTGTACGAAACTGGATATTAGAATTTAGTCAGGATTTATGGAGGTGAAGGAACCATATTGGCGCAGAAGAACCTGATTAGAATTGTAGAAGCATAGAATTTTAGGAGCATCTATAGGCCAAAATTCCTATGCGCTTAATACTACTCAAACATGCGCCGGGAAGCTCAAACGAAGTACTTGTCACAGCAAAGGACAGCAAAAGTATAGACATTAAAAGAAGATTTTTTTTCATATAAAAGTCTATTACATGTCTAAAGAAAGGCTTTACAAAGGAGAACTTCTACAAAAAGAAAAATTCTAAGACTACAGCCAGGCGCAGCAAACTGCCATGCGCCCCATGTCAGGCGCATCATCCGTCAGGCGCATCTCTTCAGCGTCTCAGTCAGGCGCGTCTCTTCAGCGTCTCAGTCAAGCGCATCTCTTCAGCGTCTCAGTTAGGCGCATCACGAAGTCTCAGCATATGCGCTCTACTTCGACCCGATCAAGTGTTTCGGCTAATGAAGCATTTATTGAGCAGAACAAGGATGGGCGATCAACCCCACTCTAGCTGGAGGAAGAGCTCTCCAAAGCCCAAGGAAGAGGAGAGCACCGTAATTTCGATCTGCGGCTCTTCCAGCATAACGGAGGCGGGACTCGAGCATCCCGATCTTTGGATGCAACAGGCACCTTCGGCCTGCGTCGGGAGCCCGCGATCCCAATTTTTGGATGTATCAGTCACCTTCCCAAGTGTGTGTATGAAGACAACTCGTCGCATCTTCACCCTCGGGAGCGTCTTGTCAACAGAATGTACTCGAGCAAAGAAATTCATCTTCATTAGGGAAGACGGGAGAAAACGAGAAACAAACTCTCTCCCTGCTGCTATTTATAGGCCGGGCAAATCAAACCCATGCGCCAAGTGGCGGGCTCTCCGAATCCCGTGCAATGAATTTATATTTATGGTGATGAACCTGTCCCCTTGAATTCAGCTAAGTCAAAACGGCTATTTAAAGCACTCGAAAAACTCAACAGTCGGACCAATCAAAGATGCGTCATGCAACAGATGCGTCGGTCAGATACCGCGTATCTTACAGACGCGTCTATCAGTACCAAGTGCCTCATAAAGGTGCGCCCCACGCGTCCCCATGCGCCTAGTGGAACGCAGATCAATGCGCCCACTCAAAAGTTTATCACCCGTCAAAAGCATTAAATGCTGAAGTCTGATACGACAACAGCCATGCCTCGATGACAGAGCAGCAACAGCTTTTACAGAAAATGAAGCGCCGCTGACGTCAGCGTCATCATTACTTTCTACTGACGGTTACAAGCCACGTGGCCGATCAACCACTTGCATGCACCTCAAAAGCCATGCGCCCATCGTGACTCCTGAAGGTTATGAGCCAAAGTCTTCTCATGCGCCCAATCACAGGCGCATCCTGCCAGATCATTCTCTACCAAATCCGAGATCTTTAAGCTACGGACATGCGCCACGTGTCCTTTGACTCAGTTCAGTCCACGAAAGGGTGCTAACCACCCAAGATCTCAGCAACCGAAGAATCCTTTCAGTCGCCATGTGTCAGCTCCCGCAGCACCACAGGCACAACAGGATGGATTCAATCTTCGAATCAGGATACATCAACCATGCGCCCCCGCCAGCATCAGCCACGTGGCGTTCCCATGACCAGGCACATCCGACATATGCGCGCATGGGCAGCCAGCCTGCAAGCTATAAATAGAGGGATCATTTCCTTCTTACACACACAGAGGAAGACATATACAGACATACACCGTCGAAGATAGAGGTAACCAGATTCATCAAAGTTACAGAGACGTACGTCTACTCACAGAGATCGGAAGAGACACTCAACGTCTTCTTTCCCTCCGCAAGCTCCGGCATCCAGAGCAACCCAGGCCTTCAGAGAACCTAAAACCGTCGTCAGATCGTCAACGGAGTCAACGCATTACCACTCGCTCCACCGACACAGGACCCAGATAAAAACAAAAGTGTACTCCTAGGACTACATCTAAGTCCTACATTATAACACTGTTCTATTTGTAATTAAAATTCCAATCAAAGATTTTAATGGCAAACAAGCTGCCGACACTGCTGGGGACCTCTTTCTCCTCCGATGAGAAAGTTGTGTCGTAATCTGACGATGTGAATGCGGGCTCCTCCCACAAGACACTAGTCGTACGTCTCAATCAACGTGCGTATGAGGAGTTCATCTCTGAAGGCAGTGCAAGTCCTTCGAAGCGGCTGTCGAAGCCGAAGAAGACTCGCCAAGCATGGGTGTGCAAGGTGGAGGCCCCTGGCTCCATCACTGAAGGGGATGCGTCGATACGGCCTACCCTTCTCGCTGACGCCCTCAGCAGCTGTCATGCCCCGGTCCCGTAGGAGCGATCATCCTCTCTAAGGCGTGATGCCACACGAGCTTAGGTTGCGTTCGTACAAGGCGGGTTCCATAACGGCCGATTTCAGTGGCTGCGACGGGGTCGTCGTACAGAAGTCCCAAGCAGAGACATTGAATAATAGCAGCAGAATTTGAAGCAAAATGCAAGTCATTTCAAAACACTCTTTTATTGATATTGAAACAAAGGTTACAATGGGGCGCAAGGCCAAGATTACAAGTCTCTCAAGCTCACTCATCTCACATTATAAGTCACTCAGCTCTCTCTCATCTCTCAAATACAAGTCTTGAGCCAGCGAATGCTTCGGAAGGCGACGTCCATACATTATGTCCCGTATAAGTCTTGACTCCATGCGGCCGCACGCTTTAAATCGCCAAAGAACTCCGTGCCTCGATGCATCCAAGCGAGCTTCGCGCCACGAGCTTCTATCTGTGCCTGCACATGAAAACTATGTGGGTGTCAGTACTCAACTGTACTGGTGGAATGAGCTCCTCGCCCACCCATACAAAACCAACACGTTTGATTTACTTTGTGCAACATAGCCCCTTTTACGATTGTCTTTCTACTCTTACCTTAGGATCAGTTTTAGGACAGACGCCTGGGTTCACACGCGAACGAGGCTTCAAAAGGGTTCACATCGCCTTGAGCGTTTAGGTGGCACGCCCTTCGTGGTTCGGGGTACCTGCGTGGAGAGCGAGGATCAGTACATTACACTTTGTACCAGTGCATGGCTATTTAAGTTCCAAGCTCTCATTTGGTTGAAGAGTTTATATGACTTAATGTATGAATCTTTCTAACCATCCTAATGAATTTCAACAAACATATGACAAGCAATGAAATTTACGTTGAAACTTACCAGCGGCGGACCGCGCCGCGTCTTATGAAACTCACCATGTTCTTTCCTATCAATTGTTAACATTTTTTATACCAAGTGCAACATTACATGTGATTGGTCACTGGCATCACAAGCCATCCTGGACGTATAGCTTTGTTAATCGGGGTCCTTTCAACGCAAGTAGCTAGATCTGTTGCAAGTCTCCGCTTAACCTGTGCTGAAACCTTATGCACGACTATACCCTGTTTCCTCCTAGGCTGAAATGGTCCCGTGGCCCCGAGTTGCTGCTCGAGGAAACTATCGCCTTGTCGACAAGTTGTCCATAACCGTGCGAAGACATATTTTCCTTTTAGTTATTAAGACATAGCCTACATTCTCTTTGAAAACTCAATCCTTTTCCCATGTTCGTGCCCTTGCATTTATCCTTTCATTCGCAACAACATTATCGACTTACCAAGGAAGGGGGTCGAGAAGAGAAGGGTCAGCCACTCACCTTGAGTTTACTTCAGGCGAGAGAACTTATTGGTTGCGCTAGACGTCGCCTACACGATTACCTGAAATCGTACAAGCAACCGATTAGAACACTGTATTATTCAAGAAGTTCGATAGAAAATACGAGTTTGAAATGCAAGCCATGAAAACCATCGAAAACATTCACGAAAATGCATTCAGAAAACAAAGCCAAAACCAACGCAAGCGGCGTGAAAAGCAGAGCAACGGGAGGTCTCTCCCGACTCAGCCGCAGAGTCAATCCTTGAGGCGCAACCCGCTGAATATGGGTCTTGGTTCCGAAGAAAATATTCCATAACGAGGAATGGATCTTAATTCAACCGTTTCCGTTCGATCGACTCGATCGATCCCGACCTATCGGTCCCGACCGAATCGATAGCGACAGTGTTCCTTTCTCGTGCACCCCGTGGTCGAAGTACAGGGCATGATGTAGGGTCGAGGCACTACACCATAACCAACTAAGAAAAAGTTTCGTCCTCGAAACTTAAGAATAGAACCTACCTCTATGAGAACAATGAAGGGAATTTTTCCTTCATTTCCGACTCAAGCTCCCACGTCGACTCTTCGACCGAATGATTTCTCCAGAGGACACGGATGAAAGAAATAGCATGGTTGCGGGGATGTTTATCCTTGCGCTTCAAGATTTGCATCGGCTCTTCGACATATGTCAAGTCCGCCTTCAGGTCCAGCTTACCTAAGTCTACCACATGGCTCGGATCGTGCACGTACTTCCGTAATTGCGAGACGTGAAAGACGTCGTATACCTCTGACAATGCAGGCGATAAGGCGATTTGGTAAGCTACCGGGGCGACTCCTTCAATATCTCGAATGGACCAACAAATCTTGGGCTCAATTTCCCCTTCGCACCGAACCTGAAAACTCCACGCATGGGCGCTACTTTCAGGAATACATGGTCGCCTTCCGAGAACTCGAGGGGGCGTCGGTGCGTGTCGGCATAGCTCTTCTACCGGCTTTGTGCTATCTTTAATCTCTTTCGTATCTACTTGACCTTCTACACCGTCTGCTCTACCAGCTCCGAACCAAGTATCTGCCGTTCCCCGACTTCATCCCAGCAAATGGGTGATCTGCACTTCCGGCCGTACAAAGCTTCATACAACGCCATTTGGATGCTGGACTGATAGTTGTTGTTGTATAAAAACTCGGCCAGCGGTAGATGAACGTCCCAACTTGACTTCGAGTCGATCGCACAGAGCCGTAACATGTCTTCGAGAATTTGGTTCACCCGCTCTGTTTGGCCGTCAGTCTGAGGATGATAAGCTGAGCTAAACTTCAACTTGGTCCCCAATGCTGAATTAAGACTACTCCAGAAGCGTGCTACGAACCGTCCATCCCGATCCGAGACGATAGATACTGGAACCCCGTGCAGCCGAACTATTTTGTCAAGGTATATCTGTGCAAGGCGGTCGACGCTCCAAGTAACTTTGATGGCGATGAAGTGTGCTGACTTGGTTAGTCGATCGACGATGACCCAGACGACGTCGTTTCCCCGCGGCGTCCTCGGCAAGCCAACAACGAAGTCCATAGTGACATGATCCCATTTCCACTCTGGAATGGCAAGGTTTTGCATCTCCCCGCCCGGTCGCTGGTGCTCGGCTTTGACTTGCTGACAGGCCATTTACTTTGACACAAAGAGCGCTATGTCCCTCTTCATGCCATGCCACCAAAAGACAACGCGGAGGTCCTTATACATCTTGGTGCTACCAGGATGCAAGATATTTTGTATAATGCGCCTCCGACATTATCTTCTTTCTAAGTTCTGCATCGTCCGGTACGCATAGTCGTCCCTTCACGCGCAACACTCCCGACTCGTCCTCTACAAAGTCGGATGCTTTCCCTGTCGATATCAGCTTTCGCATCTTCTCCAGGTATGGGTCGCCCTTCTGAGTAGACTTGATCCTCTCCAGTAGGCTCGGTTCCACCCGCAGTTGCGACAGTTTTACGTCTCTGAAACGAACTCAGAGTTTGATGCCCATTCCTTCCAAGTCATGTAGCAGTCGATCGTTGATGCATAACGAAGCTAAGTACTTTCGGCTCAGCGCATCCGCTACCATATTTCCCTTGCCCGACGTGTAGTCGATTGATAAGTCATAGTCTTTGATCAGCTCGAGCCATCGCCTCTGCCTCAAATTCAGTTCTTTTTGGGTGAAGAGATACTTGAGGCTTTTGTGGTCCGTATAAACCTTGCACACCACGCCATAGAGATAGTGATGCCACAGCTTTAACGCAAACACAATCGCCGCTAATTCTAGGTCGTTCGTGGGGTAGTTCTTCTCGTGCAGCTTCAACTGCCGGGAAGCAAAAGATATCACCTTATCCTGCTGCATTAGCACACACCCCAAGCCCTGGCCAGAAGCATCGCTGAAGATTTGAAATCCCTCCGTCCCTTCAGGAAGAGCAAGTATCGGGAAGCTCCTGGAAGGAAGCTTCACAGTCGTCTGACCACTTGAATGCGACTCCTTTCTGGGTGAGGCGAGTCAACGACGATGCAATCTTCGCGAAGTCCTACACGAAGCGTCGATAGTATCCCGCCAAGCCTAGGAAGCTTCGAATTTCGCTAACTGATGCGGGCCGTTTCTAATCAGCAACTGCCTCGACTTTCTTCGGATCGACTGCGATGCCCGCGGCGGAGATAATGTGCCCAAGGAATGAGACGCTGTTCAGCCAGAATTCGTACTTGCTCATCTTCGCATACAACTAATTCTTTCGAAGGGTTTGGAGTACCGTCCGCAGATGCTCTGTATGTTGCGCTCGATCCTTCGAGTAGACGAGGATGTCGTCGATGAAGACTACTACGAATTTGTCGACGAACGGACGGAACACCCGATTCATTAGATCCATGAAGACGGCAGGGACGTTTGTCAGACCGAACGACATTACCAAGAACTCGTAGTGGCCATAGCGAGTGCGGAAGGCAGAGTTCGGCACGTCATATGGCTTGACTTTGAGTTGGTGATAACCCGATCGCAGATCAATCTTCGAAAACACCGTTGCACCTTGGAGCTGGTCAAACAAGTCGTCGATGCGGGCCAGGGGGTATTTGTTTCGGACAGTAGTTTTATTCAATTTTCGATAGTCGATGGAGAGCCGCATTGATCCATCCTTCTTCTTCACAAATAGCACGGGCGCACCCCACAGCGAGACACTCGGACGGATGAACCCTTTATCAAGTAATTCATGTAGTTGTGCCTTCAATTCTTTTAATTCTGCAGGGGCCATTCTGTACAGAGCTTTCGAGATCGGTCGGGTGTCAGGAAATGTATCGATAGTGAACTCTATTTCTCGATCGGACGGCATGTCGGGTAGCTCGTCCGAGAACACGTCTAAGAATTCTGCCACAATGTCGGTCTGATCCATGTTTGCACCATCCTGTCTCATGTCACGAACGGACGCCAAGTAGCCTTCGCATCCGGAATGAAGTAGCTTCCGAGCAGAAATCGCCGAGATCACTATGTAGATCGACGATGCTTCTCCACACGAATAGCAGATTTCGGGCACTCCAGGTATGCGGAAGGTGACCCTCTTTCCTGTGCAGTCGATTATGGCATTACAAGGACTGAGCCAATCTACTACAAAAATTTGTCAGATTAGCGACGTTACAAAACGTCGCTAAACTCGATAAAAATGTCGCTACGTGAATTTAGCGACGTTTTGAGCGACGTTTTGAAAACGACGAAAAAAACATGTCGCTAAACGAGAAAACGTCGCAAAACTTCGCTAGGGCGACGTTATTTGGCGACGTTATTAACGTCGCTAACTAGCGACGTTATTTGCGACGTTTGGTCGTTGACGCTAATTAGCGACGTATATGGCGACGTTATCGTGTGGTCGCCGTTTAGCGACACTGTTGCAATGTTTTGGCGACGACGAGCTGACATCAGATTATGGTGTCACGTGTTGCCACGTCAGCATTTAGCGACGCTTTTAGCGACATTTATTAACGTCGCTAAAAATTAGCGACGAATACTAACGTCGCTAAAAACGTCGCTAAGTTAAAAAAATAAAAAAAGGTTCCAGAATACAAATGGAGCTGGAGCCTGAGCCAAAATACAGAATACAAAATACAAAATACAGAATCCAATCCCTGGGTTCGCCGACCCTTCGGTGGAACACTCAACACTGGCACGCACAATACATTCCAGAATATACAAAAAATAGAAAGAAAAAATACTATCCGCAATGAACAATGTCAATATATAATATCCTGAACAAACCAAATCAATATCCCCAAATACGTACAAACTCAATATCCTCAACGAAAAAACTGAAACTCCCCAAATACGTACAAAGTCAAAAATATAGTACAGTCCAAAAATGCAAAAATAAAACGACTGATCGCCTGGAGCTTGACCCGGTGCTGGAGGAGGAGCGCCACCAGATGACTGCTGTCGCAACGTCAGGATCATTTGATACTCCTCCGGTGACAACAGGTGGACGAGCATGTCCTCCCGTGTACCGCCGGATGTAGACGATGCCCTCGACGTACCAGCAAACAGTCGCCCCGCAGCCATCTCCTGTAAATGCTGTATCTGCTCGATCAACCAGTGCGTAGCCTCCTGCGTAGCACGGGTCATCTGTTGTAGCACCTCCGTAGTCTCCTCCAGCCTCTCAAAGCGTGAGATGAGCACAGAATCATCTGTATGCGGCACCCCCATCCTCTGCAGCATCTCGTCACGCAGAGCTACGATCTGCGCGAGGACGTCACTCTGCTGCTGGCGGAGCGACTCCTCAGTATGTGTGGGGTCGGGCACACTAGTGGCGGTCGCAGAGACCTGTAATGCAATGAAGGCACCATAAGAGCTCGTACCATAGTACGTGCCCCTATGCATGCCCCCAACGGCCCTCATCCATAGCTCGTCATCTGACTGAGCCGCGGCGACCGGGGGCTGCTGGGAAGTACTAGCACCAGCTCCCTCTGACCGTGTCGACCCGGCCTCCCTAAGCCTCAAAAACTTGGCCTAGAAATAACATCTATATGAATTCTCACATGGTCGCTAAAAATTAATACTAATGTACTAGCATTAAGTAAAACTTCTAAAACTCGGCCTAGAAATAACATCTATATGAATTTTCTACGTAACTAAAAATTAATATTAATGAACTAGCATTAAGTAAAACTTACGTAGGTGTCCCGGGCCTTGTCTTCTACGAACTGCTCCCCCTTCATGTGCGTGGCGAGGAACAAGTCACCATATTCGGGTCTTCTTCCGATTCAACATGTTACGAAATTATTATATGATTTGTCAGTTAAGTTGAAAGAAATATATTACTATAAAGTATTAATTATGGTTATACGGCGAGATACGTACCATATGGGTGAAGAAATCCATGATGGACCTTGATCCACCACACCACTGCGACCCCGCCTGTCGCGCTCTTTTGGACTTCGCGGACTTCTCCTTGTAGGCTTCCTCCTCGAATCTCCTCTTCATTACCGCCCAGTCGGCGGCAGAGATCCAACCCTGAATAGGCTCTTCCCGGCGGTCGCGATCCTTTTGGTCGATGATCGCGTCCCTAATGAGCTTGCTGGAGATGCTGGAAAATATAGCATCGACAGCAACGGCACGGTGGGAAGGGAAAAAGTAAGTCCGCTGAAAAAATTATAGAAGTACATAAGTTATAACATAACATACTAAATGTTAAAAGGAAATAAACTTTTACATACCGAAAAGTGCTCAAACCAGAAGGCCTTCCTGTCGGCCGGGACATCCCTCCAGTTGATCCAGGGCCCCCCATAGTTCTGTCGCAAGAATGTACCCAGCGACCGGGGTACGGAGGAGGGATAATACCTGTAAAATAGAAATTAAAATTTATTAAACAAGTTTATAATAAATTTAAACAAATTAAATGCAACAATTTTACTTACCGCCTGGTCCGAGTACAGGCCCAAATCTCCAACCTCAGATCCCCCTCCGGGCGACACGGAGGATCTGTCTCAAATGGGAGCTGCACTATGCCCCTGCCCCGCCCCCTGCCCCTGCCCCTATCCTCACCCTGCCCTTCGGCCTCGCCCTCGACCTCGCCCTCGCCCTCGGCGTCGGCCTCGCCATCGCCCTCGACCTCGACGTGGGCCTCGGCCTCGGCCTGCTCCTCAATAGTAGGGTCGACCTCTGGAATACTCGACGGTACTAGCTGCGTAGAAGAAGAACGCCCTAGCCTCGAACTGCTAGAGCCGGGTATGGAGGCACTGTCGGCGACTAGACCGCTAGTGTATACTGGAGTGCGGGGGGATGAGGAGTCGATAGGAGTGGTAGATGGTGAGTGTCGGGCTCGTCGACTCCCACCAGCCCCGGAACCAAATGATCCACGTCGAGCCATATCTGAAAAAATACAGAAGTATACCATACTACATCTTAAAAAAACAAAAGTATAACATACTATAACCAGGGAACGTCGCTAAGTAAACCATACTATATCTGAAAAAAACAAAAGTAAACCATACTACATCTGAAAACGTCGCTTATTAATGTCGCTAAAACAAAAGTAAACCATACTACATCTGAAAAAAACAAAAGTAAACCATACTACATCTGAAAATTAAACATATTCAATCCTCTTCTGAAAATTCATCTTGTTCCGATTCCTTTTTCTCTTCACTTCTATCAACTTCATCTTCCTCTTCTGATACTTCTACCTCTTCCAATTGATGAAACATGTTATGAGGAACTTTCGTTGAGTCCACATCGACAATATTTGTAAAAAGAGGTAGTTCGTCTTCCTGATAAGCTATCTCGTCGACATCGAAGGTATTCCGAGCTTTAATCTTACAGACTGCCCACCAATCTGATCTCCCGACTCCTCGTTTTGGATAGCTGGTAAAGTAAACTAGCTGAGCCTGGCTTGCTAGAACAAACGGCTCATAAGCTTGATATCGACGGCGATAATTTATGTCAACAAGACCATGTTTGTCAACTCTCCAACCTCGACCCTGGATCGGATCGAACCAGTCACATCTGAACAAGACGATCTTACAAGGTTCTATAGCATAATTGTATGTCAGTTCTACAATCTCCCGTAAGACGCCAAAGAAGTCATTGCCTGGATCGACGTCTTTGTATTTTGAAGATTTTATGCACAAACAGCTATTCTTCGTAGAATCCAAATCCAAGAAGTCGTCTCTTATTCGAGCATTTGTTGACTTGAACCTGAAACCATTTACGCAGTAATTTGGCCAGGTCTTCAATTGATAAATTGTCCCCTTGGCTAGAGTTTTAATATACTCATGCTCAAGGATTACCTCCGGACGATCAACCTAAATACCATATAAATGATGCTAACTTAATTATTATGTACAAGTATAAATGTACAGAAAAAGTAAATTGTGAAGATATCCGTACATATGCTCTCAATCAAAAAGGAAAATGAAGTCTCATTTGCTGTTCTTCTTCCTCCTCATTTGCGTACGGATTGTTGGACGTTACCTCATCCTTAAACATGCTGAAAAGCAACGAAGCATAGGTATATTAGTTATATTCAAAAGTAACGAAGCACGCAAAATAATTTTACTTACCCCTCTAGATTGTCGACTTCTTCCTCGTCGCAGTTGAGCAATACATATAACATTGCAGCGCTAACCTCGTCGTCATTTAGATATCTTTTTTTTATTTTAACAGATGGTTTTCCCTAGGCAGTAAATACTTTCAGCTTTGCCTCAATACCAACTTCATAGCCGTCGTCATTTCTGGGAGCCCTTGTTCTGTTTGTAGCAATATGAGGCTGAAAATACATGGAACAGAAGTTTGAAATCTCCTCAAGGACATATGCTTCACAAATAGAACCCTCCACCCGTGCCTTATTTTTTACCTTCCTCTTGAGGTGGTTCAAATGTCGCTCGAACAGGTACATCCAACGATAACCGACAGGTCCAGCAACAGGAGCCTCATGGATAAGATGAATCGGCAAATGCTCCATTGAGTCGAAGAATGCAGGAGGAAAAACTCTCTCAAGTTTGCAAAGTGTTACCACAATGTCCTTCTCTTGCTTCTCTAAACAATCGACGAGCAACTTGTAAGAACAAAGATCTCTGAAGAATATGCTAAGCTCTGTTAATGGATCTCAGACTACCGGCGGTAATAATTCTCGAAATGCAATAGGAATTAACCTCTCCATGAATACGTGGCAATCGTGGCTCTTCATTCCGGTCAGTTAACACTCCTTTATGTCGACACATCTTCTTAGATTGGAGACGTATCCGTCCGAAAATTTCAAGTCCAGGATCCATCTACAAAGTCTCACTTTATCCTCCTTGTCCAGCGAGTAGATTGCCTTAGGCCGTAAAAGCTTTCCCTTCCCGTTGTCTATCATTGTGCAATGTAGGGCGTCTGCATATTTCGGCTAAGTCCAATCTAGCCTTCTGATTGTTTTTTGTCTTTCCCTTGACGTCCATTACAGTGTTAATTATGTTATCAAACACGTTCTTCTCGATATGCATGACGTCAAGATTATGTCTAATCAGATTTGTGCTCCAATATGGCAGATCCCAGAATATACCCCTTTTATTCCAGTTATGATCTTCGTCAAACCCCTCGCAATGGCTGCTCGTTGTAGGATCTTTAATAGCACTTGAGATTTCTTTTACTTGCTCCCATGTGTCCTCTTCGGACCATATTGGCGGTGGATCGCCCTTCTTCATAGCTCCGGTACGAAATGCAGTTCTGTTCCTACGGTACAGATGGTCTTTCGGCAAGAACTGCCGATGATAATCAAAGAAGCATGGCTTTCCTCCGTGTCTCAAACGAATAGCCTTAGTGCGGTCCATGCAATACGGACATGAAAGCCGACCATGAGTGCTCTATCCAGATAACATTCCATAAGCCAGAAAGTCGTTGATTGTCCATATTAGTTCTGTCCGCATCTGAAAATTCTATTTTTTTGAAGCATCATACGTGTACGCCTCTATTTCCCATAGCTGCTTCAGCTCATCTATCAACGGCTGTAAGTACATGTCGATGTTCCTCTTCGGGTTGTTCGGACCGGGGATGATAATAATTAAGAACATGTAATGTGTCTTCATGCACATCCAAGGCGGTAGGTTGTACGGAGTGAGGATTACCGGCCAGCATAAATATTGGGAGCCTGAAAGACCAAATGGGGGGAAACCATCAGAGCAGAGCCCCAACCTTACATTACGCACATCAGAAGCGAAATTAGGATATGCTTGATCGAAGTGCTTCCACGCTTCTCCATCAGATGGGTGATCCAACACTCCTTCGGTCTGTTGTCGCTTGTGCCAACTCATATTTTTGGCAGTCTCTTTCACCATGAACAATCTCTGCAACTGCGGCATTAACGGCAAGTAGTACATTGAAGCAGTCGGTCTTCTAGACTTGCCTGTAGCAGTTGGCTTGTAGCGATCAGCACCGCAGAATCCGTACACTTCTGTATCCTTGTGATCTTTGTAGTAAAGCATGCATCCGTTCTGACAACAATCGATCTTGTCGTATCCCATCCAGAGGGATCTCACCATCCTCTTAGAGCGGTAGAAGTCTTTCGGTAACTTGGCACCCTCCGGCAAGATATCGGTAATCAACTCGAGCACTCTATTGTAGCTTTCTTGCGACATGTTAAAGTCAAACTTTATGCTCAAGAGCCGAGTGATCACCTCTAACGGTGAATGGTCCTCACAGCCAGGGTATAAAAGAGTCCTTGCATTCTCCAGCAACTCCATGAACTTCGCGGCATCGGCATTCGGTGCCTCCTCAGCTGCGTCACGATTGTATGGATCGAAACTAGGCCCCGCAGCGTCGAAGTCCATGTTCACGTACTCGTTGTCGACACCAGTTCGGTTGTAGACATTCATATAAGGCTCCATATAAGGCTCCACATAAGGCTCCGCTTGGAATGCTAAAGGTACAAGCTCTCCGTGTGCGGTCCATTGGTAGTAATTCGAAAGGAAATCCTTTGTGTATAAGTGATACGTCACATCCAATTCTGGTTGAAACTTCATGTTCCGATATTTTGCACACGGGCACTTAATGTCCATGCCGTCCACGAATTGAGGAAACGCCTTCGCAAATTGGAGGAATTATTCTACTACGGTGATGTATTCATCTCACACACCGCACCTGTCATCTCGAATGCGGTTGTACATCCACGAACAGTCTAGCAGATATATGGATATAGCCATTTCTAGATATCTGCAAATATGAATAAACTTTAAAACTAAAACGAATATACTACATACTACATACTACGACCGTGACTCGGGACCATTCCTATGAGTCGGGACCATTCCTACTACATACTACATACTAAAACGAATAAACTTCAAAACTAAAACTTCAAAACAAAAATGAATATACTACAAACTAAAATGAATATACTACATACTACGGTCGTGACTCGGGACCATTCCTATGAGTAGCGGGATTAAGGAAACTACGTGTTACAAATATCGGCACTATCGGCACTATCGTGTTACAAATTAACCAACCAACAAAACTACGTGTTACAAATATCGGTACTATCGGTACGTGGTTTCGAATCGGAGTATCATATTTTTCGGTGTCGGAAAACAAATAACTATTACTAAATTATCAGATTTTTCGGCACTATCGGTGCCCCTGACCCAGCCCCCCCGCACCCCTTCCCCCTCCCTCCCCTACACCACACTTAACCCTAACCCGAACCCTATCCCTAACCCCTCCCCCACCAGCCCCCCTCCCCTACCCAGCCCCCCCAACCCCTACACCACCCTAACCCTAACCCGAACCCTATCCCCAACCCTTCCCCCACCATTCCCCTCCCCTCCGAAGCCGCCCCGCCCTCACCCCTCCTCCCCCCCCCCCCCCGCCCCCCCTAACCCGAACCCTAACCCTCCCCTTCCCCCAGCCCCCCCTCCTCACCCCCAGCCGCCCTCACCCCCCCTGCCCCACCCCCTCCAGCCACCCCGCAACTATTCCTCATCCCCAATCACCCGCACCCCCTGTCCCTCCCCCCGAGCCACCAGCACCCCCCCAACCACCAATAACAAATAGAGAGAGAGAGGGAGTCATGTACCAGAGGAGAGTCGCCGGAGAGAGTGAAGTCGCCGGAGAGAGCGAGAGCGAGAGCGCCGGTGAGAGTGAGAGCGAGAGCGCCGGAGGAAGAGAGTGAGAGAGTAAAATGATGGAGGAAATGAATCGGGGGGGAAATTTAATTTAGTTAGAATTTCGCGACGTTATTATTAACGTCGCTAAATAAGTCGCAATTAGCGACGTTGTAGCGACGTTTCGCGACGACTAGCTCACGTAACTAATATACGTCGTTGTCACGTCGCTATTTGTGTCGCTAGTAGCGACGGTTATCGACGTTTCAATTATACATCGCTAATGTACACAATTTAGCGACATTTTACTAACGTCGCTAAATTTACGTCGCCAATTAAACAGATTTTAGTAGTGATCCATGCCCAATATGATGTCGAAGTCCTTCATATCTAGAACTATCGCATCAAGACCGATCTTTTGACCCCCAATACATATGGTTCCTCCCCCGCATGCTAAGTTTGCGAGTAGTGGCACGCCCGAAGGCATACTTCCGCTAAGATCAAGGTCTAACGACTTTACAGGAAATTTATGCTCGGCGGCAAAGTCCGCCGATATGAAAGTATACGAAGCGCCTGAATCAAATAACACACGAGCAGGTACATTATTGAAACTCAATATACCTGTCACAACAGTGTCGGAAGCGAACGCCTCATCTCGAGTCAGAGCAAAGACACGCCCCTGAGCATTAGGGCGTCGGTCTTGGTTGTTGGGTTGAGTGGGCTGAGGAGGTCGGGGCGCCTATCCTCGATTCTCCTGGCGGTGTTGTTGTGGTGGTGCGTTGGGATAATTTGGTCTACGGGCCGTGGAATCTTTCTTTTGGTGACCCTTCTATCCGCAAACGAAGCATCCCCCTTCATAGACAAAGCACTTGCTCGCCTCATGCCAAAAGGAATCATACTTGGTACATCACGATGATGGGTTATGTCCCTGGTAACCGCCATGGTTCGGACGCTTTGACATGTGATTGTTGCCTCCCATATAACTAGGACGTTTGTGATTGGAGTGGCGCACAACGTCGACAGCACAGGATGGATATTCGCTCTCAAAGCGAAGAGCGTGATTCAGAGCCTCGCCTACGGTCTTGTACTCCGGGACCCTGACATGCGCACTGATAGAGCGTCGCAGACCCACTTCGAACTGTCGCACATGACACTCCTCTGTAGGCAGAAACTCACTAGCAAATTTGGCCAACTTGTTGAATTCTGCGACATACTGTTCTACTGTCCGGTTGCCCTGCCTCAACTGCATGCATTCATTCTCCTTTGCTTGACAAACGGCTGACGGAAGGTACTCAACTTCAAAAGCTTTGCGGAACGTGGCCCAAGAGATCGACGCTGAGTTGTTGTTGCGTTGGATCGCTCGCTTATGTACGGCCCACCAGTCGTGCGCGTTCAACCGTAGCTGAAGTTGTGCGCAGGCGACTTACTTTGATTCTTCAATGCCGAGGAGCTCGAAGTGATCTTCCAGCTCTTCCAACCAGTCGATTGCCATGGAAGGGCCTTCGGTACCGCTGAAGGAAGTACGGCACACCTTCTTGAATTCTGACACTTCAAAGTTGTACTTTTTCGGTGCCGCTGGTTGACGCTCGGGCTCCTCCGTGTCAACTTCAATGGGTTGGATCGTCGGCACGGTGGCAGTAGGTGCGATGACGGTAGGCACAGTCGCAGAATTTCCGTTGGCCGCCATTGTCTGGACGATCTGCTGCAGGATATCCAGCTGCTTTTATTAAAGTTTCGCATGTGCGTCGAAGCGAGCTTCGAACTGGGCCTGTCGTTCCTCCGTCTGTTGATATCGGTTTTCGGACTGGTTCTGCTGCGCCTCCATCATGCGCAGCATCCTTTCGATGGTATCGTTAGAAGGTCCGGCCCGCAAATAACGCGAACTACTAAAGCCGCTAGTAGCGCTCTGCTCTTGCCCGACCGTGGGTTCCGGCACTTCTGCGATACGAAGGCAAACACATCAGTCACGAATTATTACAGACTTATTGTATGGAACAACTTATCTCATCGATACGAGGTCAAAGGTTTGAAACTCTAGACGCGAGGCCAAAGGATGTAAAGCCGTGCTCTGATACCATTATGTCACGCCCCGATTTCGTAGAATCGATAGTCGTCCCCCGGGCGTGATGCCGTGCGAACCTAAGTTGCGATCGCACAAGGCGTAGTCATAAGGTCATCCGAAACACAACATCAAGTTAGAGTACGCAGAGAAATTGATTGACACCTTTGAAATAGAAGTATACTTTTCATTGATATTAACATTTCATTTATATTGACTCCATTACAATCGATGCCGCGCGGGCTACAACATGACTCGACTTACAAAATGAACGCTGATGAGATAGTCGTTCCATACATTATATCCCTTTTTACAAGCAAAATAGTTACACTTTCCACCTGCGATCGAGGAAAGCCGAGTCGCCATCTATTCTTCTTTGTACTGAGTACGGAGTCTTCAAAAGGATTTCAGAACACAAGCCTTCACACGCGGACGAGGCTTCAAAAGGGTTCACGTCGCCTTGAGCTTTTAGGTGGCATACCCTTCGTGGTTCGGGGTACCTGCGTGGAGAGCGAGGATCAGTTCATTACACTTTGTACTGGTGCGTGGCTATTTAAGTTCCAAGCTCTCATTTGGTTGAAGAGTTTATATGACTTAATGTATGAATATTTCTAACCATCCTAATGAATTTCAACAAACATATGACAAGCAATGAAATTTACATTGAAACTTACCCGCGGCGGACCGCGCCGCACCTTATGAAACTTACCATGTTCTTTCCTGTCAATTGTTAACATTTTTCATACCAAGTGCAACATTACGTGTGATTGGTCACTGGCATCACAAGCCATCCTGGACGTATAGCTTTGTTAATCGGGATCCTTTCAATGCAAGTAGCTAGCTCCGTTGCAAGTTTCCGCTTAACCTGTGCTGAAACCTTATGCACGACTATACCCTGTTTCCTCCTAGGCCGAAATTGTCCCGTAGCCTCGGGTTGCCGCTCGAGGAAACTATCGCCTTGTCGACAAGTTGTCTATAACCATGCGAAGACATATTTTTCTTTTAGTTATTAAGACATAGCCTACATTCTCTTTGAAAACTCAATCCTTTTCCCGTGTTCGTGCCCTTACATTTATCCTTTCATTCGCAACAACATTATCGATTTACCTAGGAAGGGGGTCGAGAAGAGAAGGGTCAGCCACTCACCTTGAGTTTACTTCAGGCGAGAGAACTTGTTGGTCGTGCTAGACGTCGCCTACGTGATTACCTGAAATCGCACAAGCAACCGATTAGAACACTGCATTATTCAAGAAGTTCGATAGGAAATGCGAGTTCGAAATGCAAGCCATGAAAACCATCGAAAACATTCACGAAAATGTATTCAGAAAACAAAGCCAAAACCAACGCAAGCGGCGTAAAATGCAGAGCAACGGGAGGTCTCTTCCGACTCAGCTGTAGAGTCAATCCTTGAGGCGCAACCTGCTGAATATGGGACTTGGTTCCGAAGAAGAAATTCCATAACGAGGAATGGATCTTAATTCAACCGTTCTCGTTCGATCGACTCGATCGATCCCGACCGAATCGATAGCGACAGTGTTCCTTTCTCGCGCACCCCGTGGACGGAGTACGGGGCACGCTGTAGGGATGGGACACTACACTTATAGCCTTCTTATTCGGCGACCCTTTCAACGCAAGTAGCTAGCCCCAAAGAAAGTTCCCGAATAACCTGAGCGGTTCATCCAGCTACGGCTATACCGTGTTTTCCTCCGGAACGACGCGGTCCCGTGGCGCCCAGGGTTGCCACTCGTGGAAACTCTTCTTTGTCGACAAATTGTCCAATGACCATGCAAGACTCGACTCAAACTGACGTCTCACACAGTCATCATTCTTTTAGTGTTACCATCTCTTTCAAAACCAATATCAAGACTTCTATTATTTGAGACCCCTCGACGACCCACAGTTGCGAACATTCTTTCTATTTTACCATATCTTTTCATTCAACTCATGAATGCATATTCGATAGTCCTTTCTTCCAAAAACTCATTAAATCAACCGTGGTTCATACCTTAAACACTAAGTTCGTGCATCGTGCCTCAAACCGACTTCCGATCTACGCGACGCTATCGCCCAAGTCATACTTTATATGACGGGCCTTGAGACCGTAAGACTATGTGGTTATACCCAAACGTAGAACTTATAGGAGCGTGCTTGGTACTACTCTGATAGCCTAGTATAATTTGTCTGACTTAAACGCACAACGACTCGACGAGCAAAGGCTGCGTCAAGCCTCGCATTGCGGAAACGTATCGCACATGTGTTTGACTTCTGAACGACCAAGTCATTTGGGTGCCTAGACTTATATCATAAGCCGTACAACGCAACTTAACTCATTGGGCAAGTCAACGATATGCCAAGCCTTGGACGATAGGACCGTGCATGCTTTATGAAGTATTTATGCGGGCGACGCCTATGACTTAGGCTACGTTCATAACTTCGCCTACTCAACCAACTTTCCTTCTCCCAAGCCACGGGACGAAGGATCGAGTGTCATTTTTTAAGCACGCCGTGCACCAACTCTAAGCCGACTATTGGACCTTTCCATATTCTAACTCATTTCGACCTGTCGGGATTATTCCCTTAGCCATGTGGATTTGTCTCTTTTATTATCAAGCCTACTTGTGTAAGTTGAAAACATGCAATTTATTATATGAAGGCAAAGATGAGGCGAGTTCACCGAAACTACCTCACCTAAACGAGCGGTCGCCTCGACCGAGCGATATCATCGAACAGCCATTGTAAGGCTAAGTCTGCTGTCGACGTTCCTATTCCTCCGATTGACTGAGCGGGACGGGACACTACATTATACACCACTCAGAAAAAGTTTCGTCCTCGAAACTAACTGAGTATTTACTTATTGACTTATCACTTTACTCAATATTCAAGAAATCTCGCACACACTACGCCTATGCGTTTTCTCCATCCGAGCCACGCTCGCACTACCCTCGATCTTTTCTTCAAAACTCACAATCTCAAAATCCTTGACACTTCTCATTCCTCAAGTCTCACTTGAATTCAACATATCACTTAGTTTGGATCGTGCACACATTCCAGGCGTCCCCAAAATACATGCATTTCAACCAAGCCTTGTGATAGTGAATCGAATCCCACCTATCGATTCATCCACTCAATCCCGAAAATCAATCGTATCGATGCTAACTCTCGCAACATGGACATCTCGCCTAGCTGCTAGGCCATCTCTCTAGGCTAAAGTCAATTGTCAGTATTGGAATCATAGTTCTTGAACAACAATATCAACACTGACCCCATCCTAAGGTCAAACCAAGTTGATAGTACGAGATTTTCTACCCAAGCTCGCATCACTCCGATTTCTAAACATCGAGCATCGATTTCCTATGCACATCCTAATATTCGTCGCACGGGGTCCGAGTCGTTCAGTAAAGCCATCCTATGATAAATCACGTTTCAATCGATTTCTTCGATAAGAATATATCGCTCGTTCATCAAGCCATTTCGTATAGTCTATCTCTTTGAACACGTTCGACATAATCCGCCTATCAATCGTTCCAAGTCAAGCACGCTATGACGCAATTCGTCACTAACCAAAATTTTACATTCCATATTTCCTAAGTCATCTATTCCAATTCACGTAATCGATCATGAGGTCGTCTAGCTTAACAATATGTTGTGCCCCGATCTCACGCGATTCTGATTACCCACGGTGAGCATGAATCACCATGCACGCTCCCGCGGGATAATCATCCTTATCGGGACGTAACTCTTATTTTGTGTCTAGACTAATTTATTCTCGATGCGCGGACTGGACCTACTCAATCCTCAAGTTTCATTCATTCGTCAATCACAAGTCCTACAAATCCTCCAATTCACCTTCGCATCAAGCCAACAAGTCGAGACAATCAAAGTTGTTGCGTCCTGATTTTCGGAGTTCGATCATTCTCGCGACATGAATCACCATGTCAGCGCTCACGCGGAACAATTGCCCCAAATCCGACACAACGCATGTACGAGGCTAGAGTTGCACTCGTGTAAGACAGGATCGTCGACATTGTGGCTATCAACGTAACCATCAAGACACGATCATTTTCATCCAACATTCATCTCAATCAAAATCCTAAGTATAGCATCCAACCGAACAATAACATTTGTACGATCATCATTTGCTGGGTCAGAGTACCCCCGAGTTATCGCATATCGATCTTTGATATGCCTCAATACCATCGACGATATGCGTAACTTGACAATCTTTCTTTGCAACCAATTTCGAATCGTACGAATGATGCTATCATCCGACTAGATAATCTCCTCGACATTCAAGTTCAAGTTCGATCATTATCCCTCGAATCATTCACACATCAATTTCCTTAAACCCGAGTTCACGTATTGTTCATCCATCTATCTTAAGTCATCGACCAATGTATTTCCTCAATTTGTATCGTCCCTTTGTTAACTCAATCATCGAGCAACGTTCAATCCAATCTTTAGAGTCATTGTGTAACTTCAAAATCAAATCTTTCATGCACGCTATCTACCTGTCGTGCTAACTTTTCATATACGATCCGTATCAATTTCTTCGATCAAGTCATCCGTTCGCTACACCTTAACTTTTTCCTCGATTCGATTTCATCTACTCGTTCATTTTCGCATTTTATACTTGCGTAATCCTCAATCCCGTGCACGTTCCGTGCGCATTAATTTCTAGGTTGTTCCAATCACACATCGTCAAATCTTAAGACTATAACTTGTTCAATGATACTCAATCTACGGCTTTGCATACACGCGATGTTTGCTGATAGACTCATCGACACCATGAATCCTCAATCGATCGATCGACATCCCTGAGGCTATCGCATACACCACTCAGGGATGAAGTCATTCAACAAATCCTCAACTTACCATTCAATTCTCAAATCTATCTCCTCGAATTTCCGTTCGAACGATTCCTTAAGTTTTAAGCACGCTCACCTATATCGCATCGACGATAACATCGTCGTTCGATAGCACCCCCATCGATAATCATCCCATTTACTCAATCAAGTCTAACTCATTCTTGTCCGACACAATTCGAATCCCGTACTCAACTTTTCTAAGGTCGACACAACTTTGGTGTGTATGCCCAGCCCGACTTAGCCAACCGTGCTTACGCAAACCATGTTTTTGTTTCTTTATCAAAAACTGTTCTCCTATGTTTTGCAAAATAGATAGACTTATTATATGGACATCCGTGGGACATTTGAGAGAAAGCGCACCAACGATATCAACTTTACGGAAGCAACATTTCAGAGTTTGCGAAAATAACGGAGTTAAAGAATTCAATCGATAGTCCAAGGACGTAAAGCCGTGCTCTGATACCATTATGCCATGCCCCGCTCCCGTAGGAGCGATCGTCCTCGCCAAGGCGTGATGCCGCACGAGCCTAGGTTGCGCTCTTGCAAGGCGGGTTCCATAACGACCGATTTCAGCGGCTGCGACGGGGTCGTCGCACAGAAGTCCCAAACAGAGACATTGAATAATAGCAGCAAAATTTGAAGCAAAACGCAAGTCATTTCAAAACACTCTTTTATTGATATTGAAACAAAGGTTACAATGGGGCACAAGGCCAAGATTACAAGTCTCTCAAGCTCACTCAAGCTCACTCATCTTACATTACAAGTCACTCAGCTCTCTCTCATCTCTCAAATATAAGTCTTGAGCCAGCGGATGCTTCAGAAGGCGATGTCCATACATTATGTCTCGTATAAGTCTTGACTCCATGCGGCCGCACGCTTCGAATTGCCAAGGAACTTCGTGCCTCGACGCATCCAAGCGAGCTCCGCGCCACGAGCTTTTACCTGTGCCTGCACATGAAAACTATGTGGGTGTCAGTACTCAACTGTACTGGTGGAATGAGCTCATCGCCCACCCATACAAGACCAACACGTTTGATTTACTTTGTGCAACATAGCCCCTTTTACGATTGTCTTTCTACTTTTGCCTTAGGATCAGTTTTAGGACAGACGCCTGGGCCTATTTTGTGTCTCAAGACCATTTCGTGCTTGCAACGCAACATCAAATTCAACAACGTTAACCTATCAAGTCGTGCTTGCCTTACGGCTTAAAATCAGAGACGTAACTACGCGATAAGACTCCATTTCCGTGTGACCGTGCTATAAGTCCTTGTTGAGGCCGTGCCTCAACACTCAAATGAGACTCACATATCGCCGCCTCGCGGCCCTTTGCTACTAAATCATCAACTGACCCATCCAACTTTTGAACTAAGTGTCACTCGACCAACTTTGCCTTGCGGCATTTCCTGACTTAAACTCAAGACAACTCAAACCAACTTATACAGCTTATATGCCAACAACTCAAGACTCGACGCCACATCTCGTGCCGAAGCACGGTGTCTACGTTGCAGCCAATCATTAGGTCAAAACATTTTGTGTTCTAACCATACACACATTCAACTAGACTAAATCCAAAGGCACACACACGCGGATTGCCGCTCGTGCCTATCCATCTATATGAATTAGTCACTAACACCACAAGCTATCATGGACTTATAGCCTTGTTATTCGGCGACCCTTTCAACGCAAATAGCTAGCCCCGAAGAAAGTTCCCGAATAACTCGAGCGGTTCGTCCAGCTACGGCTATACCGTTTTTCTCTCCGGAACGACGCGGTCCCATGGCGCCCAGGGTTGCCGCTCGTGGAAACTTTTTCTTGTCGACAAGTTGTCCAATGACCAAGCAAGACTCGACTCAAACTGACGTCTCACACAGTCATCCTTCTTTTAGTGTTACCATCTCTTTCAAAACCAATATCAAGACTTCTATCATTTGAGACCCCTCGACGACCCACGGTCGCGAGTTTTCTTTCCATGTTACCATATCATTTCATTCAACTCATGATTGCCTATTCGATAGTCCTTTCTTCCAAAAACTCATTAAATCAACCGTGGTTCATGCCTTAAACACTAAGTCCGTGCATCGTACCTCAAACCGACTTCCGATCTACGCGACACTATAGCCCAAGTCATACTTTATATGACGGGCCTTGAGACCGTAAGACTATGTGGTTATACCCAACCGTAGAACTCGTAGGTCCGTGCTTGGTACTACTCCGATAGCCTAGTATAATTTGTCTGACTTAAATGTACAACGACTCGACGAGCAAAGGCTGCGTCAAGCCTCGCATTGCGAAAATGTGCCGCGCATGTGTTCGACTTTTGAACGACCAAGTCATTTGGGTGCCTAGACTTATATCATAAGCCGTGCAACGCAACTTAACTCATGGGACAAGCCAAGGCTATGCCAAGCATTGGACGATAGGACCGTGCATGCTTTATGAAGCATTTATGCGGGCGACGCCTATGACTTAGGCTACGTTCATAACTTCGCCTACTCAACCAACTTTCCTTCTCCCAAGCCACGGGACGAAGGACCGAGTGTCATTTTTCAAGCACGTCGTGCACCAACTCGAAGCCGACCATTGGACCTTTCCATATTCTAACTCATTTTGACCTGTCGGGATTATTCCCTTAGCTATGTGGATTCGTCTCTTTTATTATCAAGCCTACTTGTGCAAGTTGAAAACATACGATTTATTATGTGAAGGCAAAGATGAGGCGAGTTCACCGAAACTACTCCACCTGAGCGAGCGGTCGCCTCGACCGAGCGATGTCTTCGAGCAGCCGTTGTAAGGCTAAGTCTGAACGCCGTCGACGTTCCTATTCCTCCGATTCACTGAGCGGGATGGGGCACTACAGCAGCCAGGATGTGTCCATGGGTGCAGCGCATCTCTCGAGAAAATGTGGTGCTGACCATATTCCCCAACCATCTCCTTCTCAGTCAAGGAAGATTTGCCGATAGAGCATGGGCGCGTCTAACGCCATGCGCATGAACTCTGGTACGCCGCAGAAGGCCTCTGTCTTTGACAGACACACTCGCTGTCATGGCAAGGATAATTTGGACTCTGAGACTATGCGCCCCAACGGGCTGGAACGAAGAGGTCCAAGGCGGCACGGGCCATGCGCCTCAAACATGCTATGCTAACGGCAAACCAGAAGCATGCGCTCACAATCATACGCGCTGCTGATGGTAAGCTATACAAAGTTGACTCGGGTGCTTCTGAGCCAGAAATGAGCCGACCCTCAAAGTCCTTGTCTCACTTGGGCGCATCTGCTGCGTTCGTAACCAAGTATGAGGCTGGTTCAAGCCACCCTAAATGTTGCTCCCCCACTACTGATCTGGGCGCATCTTTTATACTGGATCAGGGGATGCAGCATTCACTTGACCACCCCGACGCTTGGCCTTGCCATGCGCCTGATGGGGGGGTGAAGGTGGCACTCTTCCCTAACGATTTGCGTAATGTGATCATTCACAAATGCCGATCAGAAGAGTTGACTGACAAGCACAATGCGCACCTCACAGGGCACACCTGTGCTGTGGTCACCATCAACTGTTGTTGCAAAATAGCATTCCTACCACAAAGGCAGTCTGTGTTCCAGCGGCTGCAATCATCAGCACCCCTCCAACGTCGCCTCGGGAAGAAGGTGTCGATTGAAAAGGAGCCAGAACTAAAGGTTGCTTCTTGCAACATAGTCTCTAACTCCTCATCAATCCGAAAGGCGACTGGCAACTCCTCGACCTCGTCCTCATCCAAGAGCCAGCCGAGGAAGACCAAGGTGACTGTCCCGTCCTCATGAGTGTTTGAAGGCACCCGGGCGGAAAGAAGATTTCGGAAGAAGTAATAGCTGGGGGTAGTCAAGCCCTTGTTGATCCTCCTCCCGAAGACGAGGATATCCTCCAGAGCAAAACTGGGGGTAGCCAGAATGAAACTCCAGGAGAAGCGACTCTTCTACAAGAGTGTGAGGCTGAAAGCGAAGCTTCAACCGATCCATCCACTTCCAGTCACGTCATGACAGTATACATGACGGGAGGTGGTGATACGGAGTCAGATGCTCCACTAGCAAACCTCGTTCAGCACATGGATACTTTGGAGGGAGGACTCAAAACCCTCTCTGCCTCCATGCAAACACTGACTCAAGCGGTATTTAAGATACGGTCAGCTTTGGCCAGGGCACCTTCCACTAATCCTGACCCAGGAGCCAACATGAAATCAAGTGTGCCCCTTCAACGGGCATCCTTGAATACCGATTGCCGTGAAGCACCTCGGGTATCGAAACCTTCAAATGTACAACTCCAGACTATACCGCCTTCTCCGACTCCCAGCTCCACGGAGGACGTAGTTGTGATGATCAGGGACTTGCGTGTACGCATCGAGTCAAAGAACAGATAGGAGAAGCTCCAGAAGATGGGGATCCCGCAACCATACCCCCTCGAATGGAACAAAGTGGTATATCCTCCCAAGTATAAACCACAAATGTTGACGCTATACGACGGAAAGGACTCTCCATGCCGTTATCTGACGTACTTCCAGTCTCAAACGGGACATCTTCCGAAGGAAGACGCGCTACTCACCAGCCTATTTGTCGGGGCATTGAAAGGAGCGGCTTACGACTGGTACTGCAGTCTCCCTGACAACTCTATATCCTCCTTTGATGACTTGACACGCCTCTTCCTCGATCGTTTTTACGATGGAGGAAAAGACATGACGATGGCGTCCCTCATAGAGGTACGTCAGAAGGAAAAAGAGACGGTTCGAGCCTTCATCGAATGATTCCGACAAGCCTGCTTCAGACTGCCCCCGGGTATGCCAGAAGATGCACTCCTCTCCTCCTGCAGCATGAACATGCTTCCTGCGGTTAAGCTCTGGCTCAACTCCACTCCTCCTCCCGACTGGAGTTCATTAATTATTGAGGCCGAAGCAGCTGAAAAGAAGGCATGCAATGCTCGCCTTCTGGGAGTCAGTTTTCCTGTCTTTGAAGACAAAGGAAAACGTCCTGCTGCCAGCAACCCTGGATGCGAGACGAAGGGGAAGCAAGCATTGATTGTCAATGCCTCTAAAGGCGCACAAGCACCTACTCAGAAGCCTCCGCTTGCACCGAGGCCAAAGGAGGTCTATTCTTTCAATGATGAAGACACCTTGTAACTCTTCGAGATGTTGAAGCAGGGTGACAAGATTAAGTTACCAGACCCGAAGCATCCCGACGAGGTTGGGTGAGTTGACAATCCGAGGTACTATCACTACCATCGGTTTGTAGGACATCCAACTCAGGACTGCTACGTCCTCAAGAATTACATCCAGCGCATGATCAATGCGAATGTCATCTCCGTCGATTACGAGGAGAAGACCGTCTCGGCCAACCTAGTATCGCTCCAATTCGGGACCTTGCCGCCAACCACAGCACAAGATGGCGTCGTCCCCATCCCAAAGGCGACAATAGAGGTGGTCAACCTACCACCTACCCGTGACAACGTGAGTGGGCTCATCCCACTCACCACAAACATGGGAGAGATCTTATGGGTTCACCCAGACCTCGTCTCTGAAGTTACTCAACCGGGGGTACCCTCTGCCTCCAAAACCAAAGGCAAGAAGACCAAGTCTTGTCACATGGTCTCTTCCTCCACAGAAGAGGCACTTCCTGTACACACACGTTCGCAGCAGAACGCCCAACCCGACGAAGCTGCCGTCGAGGTGGTGCCTCCCTGCACCGTCTCTGCTGTCCAGGAAGAGGGCCCACCCAGACCTCCAGCAGCCAATAAACAGAAGCACGTAGAGGCCCATTTCGACAAGCCTTTGCGAAGAGAAAATGCTTCGGGGCTAGCCAAGCCCCACAACTTCGATATACTGGCACAACTTGCCGGTACTCCTGCCCGCTTATCTCTGTTCGAGCTTCTTCGCCTTTCCAAAGACACCCGCGAAGCTCTCAGTAAAGCCTTGAAGGATGCTGAGTCCTTCATCAGTCAGGTTAAGCAGCCTTAGAACCTCCCAACAACATGTGCACACTGCCATTATACGAAGGAGGTCATCTCCAACATAACCTTCACCCAACAAGACATGCTGCTCAAGCACAACCGGCACAACAGGCCGCTGTTTTACACAGGGTTTGTGGGTTCCATTAAAGTGAAGCGAATTCAGATTGATCCAGGGTCTTCCTTCAGCATCATCCCGAGGACTCTGCTCTCAATATTGGGAATCCAGATGCATCGTCTGGCGCCTTCCAACACTACAATCAGCGGTTTTAATGCCAGTAAAAGTGAACCGCTGGGGAAAATCCGACAGAAATGTCATATCGGTAATCTCCGAACCGAAGTGACTTGCTATGTCATGGACGCCGACGTCAACTACAACCTCCTGCTGGGTCGTCCATGGCTACACGAGTACATGGTGGTGCCATCTACACTTCACCAATGTATGAAGTATGTGTCCACTAACGATATCATCCGGACAGAGTTCGCGGACATTGACCCTTTCAAGGGGGTCGAAGCCTACTTCACCGATGCTAGCTTATATAAGTAGCTCGATGAAGGGGAAGCCAATGATGCTGATGATGAAGCAGAAACAGCGGCGGAGACAGACGTAGAGGCAGAGATAATTCCCGATGCTCCTTTGAAAATTCGACTCAAAGGAAAACTGCCTCAGATGCTGCCTCCCATGGCAATCAAGTTACCTGGAAAAGCACCGACTTCTCTAGGTAGAACACCCGCCGAAGCTCCCTTGAAGATACGGCTCAAGGGAAGACCTCCTCAAACATCGGCTCCCCTTGTGGCAAAACTACAGGGGAAGGCACCGGTCACTGAAGGTGCAGTTGAGGCACCCCTGAAGGTGCGTCTTAAAGGAAAGCCTCCGCAATCTTCAGCCTCACCCAAGCTGCAAGAGAAGGCCCACATAGCCCTCTCAGATCCCAAGGTCAAGTCTGTGATGTGCTCTCCCGAACCAGCTCCAGTGCTTACGGATGAAGAGTTAGGAGAATACATATCTGCTGATATAGATGCACCTTCTCTTGATAATGTAATCCCACGAGACAAAATCTCGTATTTTATCAATAATAGAGTGTCTTTCAATTATTCCAGTCTTCCACATTGGAATGCCATGTATACACTAGATAACGCTCAAATAACGACCGTCGATCATGTAAATCGAGTAGTCCCGTCCCAAAGAGTCTGTTTTATAGTCCCACCGCGGAACCGGGACGAAAAACCCATCATCTTCGGCAAAGTCGAGCGTCATCAAGACCTCCCGCCACTCGAGCCAGAACCGGATACCGACAGAATACAAGTCTATCGATACACAGATAAGACAAAGTACCTCATCCAAAAGATGGGTTACGATCTGAAAAGCAACAAGGGCCTAAACTACGGCAAAGGTCGGCGTCTTCTCCTTCGACTCCCAACACCTAAAGGAAAGCCGCAGGACTACTATCATCGTACTCGACGGGAGGTGGGCTATGTCACGCCACCGGCAACTCCAGAGAGTTCGGAGGCAAAAGAAGTGGAATACTCTCATTCATCTGAAGCATCAACTTGGGATTCCGATACCAGTATCGGCTCAGTCTTCAGAAAGGTGCTATCATTCAACATGACATCTACACAATCTCGAGAGGATGAAGACGATGACCAAATGCTGGAATTCTTTGAGAAAGAACCTTGGGTTCAATGCCTAGGAGCACGGTGGGAGTCTCGTTTTGAATTACGCGAACCCCCTACCGAAGAGGAAGTCGAGCAGATCAACCTTGGGGACGAGTCTTCTTCCAAACCTATCTTCATCAGCAAGAGTCTAAAGGGAAGAGACCGGGAGTCCCTAGTCCAATTGGCCAAAGAATACATCGACGTCTTCGTCTGGAGCTATGAAGATATGCCGGGACTTGATCCCCAAATCGCGATGCATAGACTTAACATCTTTCATGATGCTAAGCCTATAAAGCAACAACAACGACGTTTTCGTCCTGACATCATGAACGTTATCGATCAAGAGGTGGACAAACTCCTGAGCAGCGGGTTCATTCGTGAAGAGCAAGATCCGGATTGGGTGGCCAATGTCATCCCTGTCACCAAGAAGAATGGAAAGATACGAGTCTGCATCGACTTCAGAGATCTCATTGCCGCTTGCCCGAAGGACGAATTCTCGCTTCCAATCACTGACGTGATGATCGACAATACATGTGGCTTCGAAGCATGTCTTTCATAGACGGTTACTCGGGCTACAACCAGATCAAAATGTTCCCCGATGATGCAAAACACATGTCATTCAGGACTCCGAAAGGGGTTTTCTGCTACACAGTAATGCCCTTTGGTTTGAAGAACGCTGGTGCTACGTACCAACGAGCTATGAGTACCATCTTCTGTTAACATCTACGAAAAATAGTTGAGTGCTATGTTAATGATATCGCTGTCAAGAGCCGTCTCAAAGGTGATCACCTACAAGACCTAAAGACAGTCTTCGATCTCATGCGAGCGCATCAACTCAGGATGAACCCCGCTAAATCCTTCATTGGGGTTTCTAGTGGAAAGTTCTTAGGCTTCATTATCACGACGAAAGGCATTCATGTCGACCCCGAGAAGACCAAAGCCATCCTTGACATGGACCCTCCGAAGAACCTCCGAGAACTTCGAGGCCTGTAAGGGCGTCTTGCATACATCCGAAGGTTTATAGCAAACCTTTCCGGAAAATGTCAACCCTTCACCCAGCTCATGAAGAAGGGAGTCTCCTACGTCTGGACAGAAGAATGCCAGAAAGCTTTCGATGATATCAAAGCTTACTTGACTAGCCCGCCAGTCCTGGTGGCACCCGTCGCAGGCAAACCATTTCTCCTCTACGTCCGTTCCATGGATCATTCCCTCGGCACTTTGTTGGCTCAGAACAACGATGCAGGCTACGAGCAAGCTATCTACTACCTTAGTAGGACAATGATTGGGGCTGAACACTGGTACAACCCCGTCGAAAAGGAATGTTTGGTTTTGGTGTTCGCCATCCAGAAGACTCGCCATTATGTTTCGGGCCAGACAATTCATGTCATCTCCCGAGTCAATCCACTCGGGGTTCTCATGACGAAGCCAGGATCATTAAACTCCCGACTAGTGACATGGGCAATCCTGTTGACACCGTATAACATGGTATTTGTTCCACAAAAATCCGTCAAGGGTCAAGCCCTAGCCGACTTTTTAGCCGCGCACCCCATCCCAGAGTCCTCCAGACTCTATGAAGACATCCCGGATGAGGTCCAAGAATCAAACGTCACCGAAGAAAGCTCCGTCTGGCGGGTGTTTTTCGATGGCGCTTCGAGACCAGGCCCCAAAGGCCAAATCATCGCCGGAGTAGGGGTGGTCTTGGTCTTCCCCGATTAGCTGGTCATCCAGCGTACTTACTCCCTTTCAAAGCCGTGCTCCAACAATGTTGCCGAGTACAACGCTCTCATCATGGGACTCCAGCTGGCACGACAACTGGGGATGGATCATCTGGAAGCTTACGGCGACTCAAAACTCGTCGCTAATCAAATTCGAGGGCAGTACGAAGTTCGCCATGAAGATCTGGTTCCTTACCATGAAGTTGCATTGAATATTATTTCAACCTTCACTAAGTTTTTCATAGAACATGTACCTCGGCTACAAAACCTGGAGGCTAACGCTCTGGCTGGCCTCGCAGCTTCATTAGCAGCACCCCTCGGGACTCAACACTACGTTACGGTAGTAGGACGAGACTTGGTCTGTCCTAAAATAATCTATGCACACAGATGGCCCATGCCATAACGACAAGTACTGGTGTTAATGTCCGAGACTGGAGGTTCTCGTTCATCGACTTCGCTGTCTATGAAATTCTTCCAGAAGGCCCGAAAGAAGCCATCTCGGTCAGAAGGCGTTCCCTTCGATTTTATTATGATACAGCTACTAAAATGCTGTACCGACGTTCCTACGACGGACTTCTCCTTCGATGTCTATCCAACGAAGAAGCAGCCGAAGCCCTTCAAGAAGCTCATGATGGAACTTGCGGGGCTCATCAACCCGGCCCTAAGTTGCAGGATCGACTGCGACGCATGGATTACTACTGGCCAACCATGGCAGCCGACGCCGTCGACTATGCTAAAAAGTACCATGTTTGCCAGCTTCACGCCGACTTTATCCATACACCATCGGAACCACTACATCCTACGGTTGCCTCCTGGCCCTTTGAAGCTTGGGGCATGGATATTATGGGACCTATCGCCCCTCCTTCATCAAAGGGACACCGCTTCATCCTAGCCATCACCGACTACTTCTCCAAATAGACAGAAGCAGTTCCACTGACGGAAGTGATGTCACACCCCGATTCCGTAGAATCGATAGTCGTCCCCCGGACGTGATGTCGTGCGAACCTAAGTTGCGATCGCACAAGGCATAGTCATAAGGTCATCCGAAATATAACATCAATTTAGAGTACGCAGAGAAATTGATTGACACATTTGAAATAGAAGTAGACTTTTCATTGATAATAATAAAACTTCATTTACATAGACTTCTTTACAATCATTGCCGCGCGGGCTACAACATGACTCGACTTACAAAATGACCGCCGATGAGATAGTCGTTCCATACATTACATCCCTTTTTACAAGCAAAACATAACACTTTCCACCTGCTATCGAGGGGAGTCGAATCGTCATCGTCTTTTGGACTGAGTGCGGGGTCTTCTTCAAAAGGAATCCAGAAACAAGCCTTTAACACACGGACGAGGCTTCAAAAGTGTTTGTGCCGCCTTGAGCTTTAAGTGGCACGCCCTTCGTGGTTCGGGGTACCTGCGTAGAGAGCGAGGATCAGTATATTACACTTTGTACTAGTGCGTGGCTATTTAAGTTCAAAGCTCTCATTTGGTTGGAGAGTTTATATGACTTAGTTCATGAATGTTTCTAACCATCCTAATAAATTTCAACAAGCATATGATAAGCATAATATAAAATACATTGAAAACTTACCCACGGCGGACCGCGTCGTGCCTTATAAAACTTACCATGTTCTTTCATGTCAATTGTTATTATTTTCATACCAAGTGCGATATTTCGTGTAGTTGGTCACTGGCTCCCAGAGCCATCGTGGACTCCTCTAGCTTTTGTTAGACGGGGTCCTTTCAGCGCAAGTAGCGAGCCCCGCTGCAAGTCCTCGCCTAACCCGTGCCCAGCACAGCTAATTACTTGTTTCCTTTTTCGGCCGCAACGGTCCCGTGGCCTCGGGTTGCCGTACGGGGAAACGCTCACCTTGTCGACAAGTTGTCCGTGACCGTGCAAAGACATGTTTTTAGTTATTAAGACATAGCCTACATTTTCTTTGAAAACTTGCTCATTCATTCGTGTTCGTGCCTTACATTTGTCCTTTCATTCGCAACAACATTATTGATTGACCTAAGAAGGGGTCGAGAAGGGAAAGGTCAGCCACTCACCTTGAGTTTACTTCAGACGAGAGAAGTTGTTGGTCATGCTAGACGTCGCCTACGCGATTACCTGAAATCGCACAAGCAACCGATTAAAATACTGTATTATTGAAGAAGTTCGATAGGAAATGCGAGTTCGAAATGCAAGCCATGAAAACCATTGAAAATATTCACGAAAATGCATTCAAAAAACAAAGCCAAAACCAACGCAAGCGGCGTGAAAAGCAGAGCAACGGGAGGTCTCTCCCGACTCAGCCGCAGAGTCAATCCTTGAGGCGCAACCCGCTGAATATGGGACTTGGTTCCGAAGAAGCCATTCCATAACGGAGAATGGATATTAATTCAACCGTTTCCGTTCGATCGACTCGATCGATCCCGACCTTTCGGTCCCGATCGAATCGATAGCGACAGTATTCTTTTCTCGCACACCCCGTGGACGAAGAACGGGGCACGATGTAGGGACGGGACAATACAAGTGAAAAGCTCTAGGGTGATCAGCTTCATCAAGCTTTATGTCATCTACCATTTCGGGGTACCCTGTAGGATTATCCACGAAAATGGTCCTCAGTTCATCAGCCATGTTTTCAGCAGATTCTGTGATAAGAATCGAATTCAGAATGTGGCATCAATCGTCTACAATCTGGCAGCGAACGGATTGGCCGAGGCTTTTAATAAGACTATCGTCAGGCTACTCAAAAAGGTCGTATCATCCAACAAACGCGACTGGGACGAAAAGCTCAGCGAATGCCTTTGGGCCTACCGTACAACGGTACGGACTCCTACGGGCAACACACCATTCTTCTTAGTCTACGGGAGCGAAGCGGTACTGCCTCTTGAGATCCAGATACCCTCACTCCATGTAGCAATCACAAATCAATTGACAGAAGAAGACAATCAACGCCGCCTTCTACGAGAATTGGAGGCACTTGACGAAAAACGTCTCCTAGCTCAGCAGCGCATTGAACTCTATCAAGCTAGTATATCACAGGCTTTCAACAAAAAGGTCAAGCAAAGGACTTTCCAAGTAGACGACCTGGTCCTGGCAGTCAGGAGGCCGATGGTGTTGACTCACAAATACCAGGAAAGTTCGAGCCCAAGTGGGAGGGACCTTTCATCATAGAGACGGTATACTCAAACGGTGCTTACCGTCTCGCCCGACCAAACAGGGACTTGTTCTTGATGCCCATCAACGGCAAGTTCCTAAAGAAATACTACTCTTGACATATTTTAGATATGTACTTCCTTCTCTACCTAGCAAGGGAATCAATGGACCTGATCATCAGAGCTCACATACACCTCCCTTTCACAAAATCTTATGCTTTTGGAACCCAGTTGTTCTGTGGCATTCTATCTCCTGTAGAAGAACAACCACGTCCACATTATCTCTGAGTTGCTCCTTTACACCCTGCAAAACAAAATCTTACACTACGTAGGATTGTGCTACTTATAATGTTTACCATGTCCACATTACCTCTGAGTAAATATCCCGTACAGACAACCCCTGCGTTGTCATACATCGATCGCAGAACTTCTATGTCCATATTACCTCTGAGTAGTTCTGCGTATCCCCCCAGAGTCACTCTTACCACGTCCATAACACCTCTGAGTAGGAAGATTCTGTCAGTTGAACCCCATATTTGTCACGTCCACATTACCTCTGAGCAAACATGTCGGTCCTCTCCAACTTATTATTTGTACCTAAAAACCAAGGTGCACAAAAGATAATTGGTCCATACAAATCACTAGTTTATGACAGTAAAGATGAACACACCAGAAAATTCTTTATTTTGCACTCAAAAGTAAATGATTACAACCCCAACAAAGTTGCCAAAAAAATATATATACATATATAACAAAAAAAGAGACTACAATCCCTAAGCATCATTGGGATTGGCAGAAAGTTCTTCGATCCGATGCTTCAAGTCTTCATCCCGAGTCCCCACAGTCGCCAAGACTCGGCGTTCAGCTTCTTGACGCATCACTTCCATAGCCTCAGGAGCAGTATCATTCTCGTGCTTAGCGTCCAACTCTTGCCGCTGGCAGGTCAGAGAAAGAATATGGCGGGTAACATTTGCCTCTTCTACCTTAGACGATACGTGCTCAGCCTGGCCTCGCTCAGCATCTAACAAAAGTCGGGCCCGCTGGTCTTCAAGAAGGCGAATCTTGGCTGTGACCTCCGCTATACTAGCATCCAATGAGGCCCGCAGCTCCACCTTCTCCTACGTGGAGTGTGACAATCTCTCCACCGCAGCCTCAGCTTCGGCCACCTCGCGGTCCCAGATGGCTACTGTGGCCTGATAAGACGACTCAACTTCAGCTATCAATTTCTCCTTTTCTGCTTCTATCAGAGCAGAAAAATTATTTCGTCGAATACTCTGAAGTTCAAAAAGGTGCTAGTCAAGCTCAGCCACCGACGCCTCCAGAATCTCAGCCATATGATCATGGCCCCGGTAGGAACGTATCAGACCAATGTAAGGGAGCGCCATGGCTTTTGCCATCGCAAAACTCCCTTTCGCATTCAACACTGTCGACACGCCTTTCTGCAGCATCTTATATACCGCCTCAACGGCGAACTGCACATATTCATCCGCGTCTGCCAATACCTGATGTGTCATAACAGGCATTGGAGGAGCTATCGTAGAGGTTGAAAAAGATCCCCCGACGAGCCGCGGAGCCGGAACCTCAATGTCAGTAGGTTCTTCCCCACCGGCAGTACGGATTCCGTCGCCAGCTGAGGAAGCTAGAGAGGGACGTAATACTGTCCCCCAAGTGGAAGGAGCTGGAGGAGTGTTCTCCATCACAGGGCCCTTGCCCTTACCAGAGTCAACAACGGATGGTCCACTGACATTCGGGTTGATGGTATTATCCCTGGCCGGGGCAGGGCGGCTCTCCCTTTCATTCGAAGCGACAAGTTCCGCCCCTGACAGTTCAACCTCCCTCGGAGTCGGGCTCGGAAAATCAATCACATCACCCGCATCAGCTCCTCCTACAGGGACGGGTGTAGGGCTCGGCAGTGACGCCGACTCTACCACATCAACCCCCACTTCCGGGGCAGGGGTAGGGCTTGGCCACGAGGCCTTGTGTACGACCAACGCCTCGGTACCACAACCGAAAGGAAGCCCGGCAGGCACATTCATGTCGGAGACGTCTCCGCTAAACGCGATCTCTCTAGCAGATGGATCAATATCTTCCTGCGAGCCATCGTCAGAAGAAGACGAGCTCCACACTTCCTCCTCGTCTGGAAGGACTTTTTCTACAACTTCCTTTGGGGCCCCGACGCTTTCAGGCACCCCCTTAACAGTCGGTTCTACTTCCGATCGAGGCTTCATGCCGCCCTCCTGATGGACCGACCGAGAGACCTCAGCAACCTGAGGCGCTAGTACATCTTCAGCTTCCCTTCCAACATAATCTGGAGACACCAAAATCCCCCCAGAAGCCACATCATCAGCGCTCCCCTCCCTGGAAGATGCTGTAATCGGAGGAATACGCTCGTCGGAAGAGCTCGCCACCTCATTCGGCCTACTAATACTTGGTTTCGAAACCCGAGATTTCTTCTTCGACACCTTCTACAAAAAAAATGGAGGTCATAAGTCACAGAAATCAAAGAATAAACCAGACTATGTGGGACGTCTTTACCTCAGCGGGAGCTGATTCCGTTGGTACTACGAGTGGCACTCCCGGAGCTCCCACCTTCGGAGTCGTCGCCTTCCTCGGCCTCTTCGGTACAGACGAACCGGCCTCCGCATCAGCCTGCCTCTTTCCATCTGGGGGCTCTTCCTGAGTACCCCCTGTTGGTGCTGCAGCAGCAGCCCGATAACCTGTGACCTCTGGTGGACAATATGACCGGGCCACCGCCAGCATGTTGTTCGTTGCCTCTAGCTGAGTGCCAACGATGAAACCAGTCTCCCTGTCATATTCAGAGGACACAGTATTCATGGCGCAATACAGCTTAATAGCCGAATACAAGATCTGCAGCCGAGGGTTGTAAACTGGCGTAGTGAAACGAACTCCAGTGCATCCGACGTTGTAATATTGCCAACCTCGGGCTCCATCCAGTAAACTCTCGACAAACCCCAGACAACTACTGGGGTTCCTCAACATTAGTTGGGTGTAACCAAACTGACGTGCAAACCGGCTCGGCAAATACGGTTCCAGATAACACCTATTCTTGTTACGGTAGACCAAATGGGAAGGCCGAATACTCTGCAACCAGCGAAACCCCCATGTCGGCAGGGCGATCGCATCCTCACCAGAGTCTTCCAATTCTTGGTCAGCCTCAAAATCTATGAAGATGGGACTGACCTTGGTGATCTCCCACCCCTGAAGATAAGACAAAACCCTCCTACAGACAGGGACACCGGTGTGCAGCCACTTCCTCTTACAGAAGCGACGGATAAATGCATCACCTTCAACATGATCATCTTCAGGGCCTGGGCTCATCACATTTGGATGATGCAAAATCAACTATCCCATCAGATAATGGAATGGTAGCTCAGCTCGGAGAAAGTTGTCTTTCTTGTCCCTCTCATGGACCACATCGTCAGTAAAATTTCTCAAACTCCGCAGCAGGTTACATACCATCGCAGGAAAGACAGCTAGAGGGCGACCAAAGACCAGTTTTACTGCTGGCAAAATGAGGTTCCTGCTCACTCACTCTACGGATCTAGATCCGCCCGAGAACACATAGTCCCGGAGCCATATCATCAAGTATGCAGTCAACACTGCCTTGGAAGACATCCGGTGCACGCAATGCCAGAAACAACTGTATATCGTCACCACTCTCGTTTGAACGAGGAGTCTTCTCGCCTAGTCGGCTCATTTCGGAGGTCACCTCCGTGTGACTCAGTCCCTGCGGAGTCACAAACCGAATCTTGGAAGGGTCCGTCAGGTCCTGCTTGAAGACATAATCCCTCCAAGCAGTTACATGTGGCTGTGACCCGCCCCTATCCCTCCGTTGCATCAGGTAATGGTGGCTTGCCACCTCCTTGAAAATAGCCATCATCTCTGAGTCCTTGTCTTCCAGAACTTGGATCTCTTCATTTGTCGAGAAATATTCCTCATATGGCTCCGAGCCCCAGGGAAGCTTGGACACCTCATACATCTCATGGAGGGCCAATCCCAACTCCTCCATCGGAGTAAAAAAAGGTGCCAGTCTGGGTGTTGAATATTTCCAGGAGAGCAAGAAACATATGTCGATTAAGGTCGACACCTGCTTGGGTGGCGCGAAGAGCAGCGGTCAGCCCAATCGCTTTCAGCTCAGTCTTGAACTTTATCAAAACCCAAAGGGTCAGCTCGTCCCACTTTGACACATGGTGGCACTAGCCCTCAACCCAAAAACCTCCTTTCGGATACATAACCTTCGATGTTAGCATCCGGCTTGCAAAGGTCTAAGCACTGAAGGCGAAAGTGTCAGGGGGAACATCACTATAAATGCTTCCAGGGCGCAAAGTTCGGCAATGGTATAAGGTCCCGGCTCGCGATGATGCCAAGGTATCCCATTGATTCGAAGTAACATCAATACGAAGGGTACCCCCCACTGCCCCTCCTTGAGAAGGAGTAAGTTCCCATGACATCCTCCTCTTGGAAGCCAAACGATAAAAAGCTGTCAGTGGCAGTTGACGCTCAAACTGCTGCATGTACAGGGCCACGCCCTTTGCCGTAAAGAACCAGTCTTCCTTGATCTTCAGTATCTTCACCTCAGTGGAGATCAAGCGGTCACCAAACAGAAAGGCCGGTTTCAAAAAAGTCACATTCTCGGATTCAGCAGATTTCAGTTTGCCGCTCTCTATCATACTTTAGAGAAAAACAGGCGACTGATCCTGGATTTACAACATCCTCTCGGGAGGCTGATCTAGCATGATGGCAGCCTTCGCTGGGTTAATAATTTCCTCGTTGAAGTCAACCCCCATCTGGCAAAGGGAAGCATCCAGAAGGACTTCGTTTAGCAAGGGGATAGTCATCGACACTGACACAGCAAAAACAAGTCAGGCAGCAAAGAAAAATTTAGAGGCTTTAAAGATAAGACATTTGGGGCGCATCGGCAGCCTGGCGCATAATCAGGGGCTAAACCCATGCGCGTCAACAGTGAAACTTCGGTGCATAATCAGGGGCTAAACCCATGCGCGTCAGCAGTAAAGCTTCGGCGCATAATCAGGGGGCTAAACCCATGCGCGTCAGCAGTAAAGCTTCGGCGCATAATCAGGGCCCAAGCCCATGCGCGTCAGCATCGAAGCCTCAGCGCATAATCAGGGCCTAAACCCATGCACGTCAGCTGAATAGCCTCAGCGCATCATCAGGACAGAAGTTCATGCGCGTCGATAACAAGGAGTTAGGACAGAGCAACAGGATGTAACTCATCCGTATGCCCCTAACTCGTCTAAAAAAAAGTTGGGAACCACAAAGTCACAAGACACCCACCAGTCACCGCTGGCCGAACGTCGACGGGAGTCACAGTGACGACAGGAGCGTCCTTCTCATCAAACTCCATCGGCTCCTTACCCCGGCCTTGTCCTCAGCCAGCACCACCGCGAGGAGTTTTGGGAGCCATCTCGTAAAAAGAAGTTAGGGTTTTTTGAAAGAAGAACTCTAAAGAAGAAGAAAGCAAAGAGAAGAAGAACTCTCTCTCCATCAGACGCCTATTTATGGGCTTGGGCATACGCGGAAACTGATGAAGAGTGACGTTAGCCACCGCTTGGGGTTCTGTAAAATGATAACTGCAAATAATCAAAAAAGATCATCATTAATCTTTTTTATTTATTTCGAAGCGTTATTATTTGTATTTAAAACTGAGAGGAGCATACGCCTTATCACAGATGCGCAGAGCAACCATGCGCCCCGAACAGTCATGCGCCCCATGGAAGACACCACCATGCTTCTTATTCAAAGTATTCCAAAACTTGACGAAAAGTTTTGAAAACTTTGAAGGGGGTCTTGTAGAAGCATAGAATTTTAGGAGCATCTATAGGCCAGAATTCCTATGCGCTTAACACTACTCAAACATGCGCCAGGGAGCTCAAACAAAGTACTTGGCACAGCAAAGGACAGCAAAAGTATAGACATCAAAAGAAGATTTTTTTTCATATAAAAGTCTATTACATGTCTAAAGAAAGGCTTTACAAAGGAGAGCTTCTACAAAAAGAAAAATCCTAAGACTACAGCCAGGCGCAGCAAACTGCCATGCGCCCCATGCCAGGCGCATCATCCGTCAGGCGCATCTCTTCAGCATCTCAGTCAGGCGCGTCTCTTCAGCGTCTCAGTCAAGTGCATCTCTTTAGCGTCTCAGTTAGGCGCATCACGAAGTCTTAGCATATGTGCTCTACTTCGACCCGATCAAGTGCTTCGACTAATGAAGCATTTATTGAGCAGAACAAGGGTGGGCGATCAACCCCACTCTAGCTGGAGGAATAGCTCTCAAAAGTGCAAGGAAGAGGAGAGCACCGCAATTCCGATCTGCAGCTCTTCCAGTATAACGGAGACGAGACTCGAGCATCTCGATCTTTGGATGCAACAGGCACCTTCGGCCTGCGTCGGGAGCCCGCGATCCCTATTTTTGGATGTAACGGTCACCTTCACAAGTGTGTGTACGAAGACAACTCATCGCATCTTCACCCTCGGGAGCGTCTTGTCAACAGAACGTACTCGAACAAAGAAATTTATCTCCATTCGGGAAGACGAGAGAAAACGAGAAGCAAACTCTCTCTCTGCTGCTATTTATAGGCCGGGTAAATCAAACCCATGCGCCAAGTGGCGGGCTCTCCGAATTCTGTACAATAAATTTGCATTTATGGTGATGAACCTGTCCCCTCGAATTTAGCCAAGTCAAAGCGGCTATTAATTAAAGCACTCGAAGAACTCAACAGTCGGACCAATGAAAGATGCGTCATGCAACAGATGCGCCGGACAGATACCGCATATCATACAGACAGACCCATCAGTACCAAGCGCCTCATAAAGATGCGCCCTACGCATCCCCATGCGCCTAGTGGAACACAAATCAATGCGCCCACTCAAAATCTCATCACTCATCAAAAGCATTAAATGCTGAAGTCTGATACGACAGCAGCCATGCCTCGATGACAGAGCCGTAATAGCTTTTACAGAAAATGAAGCACCGCTGACGTCAACGTCATCATTACTTTCTACTGACGGTTACAAGCCACGTGGCCGATCAACCACTTGCATGCGCCTCAAAAGCCATGCACCCAGACTGGTTCGTGACTCCTGAAGGTTACGAGCCAAAGTCTTCTCATGCGCCCAATCCCAGGCGCATCCTGCCAGATCACTCTCCACCAAATCCGAGATCTTTGAGCTACGGACATGCGCCACGTGTCCTTTGACTCAGTTCAATCCACGAAGGGGTGCTAACCTCCCAAGATCTCAGCAACCGAAGAATCCTCTCAGTCGCCATGTGTCAGCCCCCGCAGCACCACAGATGCAATAGGAAGGATTCAATCCCCGAATCAGGAAGCATCAACCATGCGCCCCCGCCAGCATCAACCACGTAGCATTCCCACGACCAGGCGCATCCGACATATGTACGCATGAGCAGCCAGCCTGCAAGCTATAAATAGAGGGATTATTTCCTTCTTACACACACAGAGGGAGACATATACAGACATACACCGTCAAAGACAGAGGTAACCAAATCATCAGAGTTACAGAGACACACGTCTACTCACAGAGATCGGAAGAGACACTCAACGTCTTCTTCCCCTCCGCAAGCTCCGGAATCCAGAGCAACCCAGGCCTTCAGAGAACCTAAAACCGTCGTCAGATCGTCAACGGAGTTAACGTATTACCACTCGCTCCACCGACACAGGACCCAGATAAAAACAAAAGTGTACTCCTAGGACTACATCTAAGTCCTACATTGTAACACTGTTCTGTTTGTAATTGAAATTCCAATCAAAGATTTTAATGGCAAACAAGAATAAGCAGGGATTTCAGTTGTAACTTCTATTATTGTTTAATATTAGAAAGAGAGAATATTGTTGAAATTATTCAATAATTAAGGGGCCACACATCTAAAATTAATTGTGTTTGTGCTATCTAAATAATTAAGCCAAATTAAAGTGGTATATTTGAAAATTGACTTAAGGGTATAATTGTCATGGAATTAATGTGTAGATACCGGAGATAATTCTAATTTGATGAGGGGCCAAATTAGAAATATCCCAACATACATATCTATATATATGTGTATTCATTAGGGTTATGGTCCCCAACTCATATGGCCACCAAAAGAGAGGTTTTCTCTTTATTTTTCTCTTCTGCATCCCCATCAACAGAAAGAGAGGGACAAAGGATTCGAATTCACCTTTGTTATTAAGGGTCGTAGCAAGTTGGAAGATCGAACCCAATAAAGAGACGATCGCTTCAACATCCATCAGGTCAAGCAATAGATTCAGGTACGCTTCCGCATTCAATTTAATTTATGTTCTTCATCTCATGAATCGACAGTGTACAATAAATTCTAATAAGTGGCATCTGAGCCAGGTTGTTTGATTCATGAGTTTGATGTTTCATATTTAATTATTTTTTTATGTTGAAGGAACCCTAGATCATTGGATCTAATTTAATTTAGGGTTCCGATTGTTCAGTTTTTATGATTCGAAAGTTTATATCTTCAGTTTATATATTTATATTTACTATTTAGATTTTTTTTAAAAAAGGAATAAAATAGTCATGGATGCATTTATTAGTAATCATTTTTTTCTTAAACGAAAGAATCATAAATTACTATGATTGCTTATAAATCGGGACAAATTTTGCTTATATGGATGTTGAGGTCATACTAGTGCCTCTTTTATGCTCATGTCAGGATATGGATGTTGAGGATATAATATTTATTTACTTGCTTATAAATTCGAACCATATATAACCTCTCTTTTTTTTTCCTATGTCCACATTGAGATGCTTCAAAATTCGAGAAGCACAATATTCTCACCTATTCAAGTCAGTAAATAATTGACTATAGTGAGCATTTGTTCTATTTTAGGATTAAAGTAGCTCATTTTTTGATCGAAAGGCCAGTTCTTCACAACAGTGATATGTGCATCTGCACTAATGTGCTATTGCCTATTTACTAAGGGGGGCACTTAGAAGGATATTATTCCTTATTTTCTAAGGTCGACCACATGTGTTGAGAGAAATTTTAGTTAAGATGGCTATAACACCAACAATCAATGCTTGGTTCCAATTGCTGGCAATATGGATATAGAAGGAAATTTACTCTTGTAAAGTTTTTTTAAAAAAAATCATTATAAGAGTTATAGCTATTTGCTTTGGTGCTAAAGTTCAGGCTGTATTCCTACTTTTGGTAATATAAAAAAAAATATAACTCCATGGCATTTTTTTTAACGTGTTGGAGTATTTGTATCATGTCCTATATGTTGTTGTTGCTGTTTGGATGCATATTTTTTTAATAGATTATTACATGAATTTTGTTATGTTGATAATGCTCAATTTTGTCAATTTAAATTCATGCAAAAGGATTCACACATTTAAGATTATTTTATGATGTAATCTTTTGATGCATATGTCCAGTACAATCAAATTTGTTGATTATTGATTATTTAAATTTAAATATGCATGTACATAAAGTTTTTGGACATGATTCAGTTTTTGTAAAAATTAAGTCAACATTCAAAATTTTTGGTGCCTTTTGTGACTAGCAATAGTCGTCTAATATTCTAAATAGACCCATTGAAACAAGATATCGCCAAAGTGACCTCGCTTGCGTAGATAGTCTATGAGGGATGTCGGATGTTTGTGTGTGTACATTCATGCGGGTATTAGTCGGCCCAAAGGAAGGTTAATACTTGGCCGAATTGCACACATACTTGTGGTGATAAATGTGTGACAATTGTAAGGTTTACATGTGAATAATAATCCGATCCAAAGATAGGCTTATTATTTGACATGACTTATTATCAACGTTTGATCATTACACCAAGAGTACCACTTGCAGTTAATATCACTGTCCAAAGACTTGATATTAATGATGTACTAGGTATCTTGAGATGGGATTCACCATTATTTGAATTTGTTTGACTATATTTTACTCTTTGGTTATTAATTAGAGCATGTTTGTCTATTTATTTTTGTTCTCTTTACATTTAATGTTGCTACAATATCTGCCAATAAGAATTTAATTTTCATGTTTAATGGAATAATCTTTAAGGACGAAAAAGAAAATAAATACAGAAGCTGCTAAGGGTCCAGCTCAAAAGAAACAACAATATAAAACTTAGGGTTATTTCTTTTTTGACAAGCCAGGACACATAAGGAAGAAATGTACAAAGTACCACACATGGCGTATAAAGAAAAATATATTTCTAAATTTGGTCTGTTCTGAGGTTAATTTAGATTTAGTACCTAAAAAAATACGTGGTGGTTAGATTTTGGTGCTACTACCCACATTAGTGTTTATAGACAAGGTTGTCTGAGCTACCGAAGCCAATTGATGGTGAAAGATACATCTATGTGGGTAACGGCAAATCGGTAGAAGTGAAAGCAACAGGACATTTTAGGTTATTTTTAGGAACCGATTATTATTTGGATTTGATAGACACTTTTATTGTACTGTCTTTTAGACGAAATTCAGTTTCAGTTTCCTTAATGGACAAATCTGGTTATCATTGTTCATTTGGAAATAATAAGTTTAGTCTATCTTTAAATTCAAATATTATTGGTAACGGTTCCTTTAAGATTTATGATCGCCTATATTCAGTTGAAACTATTGCAGCTTAAATGAAACCTTGCAAGTAGAGTCATGTGGTACTAAACACAAAATTAACAATAAATATTTTTAGCCTCATTATGACATAAGCGATTAGGTCACATCTCTAGAAATAGAGTTGAACGACTTGTGTCTGATGAGATTTGAATTTTATTGACTTTATAGACTTTAATATCTATATTAATGTGTAAAGGAAATACAGACTAAAGTTCAATTGTAAGCAGCTCATTTATTGGCTATGCTGATAAATCAAGGGGTTAATAATTATACGATCTCACACAAAAGAAATTTTTGAGACGAGAAGTGAAATAGTTTTTTAGGATGTTGAGTTTGGAGGAGAAATAAAGTCAGGATCATTGTCTTTGAGAAGGAATCAATTACGATTCCTACTATCACTTTTGGCGATGTGCAGGATTCTATACCTGTCATGATCAAGAAGTGAATTCGGAGCCTCAATAAGACAATGTCGAATTACCTCTATAAGTCGTTGTTGAGATACCTTAACAACAATAACGTACCGGAGCCCCATTCAAGATAAGGTAATTATTCCTAAGAAACAAACTCAACAACCTCAAGAACCGGTAATATTAAGATGATCTACCAGAGAAAGGAGAAATATAATTTCGGATAACATTGTCATATTTCTCTAGGAACGTGAGAAAAACAGTGGATACTAGAAGATGATCTAATCAACTTCCGTCAGGCCATGTAAAGTTCCAGTTCTCAAAGTGGATTGATACAATAAATAAGGAGTATAAGTCCATACAAGACAATAAAATTTAAGAACTTGTCCCATTACCAAAAGTTATGAAGTCCAATGGTTGCAAATGGACATTTAGAACCAAGAAGGATTCGAAGGGTCATGTGGAGAAGTATAAAGTACGCCTTGTAGCTAGTGACTTTACTCAAAATTTTGGAATTGATTTTAAAGAGTTTTTCTCTTCGGTATCTTTGAAAAACTCCTTTAAAATAATCATAGCACATGTTGCACATTTTTGATCTTGAATTACATTAAATGGTTGTCAAAACGATATTTCTCAATGGTAACATTGATGAAACAGTTTATATGGTGCAACTAGAAAACTTTGTGTCGAAAGACCCAAAGAATATGGTTTGCAAATTGACGAAATCTATTTATGAACTCAAGCAAGCTTCTCGTCAAAGGTACTTCAAGTGATTATCTCGTTTGGTTTTGAGATGAACACTTTGAAGATTGTGCGTATCACAAGTTCAGTAGGAGTAGGAATAATTTTCTGGTTTTGTATATTGATTAAAGTATTCAATGCAAACTAGGTGACACCTCTCGTTAAAGGAGACAAATTCGGTCTCAATCAAGTGTCCTAAGGTTAGCCTTAAAATTAAGAAAATACAATAATTTTTTTTCATGATCAGTTGTAGGGAGTCTAATGTATGCTCAAGTATGTACGCTTCAGGACATTGCGTACATATTAGGATGTTAGGTTGATATTTAAACAAATATGGATGGATCATTGGGTAGCAGCCAAACTACTTAAGTAATTAATTGAGAACAAGAAATTATATGCTCTTTGTAGGAGATAAAATAATTTTGGAGATCATAAGGTATTTCGACTCCGATTTTGTTTGATGCCAACACAGCAGGAGATCCACATCAGGTTATGCTGACTAATGGAGATATATTTTGGATGAGTGTCAAACATGCACTCATAAATTTTTCCACCATAACAGCAAGGTTTATAGCATGTTATGAGGCATCTATTCAGGAAATATAGTTACGAAATTTTGTCACAAGGCTGCGTCTACAGGAGGGTATTGAAAGACCACTTAAATTATGGTGTGACAGTAAATCAGCAATACTGTATTCCAATAACAACAGAAACTTGTATAAGTCAAAGGATATTGACATAAAGTTTATAGTTGTGAAGGAAAGAATTCAAAATGGTTACAGTGTCCATATAGCACATTAGGACAAACTCCATGTTAGCGGATCCGCTCACAAAAGTATTATCATCCAGGGACTTTCATGAGCATACTGCTCATATGGGTGTTATCTTAATTAAGAATATGACAATATAGTGGGAGTTTGTATTTTACGTATTTGGATGCTATTTGGTTTTGGACACATTTATGTATTAAAGTATTTTGGATATTTATCTGATCAGATATATGAAAATTCAGTTCATTCTGTTTTCATTATGTTAAAGTATTGATCTCACTAAAGTTAAGGAGGACCAGTTGAAAATAGACATTTATTGATCATATTGCGTGTAATTTTCATGCTACGCATCCATGATTGATCTATGTCGTTTAGCTATATTGGTATATATGACCATTGATGGTTTAGTTACGCTATATGTGACGAAGGCCGCTTTGATCCTATGTTGATATGGTTAATGGACGGGATTGTCCGGATATACCCTAAGGATTAAGATAGCAATTTATGAGCTCACTAAGGTTAACACAATTATAAGGTTACATATGTGATCCAGTGGAAGATTGTTAGAATTATTCAATAATTAAGGGACCACACATGTAAAATTAATTGCGTTTGTGCTATCTAAATAATTAAGCCAAATTAAAGTGGTCTATTTGAAAATTGGCTTAAGGGTATAATTGTTATGGAATTAATGTGTAGATGTCGGAGATAATTCTAATTTGATGAGGGGCCAAATTAGAAATATCACAACACACATATCTATATATATGTGTATTCATTAGGGTTATGGTCCCAACTCATACGGCCACCAAAAGAGAGGTTTTTTCTTTTTTCTCTTCTGCATTCCCATCAACAGAAAGAGAGGGACAAATGATTCGGATTCACTTTTGTCATTAAGGGTCGTAGCAAGTTCGAAGATCGAACCCAATAAAGAGAAGATCGCTTCAACATCCATCAAGTCAAGCAATGGATTCATGTACGCTTCCGCAATCAACTTAATTTATGTTCTTCATCTCATGAATCGACAGAGTACAATAAATTCTAACAAATATGTCTGTCAAATTTGGCATTTCAGCAAAATTTAAAATTAAAGACTACATTCGACTCGTCGATATCAAGAAATGAAAGATAGTTTCAAACAACTATCCTTATAAGAAAGAAGAAGAAGAAGAAGAAGAAGAAGAGAGTTATGGTACGATATTAGGAGCGTTCTTCACTTTCACCATGAGAGCTTTAAATATTGTGCAAGTAAAGTTGATTTATGTACTAACAAACTTGTTTTCTTTGACTGCAGGTTTTCTTACTCCACACCCTCAAACCTCATGGTTTATGACAGTTATTTCCTCCCATCCTTAAATGTAGATCTGCTGCTCAAAACAAGTCATATAAGTCTATACAATTTGGATATAAAGTGTAGTTTTCTACAGAATCGTAGCTAAACATCCTGACCAAATCGGATGAATATTCAGGTTTTCTGGTGAATGGGGCTACTTGTCAAACAGGCCTAGAACTTATATACATGCATGGTTCATATCCAAAAACTTGAACACCTAAAATTAATTAATGAGTCATGGTTTCTGGGTACGTCCGGCCTACTCTTATATTGGATTCCGACGTAGTCTACCTCCCATGTCCGCAGGCTCGGCTACCAACCAGTTCAAGCCGTCTCAGGCCCAGTCTTAGTGAACTTTTAAGTTTCCGAGCTAATTATAAGCATAGTAAACTTTAATATTTTTTATTATTAATCGAACAGTCCGCCGATCGGTCCAGACTCGGCTTGCATTTAGTCTGACTCCAGTTTGGTTCGAAGCTAACCAAGTTTTGATTCGTGCTGAATTTAAAATTTTAGTGTAAAATTCGATCCGTCCGTTGCTCAAGGCCAGATTAGCTCAAGGCCAGAACCTAAGTCCGACCAAATTCGGTCAAAATTGGATCTGGACAGAGCCATTAAACACATTGACTAGCAGCACCAACTGACGGGTACGACTAATGTTTTAAAAATCGAACCGGAGATCGACCCAGTGAGGATACTAGATTTTGTTAAACCGGTTCAACCAGTGGTTTAATCTAGGTTGAACCAGATTTATAGGCCTATAATTTTATTTGAATATATTACATAACACACAACTACACATATACTACTTGTGCGAAAATTACTCAAGAATCATACATATAAATTTTTATTTCATGTAAAGTCCAAACAAAAAGTCAAAAGTTAACCCAAAAAAAAGTTGAATTTGTAAAATTAGATTCAGACCGGTTCAAAATCCAACCGGATCAGACGGTTCAGCGGTCTAACCGGCCGGGTCAACCGGATTATATAAAAGAAATCGTTTTTTTTTGAAAAAAAATAGTGGATCGGTATTAGATTGGGCCGAAAAAATTATTGATTCATGATTTGACAGATTCAACCAATTCGATCCAATTTTTAACACACTGGTACGACTCCCTAATGCTGCAGAAGCAAAGGACAATTAATTGCTATGCCCAGAGGAGTGTCAGTAGTACGCTCACGGATGGTAATTTTTGTTGTGGGTTCCGAGGTGCCTCTTGTTTTTTGTTTGCCCACGGTTTTCTGAAACCAGTGGCCAAAACAATCTTGGTCCGAGAATGCACCATGCCAACCAGCTCAATATAATATAATAATCTATACAAAAACAACCCCACAAACACAAACCTTTCCACCACAACCAAAAATTCCCTCGTGTGTGCTAGATATGAAATGAGTTACCTTCCTTTTCAAAGGGCAAGTTATACGGACACATCAAAGTATGATCATGACTAGTCTATTTTAAATTTTGATTTATTTACAAGTTTGTCTTTAAAAAAAGTGATCATAGTTATCTCACTCTTTGGTATAAAAGTCACTTTTTCTAATTTGGCTCTTCTTCCTCAACTCATCCAAGAAGAGGAAGAACAAGAAGAACAAGAAAAAGAAGAAGAGAAAGAAGAACAACAACAAAAATGAGAATTTCGATAGGATTTAAATCCTAATTTTTTTCTCAACTCATCCTCACTATCTCCAAGTACAATGTGGTTTAAACCCTAATTTTTTTTCCATTTCGAATTTCGATTTTCAATTAATGGAGAAGAAGAAAATGAGAAGAAAATATCCAAAAATTAAATCCTATTTTTTTCTCATTTCCAATTTTGATAGCACCCAAAGGCTCCTCATAATGTACAAACCCTAATATTAGTGAAAACTATAATATTGCTGTTTCAACTAGTGTAAACAAGGACTGCCCATTTTTCTTGCAGTCCTACAAACTGAATAGACCGCCAGAAACCTGGGCAATCCTAAGTCACAGCATGTGAAACAAAGAACTGTCCATTTTTTTGGCAGTCCTTACTGTATGTAGGACTGCCCAGTTTTCTGGCAGTCCATTCAGTTTGTAGGACTGCCAAAAAATTGGGCAGTCCTAAGTTTCACATGCTGTAACTTAGGACTGCTCAGTTTTTTGCAGTCCATTCAGTTTGTAGGACTGCCAGAAAATTGGACAGTTCTTATCGACGCGGAGTTTTCTCGTTCGTTCATAATTGGGTTTAATTTAAATGGATAATTTCTCACTCCGAATGTAGTTTAATTCATTCAAATGGGCTACAAAGAATTGAAATAAATAATGTAATTTATGCTTGAATTTTTTAAATTAATTTCTAGAGTTTTGAAAATAAATTGAGAAAGAATTTGGGTGTTTGAATTAATTTCTTCAAAAGAAGAGGATGGTGGAGGAGAAGTTGAAGATGTTGGGGATATAGGAGTTGTGGATGAGAAGAGGAAGATGTTGGGGATTGAGGAGAGGTGGAGGAGAAGAGGAAGAAGAAGAAGAGAGGGGTGAGGGTTTTGGAAGAGAGAGAATAGATTTTGCAAATAAAGGAGAAAAAATGGGTTTGGGAGGGGGGAATTTGGGACAGCCATGGATCAAAAATTTGGACGAGCCTAGTGAAAACCACAAAATTTTGGGCTAGCCACAATCCGGACTAGCCATGATCAAAATATGATGTGTCCGTATAAATTACCTTTCAATGAGGCAGGCAAACTCTACTAGTTGCTAACTTGTGTCATTGCCGATCCCACTCTGGTTTCAATAGTTTCTTTTTAGACACCCACATCAGAAAGCTCAGATCGGTATGTCATTTTTTTTTCTTCTATGATTTTATCAAATCACTCCCAAAAAAGAAAAACTATGTTTTAAGTTTATTTTTTGACATCTTGATTAAATAAATTTTTGTATTGTTTCATATATTTGACTGTAATATACTTGCACTGATATTAACATGATGATGTCGGAAGTTGGTTATAATGATTTTGCTAAATTACAACTTGATACCCTCAACTATTCAAAATTTTCAACTTGATACCCTCAACTTTGATAGGTACTAACTTAATACCCTATCTCAACTAATATTTTTAAGTTGATACCCAAAAAAGAATTTATTCCTAAAATACCCCCACCCCTACCCCTTGGCTGCTACTCCTCAACCCCCCAACCCTCGGTGACCATTACCAAACCCCCCCCCCCCCCCCCCCGCGGCCACGCCCCTCCCTTCCTTCAACTCGGCCCCGACACCCCCCCTCCCCCACGGCTGCTACTTGCCCCCCACCCCCACCCCCACCCCCACCCCCCAGCGGCCATCCCCCCATCCCCTCCCCTCGGTACCGACCACCCTCCTACCCACCCCCGGCCCCGACGACCCCCTACCCGGCTCCGGCCCTGCTCCCGCCGCCCGATCGTGCGTGCTCGTCGCCTGCCGGCCACCCGCAGCGGAGAGGGGGGGTGGGGGAGAAGAGAAGGGACAATTTGGTCCAAAAAAATTTAGGGTATCAAGTTGGTACCTATAAAAGTTGAGGGTATTAAGTTGAAAAAGTGTAATAGTTGAGGGTATCAAGTTGTAATTTAGCCTAATGATTTAACAAAGAACAGCCTAGAAAGTTTGGTAGTCTTCAATTTCAAGAATGTCTAAGCTTATTGCAACCTGATCGTGAAGGTGTCAAGTCTGGTTGGTTGTAAAGGCTTGCCTCTTGTGTTCTGATCTCGTGTTAGCATGAGAAGGTAGAATGATTAATATTAGTATGAGAAGGTAGAATGAGTAGTTCTGATCTCGTGTCACTAAGGTCTCGTTTGGTTCACGGATTCAAAGAACCAAGAAAAGAAAGGAAAGTTGTTCCTTTCCTTTGTTTGGTAGTCACAAACTTGGGAATCAATTTTCTGACAAGAGAAAAAATGGGAGGGAATATGGTTCCACTCCTGATCCATGGGATTGATTTTTCCTCCTCCTTTTCCAACATTTATTACAAAAAATTATGACAAAACTAACCATATGTTATTGCTTATTTTACTATTAACTCCTCGTATGTTGGGTCCCTTTGGATTTTAATAATGTCATTTTTATTTTAAAAGGTAAGGATATTATTGGAACATTGATGTATTTTTGCTTTCCTTTCCTGCACCAACCAAACACTAGAAAGGAAATCAAATGGTCTTTCCTAGGTGATTTTCTTGTTTTACCAAACAACAGAAAGGAAATGTGATAAGAATTTTAGTTTTCTATTCCCATGGAAAGTACAGGGGAATGAATTTTCCTTCCGTGAACCAAACGAGGCCTAATAGTATTTCTTGATGTACTTTGGAGTATTTGTGTTGTGGCTAATGTGTTTGACATGATACAACATCAGAAAATAATTTTATATAGAAAAATATGTTTTAGATAAATTAGCTGTAGATAAATAGTTTAAGAAATTTTTTGAAGAGAAATAGAGTCCGCCAAAGTAAGTGATGGTTATTGACAAAATTTGTATAAATTTTGTTTATCTAACTAATGAAATTTTTACAGAAAATTTTATTAAGGGGATGAAATTTGTGGTATTTACGTAAAAAAGGAAGAGTTTGAAGAATTTACGAGGAAGAGGAGTGGGTCGTGCCCCCTTGGTGCCAAGTGTGATTGCGCCCTACCCGTGGCCCTCGCCCTGGCGCCGAGTGTGATGACGTCCAACCCTAAATCCTTCTTCTGGCGCCATCTATGATGGCACCCAATGGCGTTCTCTGCCCGCTCACTTAAACCAGATTTTTGGCAACATCTAAGATGACGCTTATTAGTTTTAAATTTTGGATTTTCCTTTGAAATGATTGATGTTGATTGGCTGACATTTTGGGGTTTGGATTGGGGTTCGAATTGAGAAAGAAATGAATGAATGTGATCGACTTAATGAATATATATGGTTTGGATTGAAGAATAAGTGCACGTATGTGATTGGCCGATTATATGTGGTTTGGATTGAGGCGGATGGTCGAAGCTATATATATGTTGTTAAAGTTAAGATAAAACTCACCAAATTCACTCAAGTTTTCAAAGAAAGAAGAGAGAAAGAGGATGAATGCAACAAATGATGGCCGTATTCCCGGCCGACCGACGACTCAAAGAGAGATACAAGGACGAGAGCTTCACATATCTTGACCGATATTTACATGAGAGAAATTTTTTAACTTAATATTTAATTTTATTTTATTATATTTTTTAACTGGGTTGATTTATATACTTCATTTATATTTGTAGTTATACGATTATAAGCCCTATGTACGGTTACAGGTAAAATAATTGCTTAAATATTATTTCGTTCGATATCTTCATATAGTTTATCTAAAAAATATTTTAAAATTACAGGTAATCCTATATTTTTTGAAAATCAATCAAGCGCTGCTGGTATAATTACACGCTATCTTTGTGTTGATCCGCTAGAAGATCTGACGTTAATATAAACTGGTTGTACGAAAATTTCATGGATATTGACCGTACTATTGACGGTCCAGTTAACGTAGACAAAATCGGGTATTAGTTTAACTCATTCATTTATGTATTTATATTTAGAATATGGATATCATCTGTACGTGTTCAGATTATTTGTTGCACATGGACATATCTACTCGCTCTATGTGGTTTAGTTATTTTTCCGAACGCAACTGGATGTAGGGTTACTGTCCGTCTTTATTTTTTGAAAATTTGGGTCAACCGACATGCAATGTATGGGGAGTTGCAGCAGTGTTGGCATATTTGTATTCTTTCCTGACAGAGTTTGTGTTCGCGACCTTATTATAAAATATGAGCAAAAATTTAATTGGATGCATGTCACTCCTACATGTATTTTATCATTCAAGAGAGATTGACGTTACTTAATATAATTTAATTTTATACTTATATTTGGGCATATGAGCATTTTGCGATCGGTAGACCGGTGACCGGTATTAGCCATGAAGTAGATGTCTTTCCAGTAGTTAGACGTTAAACGATTGATGTGGTGGACCAGGCACATTGTCGACATCAGGTTGTCTCGATTTATCGAACAGAATTTGACTCTCTAACACATTCAGAGGTAAGAATAATTTTATATTTATATTTATTTTAACTTATGTTCTTTTATTGACTTGACAATATCTCAAATAGGTTACATGGATGCCGTATATTATACGTTCTGATGCTTCCGACAATCAAAGGATGTCGTATTCCAATAGTCATTACAATTTTATCATCTTATATGATTGTCGGACCATGTACCACCCAGCGGATCGTGTTCTTCGATAGTTTGGGTTCTTAGAAATTATTCCTGATGCTTCTATTACTATAAGTCATGACAAAAGTGGACGCATTTCTAGAATGTAAGGTTTTCTCCATGAATGGGCTACGAGATACGATCGACATAGTATATTGAACATATCACAACACGTTCAATCCTTGGAAGACTGTAAGTTTAAATTTTATGTCTTACTTCTATTCAAGTTTGTAATTGTTTGGCTGAGCATTAGGTTCAAACGATACAGGGTTAGGTGATATTACTTACAGACGTTGGTGGGGAGCACCACGTACATGTAACAGAGCCTACACATTTGAGGAGGTACGGTTCACTAATAGAGCCGTGGATGTCAGACTATTTATTAATTGGAATACTTCTAAATTTTAGCGCACAAAAATGGTTCAAAAAGTTAACAATAGCGCATATGCTAGTGGCCTTGATCTGGTACGACGTATTTTGGAGGGTATTGAACGAGATCTTATGCATGGTCCTGCACCACATATGCCTCATGTATATATTACTCCAAATTTTTCAACCGGCAACGTTAGTCAGAGACAGCCGTAGGTTATCTTATCATGCTAGATAGTAGGCACTTTATCATCCTCCAGATATATTTTATCATTGTGCAGATGAGGCAGCTTTTTGAGAGGGAACATCTGGTCACGCTGGCGAGTGCAGCTCTAAACCTACTCTTACAGATTGGTTCAGGGATATGGAACAATATACACTGTTGTTGGCGACTCCATCAGCTCACATGCCAACTCAAGCGACCCAAGGATGGTGACTTCAATGCCAACTCAGGAGCTCTATAGTCCAGTTTCGGATTCAGAATCGGAGAATGCCCCAGCACCTGAGAACTATCCAGCACCGAGTCGTAGACCCGGCCTTAGAAAAACTCTGAAAAAAAGTTATGACCGTTGGGTGAGGAAGAGAAAATAGCTGACTACATTTTCATTATCAATATATAAAATAAAAAAATTCATTATCAACTTAAACATTTTTGTTTGTCATTTAAGTACATTTTGTTATCATTTGAGGCATGGAAGATAGCTGGCTACATTTTGTTACATTATCAACTCGAACATTTCTCTAAAAAATTCACATTTTATCAACTTGAATGCATCAGTTACTATATAGGTTGACTAGCACATTTTCATCTGTTGTGTCCAACTCTATGACAGTTATTGCAACGTAAATCTATTGTAGATTCATTGTTTGATGGAATGCGCTTCTTTTTTCGTCTTCCAGCTTTGCGTCAAACATCTGGTAGTCCAATTGGTCCTCGCATCAAAGTATTTTCAAGCTCGTAGGGCACTGGAATTGGTTCCATATGTGACATATACACACTTTTTAACTTGTCAGTAGAAAATATTGAAGAATAACAATTATCAATATTGTAATTGGAAGACTTACAGGCACAACATGCATGTATACATGGTATAAGTATATGATACAACCTTAAACATGAACATTAGCTCTCGTTGAAGCGTACTACATAGGTTCTACTTGTTTTACAATCTAACATTTCAAATAGGCAACTATCAATGCGTAGCATATGCAAATAATGCTTTTGTCTATTTATACTTGCATAGTTTTTATCATTCTCAGACAAAACTCTATTTCTAGGTTTTGAGCATGATGTCTATTCTTCTCTTGAAGCGTTATAATTTTCGCTCTAATGCTATCAAGTAGCATTGTTATTGGTTTATCACGTAGATTCTTAATCCAGTTGTTGAAACATTCTGTCAGATTATAAGTGTGAATATCTAATCGAGGACGAGGAGAATAAGGAGCAATCCAGTATTCAAAACTACGATTTTGATCATTCATCCCAACAAGCCAGTTAAACATGTCAATGTTTTCGGCTTTAATGATTTCAAATCTATAATCAACATCTGTTTTGTTGTACGATCTAGCTAGAGAGTAACATTCGATGAAACTTTCTAAACTTGGTAACAGATTTTAAATTCTGTTTAAAATGTTGAATACAGAAAAAAGTGTAGCAATTCTAGAAAAATAACACGCATAACATTTATCAGTCCCTTTTGTTTATCAGATATAAATGAAAATTTACTCCATTTATTTAAATATCGTTCGAAAGTAGTTCTTAAACTGTTTAGAAACCATGTCCATGAATCGATATATTTACCTTCAGCAACCGCATAAGCAATTAGATATAGTTGATAGTTAGGATCATGAGCACAAGCCATTAATAATATACCTTGGTATCTAGATGAAAGAAATGTAGCATCGATACATAATCGATAAACAACCTCCTAAAAAATCGTTAATACATGTTTTGAAACAAATAAAAATTCTTTCAAAGCTATTATTTTCAGTTGTCTTTTTACAGACTCTGCTGCCTGGATTTGTCTCCATAATTCTTAAACCATATCTTCAAGACTAGCATACGTGTCGGCATAACTACTGTTTATTTTAGCTATTGTTATCTTTCGAGCTCTCCAAGTTTTGGCATAAGAAATTTCTATCCGATGTTCTCTACGTATATCATTTACTATATGTGCTGGACTATAGGACTGATTATTCCTAATTATATCATGAATAATCTTATTTTTAATACATTTAGTAGTAGCTAATGGATGACATCCTGTTGTCAGGCCACTTAAACAAGAATGTCGACTTTCCAATGTACTAATGACAAATATTTCTCCTGTACCAAGGGGTCTAGCATATACTCTACAATTACAAGTTGTTTGATCACAAGTATAAATAATTTTCTTCGAATTGTTCATACCACTAGTTGAACATGTAAAGTTGTGTTCAATTGATATATTATTTACAAAATTTCTAAACTCAGAACGGCTAGCAAATTGTTGTCCGACAAATAATTCATGAGTGAAAGCATTACTAACAGCATCATCATTTAAATTTTCAATTAAATAATCACTATTTTCAATTGTTTAAAAATCATCAAAATTATCATTACTAGCTACATCTACTGCATGTTCTTCTTCGTGAGCTGGAAGTTGTCGAGAAGAACTAGTATCCACTTGATAATTAGAAACACGTGGACGTGAAATTTTTTCAAATGTTGGTACAACTTGAGTAACAAAAATACTTATAAACGGCGATTGCAAATTAACTTCAAGAACAAAATTTTCTTCTTGTTCAAAATCTATAACAAACGATGAGAAACGAAAAACATGTTCTAATATAAATTTATATCGGATAAAAAAACTATCAATAATCAGAGTACGTAAACTATCTAATGTATTACTACGATCGGTTATAAGAAGCTGCATAAAACCTCCTTCGTATGATAGCCCATTTACTGCACCTCCATATGAGCACAATATTTTTAAGCTTTGATCCATATTGGAAAAAATATAGAACTTCTAATATGAAAAATTAATGAATATGTAGAGAAACCGTGAAGAAGAATAGAAAGTTTGAAGTGAGAATGAAACTCTCTCACATCTGCCATTTATATAGGTTTGCTTTTGTAGTGCCCCGTCCCGCTCAGTCAATCGGAGGAATCGAAACGCCGACGGCATTCAGACTTAGCCTTACGACGGCGACTCGAAGACATCGCTCAGGTGGGGTAGTTTCGGTGAACTTTCCTCATCTTAGCCTTCACATAATAAATCGCGTGTTTCAACTTGCATAATAGGCTTGATAATAAAAGAGACAAATCCACATAGCTAAGAGAATAATTCCGACGGGTCGAATTGAGTTAGAATATGGAAAGGTCCAATGGTCGGCTTAGATTTGGTGCACGGCGTGCTTTGACAATGACACTCGATCCTTCGTCCCGTGGCTTGGGAGAGGGAAAGTTGGTTTGAGTTGGCGAAGTTATGAACGTAGCCTAAGTCATAGGCGTCGCCCGCGTAAATGCTCGATAAAGCATGCACGCTTGTACGATGTAAGGCTTGGCATAGCCTTTGCTCGTCCCTCGGATTAAGTTATAGGCTTGAGTAAGTTAGGCAAAGTTATGTCGGTCGACCTAAGTCATTCCAAGTGCTATCCCGCTCTCTTTCTGCGGTTGCCAAGTTAAATAGTCCCACGATCCCAAGGCCCGTCATAAGAGGTATGACTTGGGCGATAGCGTTGCGTAGAACACGAGTTGGTTTAAGGCACGAGCCACGGTTGGCACGATGTAAAGTTATCCACGGTCTATGGCACTTAAGGAACACGTTTTGTTCAAGTTAAGTTGGAAGGCTATGTTACAGTCGTTCCCTCAATTTCAAGAAGTAAGTTCACGCGATCGTTTGTCGCTGAGGCGGTCCCTCGGTTGGGAGTCTCACGGTTCCTATGCACGTTTTTAAAGTATGAGACGGTCCCTCGGTTGGGAGTCTCACGGTTTCGATGCACGTTATACAAAGTATGGTTTAGAGCACGAGATGCTAAGTACAGTTCCAGTCGTACCGTAACATTAGGCCATGTATTTACGTGAGTCTAGATGTCTCGTAGGTGCGTGGTCATAGACAACTTGTCGACAAGGGAGTTTGTTTCTTCGAACAGCACCCCGGGACCACGGAACCGACTCGGCCTAGAAAGAAACACGGTATAGCCGAGCTGGGTAATAGGCAATGGTAGTTCGGGGACTTGCATCGGGGATCGCTACCTGCGGTGCAAGGGTCCCATTTGCCAGGCTATGTCCACGATGGCTTGTTGTGCCAGTGACCTTTTATATAGATAATTGGCATGCTAAGCATCGAATTCGCATGCACGGTGTCGGTCGTAACAAAGGAAGTGTAAGTACGGTATGACTTGAGTTATAAAATGTGTGCTCGGTTGCACCCAAAAGTATTATGAGGCCTAAGATTTGGCTATACGTAAGACACATGCTTCGACATACGATATGGCATCGTGCTTGAGTTCTCAACACCGGTTCCACAAGTTGGGTTAGACGTTGCGAGTTAAGTCGAAAAGGGCCGTAGGACAAGTTCGGTTAACTTATATTGAGTTGCTGGACACGACCTCGAAATGTGAGGCACGGCCGCGTCGTCCCAACACAAGTATAGGCAAGACTTAGCGAGGAGGTACTGCCTCAGAGATATTAAAGCACGAGTCGAGTTCATGGCACGACCGAGTCGTTACGTCCCAGAGTATGGCACGAAAGGTAAGTATGAGTCGGTGCATTGACGATGCAAGCACAAAAAAGGTTTAGAGGCAAGGATATGGAAGTTCTCGGTGTGATAGCACGGTAACGGTCTAGGGACACTAAATAGGTCGAGAGTCTATGTCCTAAAACTGATCCTAAGGCAAGAGTAGAAAGACAATAGTAAAGGGTTTATGTTGCATAAAGTAAAATGAACGTGTTGGTTTTGTATGGGTGGCCGAGGAGCTCACTCCACCAGTACAGTTGAGTACTGACACCCACATAGTTTTCATGTGCAGGCGCAGGTAGAAGCTCATGGTGCGGAGCTCGCTTGGATGCGTCGAGGCATGGAATTCCTTGGCGATTCGTAGCATACGGCCGCGTGGAGTCAAGACTTATACGGGACATAATGTAAGGACATCGCCTATCTGAAGCATCAGCTGGCTCGAGACAAGAATTGAGAGATGAGAGAGAGCAGAGTGAACTTGTAATTGTGAGAAAAGTGAGCTCGAGAGACTTGTAATATTGGCCTTGCGTCCTTTGTAATCTTTGTTTTAATATCAATAAAGATCTTTTTTGAATAACTTGTGTTTTGCTTCAAATTTTTGCTGCTATTATTCAATGTCTCTGCATGGGACTTCTGTGCGACGACCCCGTCGCTGTCGCTGAAATCGACCGTTGTGGAACTCGCCTTACATGAGCGCAATCTAGGCTCGTGCGGCATCACGCCTTAGCGAGGACGATCGAGCAGGGCGTGACATAATGGTATCAGAGCACGGCTTTATGTCCTTAGACTATCGATTGAATTCTTTAACTCCGTTATTTCTGCAAACTCTGAAGTGTTGCTTCCGCAAGTTGATATTATTGGTGCGTTCTCTCTCAATTGTCCCACGGGATGTCCGTACGATAAGTCTAATATTTTCAAAAGCTCGTACGAGTACTCGGTTGAACGGGACCGATAGGCGAAGGCCTTTATGCCAAACCACGACGGACTTGAGTTGAAAGAAAATCGATGCTAAAAAGTTAGCAAACGTAGTGCGTGCTTGAATAACCTTACGTTAATAATAGTGAATGAGTACACGAAACCAAAGTATAGTTCAAACGGGACGGTTATGCACATAGCCTTTTGGCTAAGTTGTGCCGAGTATCGCGCACGTAGACCTTCTGGTGCGAACGAGTTGCGAGCGAGATTGACTATCGCTCGGATGAGAATAAGTGAGACTTAGAATGTATGTCGATAGAAACACTACTTGACCAACGCTAAAGCGAACACGAGAAATGGTTCTTAGACCTTGAGGAACGAGCGAACGCACAAGTGAACATGTCGATTGTAAATCGTATGACCTTTTTGAGGATTTGTAGAACGACTTAACCCTGAGTGGTGTATGGACGTTATAGAAATTGTTCGAGCAAAACTAAAGGATTTACGGATAGCACGAGTATGTCGACAAGCGATAATATTGCAAGGCCTTAGAACGAGTAGCGTTTAGTTGGTCATGATTCGAGAGTCGCAAACGAGATATCGTTCGGACGAATTGTGAATGGTAATGCGAGTTATGAAATGGTTGAATGGAGATTCTAAACGATAAAATAAATGGATGACTTGATTGAAGAAATTGATACGGATCGTATACAAAAAAAAGTTAGCACGATGGGGAGATAGCGTGCATAAAAAAGTTGAATTTTGAAGTTACGCAAATGACTCTGAGGATTGGAACGGATGTGCTCGATGATTTGAGTTAGCAAGGAATAATGTGATTGGAGAAAAACGTTGGTCGATGACTTAAGATAGATGGATAAACGATACGCGAATTTGGGTTTGAGAAAATTGGTGATGTAAATAATTCGAGAGATAATGATCGAACTTGAATTTAAATATCGAGGAGATTATCCAGACGGACGCTAGCATCATTCGTACGACTCAAAATTTGTTGCAAAAGAAGATCGTCAGGTTACGCATGTCATCGATGGTATTGAGGCGTATCAAAGATCGATAAACGATAACTCGGGGGTACTCTGATTCGGTGAATGAACGATCGTACAAGTGTTATCATTTCGATGGATGTAATACTTAGGACTTTGGTTGAGATGAATGTTGGATGAATACAATCGTGTCTTGATGATTGTGTTGATAACCACAACGTCGACGGTCTTGTCTTATGCGAGCGCAACTCCAGCCTCGCACATGCGTTGCGTCGGATTTGGAGCGATCGTTCCGCGTGAGCGCTGGCATGGTGATTCATGTCGCGGGAACGATCGAACTCAAAAAATCAGAACGTAGCAACTTTGATTGTCTCGACTTGTTGGTTTGATGCGAAGGAAAATTCGAGGATGTTAGGACTTGTGATTGATGATTGAATGAAACTTGAGGATTGAGTAGGTCCAATCCGCGCATCGAGAATGAACTAGTCTAGACGCAAATAAGAGTTACGTCCCGATGAAGATGATTATCCCGCGGGAGCGTGCATGGTGATTCTTGCCCACCATGGATAATCTGACTCGCGTGAGATCGGGGCATGGCATATTGTTAAGTCAGACGACCTTGTGATCGATTACGTGATTTGGGATAAATGACTTAGGGAGTATGAAATATGAATTATGGTTTAGCGATGAATCGTATCATAGCGTGCTTGAATTGGAAGGATTGATAGGCGGATTACGTCGAACGTGTTTGAGGAGATAAACTACGCAAAATGGCTTGATGAACGAACGATATTGATATGACGTGGAATTGGTTGAAATGTGAGTTATCGTAGGATGGCTTTACTGAACGATTCCGACCCCGTACGACGAATATTAGGATGTGCATAGGGAATCGATGTTCGATGTTTAGAAATCGGAGTGATACGAGCTTGGGTAGAAAATCTCGTACTATCGATTTGGTTGACCTTAGGATGGGGTCAGTGTTGATATTGTTGTTTGGGAACTATGATTCCAATACTGACGGATGACCTTAGCCTAAAGACGTAGCCTGACGGTTAGGCAGACGTTCCGACATGAAGAGATAGGAATTGTGGAGGCACCACTCGCGAGTCTCGACTGACATGCACGTATATCAGGGACGCCCGAATATGTGCACGATCCGACTCGAGTGGTGATAGCGAATTCTCTATCACGAGGCTTGGCTGAAATACATGTATTTTGGGGACACCTAGAATATGTGCACGATCCAACTAAGTGATACGTTGAATCAAGTGAAACTTGAGGAACGGGAAAATGTCGAAGATTTTGAAATCGTGAGTTTCGAAGAAATGTTGATGGTAATGCGATCATTGAATTGAGACGAGGTCGAATGTTGGTTGAACGGTTGGTTTGTCCCATGAGTAAGTTAGCGGTAAGTATGAGCATGACTCGGATTGAAGGAACGCATAGGAGTAGTGTGTGCGAGAAACGTAGGATGTTGAATCACGTTATAAGCCGATAAGTGTACTCAGTAAGTTTCGAGGACAAAACTTTTTCTAAGTGGTGTATGATGTAGTATCCCGTCCCGCTCAGTCAATCGGAGGAATCGAAACGCCGACGGCGTTCGGACTTAGCCTTACAATGGCGACTCAAAGACATCGCTCAGGTGGAGTAGTTTTGGTGAACTTGCCTCATCTTAGCCTTCACATAATAAATCGCATATTTTTAACTTGCATAATAGGCTTGATAATACAAGAGACAAATCCATATAGCTAAGGGAATAATCCCGATGGGTCAAATTGAGTTAGAATATGGAAAGGTCCAATGGTCGGCATAGAGTTGGTGCACGATGTGCTTTGAAAATGACATTCGATCCTTCGTCCCGTGGCTTGGGAGAGGGAAAGTTGGTTTGAGTTGGCGAAGTTATGAACGTAGCCTAAGTCATAGACGTCGCCCGCATAAATGCTCGATAAAGCATGCATGCTTGCACAATGCAAGGCTTGGCATAGCCTTTGCTCGTCCCTCGGGTAAAGTTGTAGGCTTGAGTAAGTTAGGCAAAGTTTGTTAGGGTTGTATACTAAAAGCATCACTTTTGTAGTAACCTTATTTCCTTAAATTTTGAATGAGAATCATATGGGCAAATGTTTGCATATTGTATTTGTTGCAAGTGTTAATGCAAATGTCTGATATTCTATATTGTAGATAATATGGTGTGTGGTGTCACACAGAAGATCATATTATCAGTTCCCTATGGAGTATATAAATAGTTCACAACCTAGATAGACTTGGACAATCTATTGGAAAGGTTGTAGTGTAATCTGGTATTAGTCTATCTTGACTATAGGTTTATACTAGTACACTTTGTGTGTATTGAACAGGACCACTTGAGGTTGTTCTCTTTGTACTGACTACATAAGAGAACAAACACCTCTATTATTATGGATGCTTGTGCTGTTAATCCGGATATAATAACGAACATGTATATGCAGTGTGTATTACTTTGACTCATAAAAGAGTGAGATTCATTATGGATCAATAATCTCTATGAATTGGGTAATAACATTGTATGTATGATGGGCTGTTGATTATAAATGGAATCGATGTCCCGATACATCGGGTTGATGATGTCCCCTTAAGGAGCTCATAAAGATTGTCATGTAAACCCTGCAGGTGGATTATATCTGACATGACAAATAAAGTTGAGCGGTACTACTTAAGGATAAAAGATGTCGAATCAATATAGTTGTCAGTAACTTAATTTGATCGACGGACATACGATATCTTAACATGGAGAGCCAAACGAGCATATAATAAAAGGAGCCCACAAACATAATTTGGGATTAGGGAGGTATTGCAACAATAGCTCATTAGTGGACCGAACTATTGTTAATGGGCCTGGATTGTGTGTTCGGGCTGAACACGGGATATCCAGATCCGTTAGGAGGCCTAACCCCAATTTCTCCTCATGGTCCCTGCCGTAGCCTATATATATCCTCTATTCTTTGGCCGCCAGATTACTGATCAGAAATCAAATACTTTTTCTAAATTCGTGATTCATATAAGGAGAGAAAGAGAGGGCTGCCAAGGAAAAAAAAAGGTTGGGAGATCGTCGCCCACACGACGTCCAACTCGAGGAAGGAATACGTGCAGAAGATCTTGGGGTCGTCCGCTCGAGATTGCTAGGAATTACTTGTCTCCTTTCCGCCGAAGGTATAATTCGTAAACCCTAGTTTTCGCCTATAAAGGATTAGAACACGTATTAGATCTTTTTAACTTTCTATCGATCAATACGCACACCAAAGAAAGGGTCCTGGGAATCTCCAGTTCTATCAAAGTTATGCCGGTCGACCTAAGTCATTCCAAGAGCTGTTCCGCTCTTTCTGCGGTTGTCAAGTTAAATAGTCCCACGATCCCAAGGCCCGTCATAAGAGGTATGACTTGGGCGATAGCGTTGCGTAGAACACGATTTGGTTTAAGGCACGAGCCACGGTTGGCACGATGTAAAGTTAGCCACGGTCTACGGCACTTAAGGAACACGTTTTGTTCAAGTTAAGTTGGAAGGCTATGTTGTAGTCGTTCCCTCAATTTCAAGAAGTAAGTTCACGCGACCGTTTGTCGCTGAGGCGGTCCCTCGGTTGGGAGTCTCACGGTTCCTATGTACGTTTTTAAAGTATGAGGCGGTCCCTCGATTAGGAGTCTCACGGTTCCGATGCACGTTATACAAAGTATGGTTTAGAGGAAGAGATGCTAAGTACAGTTCCAGTCGTACCGTAACATTAGGCCATGCATTTACGTGAGTCTAGATGTCTCGTAGGTGCGTGGTCATGGACAACTTGTCGACAAGGGCGTTTGTTTCTTCGAGCGGCACCCCGGGGCCACGGGACCGACTCGGCCTAGGAAGAAACACGGTATAGTCGAGCTGGATAATAGGCAATGGTAGTTCGGGGACTTGCATTGGGGATCGCTACCTGCGGTGCAAGGGTCCCGTTTGCCAGGCTATGTCCACGATGGCTTGTCGTGCCAGTGACCTTTCATATAGATAATTGGCGTGCTAAGCAGCGAATCCGCATGCACGGTGTCGGTCGTAACAAAGGAAGTGTAAGCACGGTATGACTTGAGTTATGAAATGTGTGCTCGGTTGCACCTAAAAGTATTATGAGGCCTAAGATTTGGCTATGCGTAAGACACATGCTTCGGCATACGATGTGGCGTCGTACTTGAGTTCTCAACACCGGTTCCACAAGTTAGGTTAGACGTTGCGAGTTAAGTCGAGAAGGGCCGTAGGGCAAGTTCGGTTAAGTTATGTTGAGTTGCTGGGCACGACCTCGAAATGTGAGACACGGCCGCTGTTAGGGTTGTATACTAAAAGCATCACTTTTATGGTAACCTTATTTTCTTAAATTTTGAATGAGAATCATATGGGCAAATGTTTGCATATTGTATTTGTTGCAAGTGTTGATGCAAATGTCTGATATTTTATATTGTAGATAATATATATTATCAGTTTCCTATGGAGTATATAAATAGTTCACAACCTAGATGGACTTGGACAATCTATTGGAAAGGTTGTAGTGTAATCTGGTATTAGTCTATCTTGACTATTGGTTTACACTAGTACACTTTGTGTGTATTGAACAGGACCACTTGATGTTGTTCTCTTTGTACTGACTACATAAGAGAACAAACACCTCTGTTATTATGGATGCTTGTACTCTTAATCCGGATATAATAACGGACATGTATATGCAGTGTGCATTACTTTGACTCATAAAAGAGTGAGATTTATTATGGATCAACAACCTCTATGAATTGGGTAATAACATTGTATGTATGATGGGCTGTTGATTATAAATAGAATCTATGTCCCGATACATCGGGTTGATGATGTCCTCTTAAGGAGCTCATAAGGATTGTCATGTAAACCCTGCAGGTGGATCATATCCGACATGACATATAAAGTTGAACGGTACTACTTAAGGATAAAAGATGTCGAATCAATATAGTTGTCAGTAACTTAATTTGATCGACGGACATACGATATCTTAACATGGGAAGCCAAACGAGCATATAATAAAAGGAGCCCATAAACATAATTTGGGATTAGGGAGGTAGTGCAACAATAGCTCATTAGTGGATCGAGCTATTGTTAATGGGCCTGGATTGTGTGTTCGGTCTGAACACGGGATATCCAGATCCGTTAGGAGACCTAACCCTAATTTCTTCTCATGGTCCCTGTCGTAGCTTATATATATCCTCTATTCTCTGGCCGCCTGATTACTGATCAGAAATCTGAAATTTTCTATAAATTCGTGATTCACGTAAGGAGCGAAAGAGAGGGCTGCCAAGGAGAAGAAAAGGTTGGGAGATCGTCGCCCACACGACGTCCAACTCGAGGAAGGAATACGTGCAGAAGATCTTGGGGTCGTCCGCTCGAGATTGCCAGAAATTACTTGTCTCCTTTCTGCCGCAGGTATAATTCGTGAACCCTAGTTTCCGCCTATGAAGGGTTAGAACACGTATTAGATCTGTTTAACTTTCTATCGATCAATACGCACACCAAAGAAAGGGTCCTGGGAATCCCCAGTTCTATCAGCCGCGTCGTCCCAACACAAGTATAGGCAAGACTTAGCGAGGAGGTACTGCCTCAGAGATATTAAAGCACGAGTCGAGTTCATGGCACGATCGAGTCATTACGTCCCAGAGTATGGCACGAAAGGCAAGTATGAGTCGGTGCATTAACGATGCAAGCACAAGAAAGGTCTAGAGGCAAGGATACAAAAGTTCTCGGTGTGATAGCACGGTAACGGTCTAGGGGCACTAAATAGGCCGAGAGTCTATGTCCTAAAACTGATCCTAAGGCAAGAGTAGAAAGACAATCGTAAAGGGTTTATGTTGCACAAAGTAAAATGAACGTGTTGGTTTTGTATGGATGGGCGAGGATCTCACTCCACCAGTACAGTTGAGTACAGACACCCACATAGTTTTTATGTGCAGGCGCAGGTAGAAGGTCGTGGTGCGGAGCTCGCTTGGATGCGTCGAGGCACGAAATTCCTTGGCGATTCGTAGCGTACGGTCGCGTGGAGTCAAGACTTATACGGGACATAATGTATGGACATCGCCTATCCGAATCATCAGCTGGCTCGAGACAAGAATTGAGAGATGAGAGAGAGCAGAGTTAACTTGTAATTGTGAGAAAAGTGAGCTCGAGAGACTTGTAATCTTGGCCTTGCGCCCTTTGTAATCTTTGTTTCAATATCAATAAAGATCTTCTTTGAATAACTTTTGTTTTGCTTCAAATTTCTGCTGCTTTTATTCAACGTCTCTGCATGGGACTTCTGTGCGACGATCCCGTCGCAGCCGCTGAAATCGGCCGTTATGGAACCCGCCTTGCACGAGCGCAATCTAGGCTCGTGCAGCATCACGCCTTAGCGAGGACGATCGAGCGGGGCATGACAGCTTTTAAATGGATAAAAATATGACCGTTGTAAAAAAAATAAACGTTGCATACTTGGACGACATCTTAGATGCGTCGCGAAGATCCTTCATTGAAAAAAAAAACAATTGGACGATATATAGGTTCGCTTTCAAATGGATAAAAATATGATCGTTGTAAAAAAATGAACGTTGCATACTTGGACGACATCTTAGATGCGTCGCGTAGATCCTTCATTGAAAAAAAAAATAATTGGACGAAGTGGGGTGCCATCACACTTGGCGCCAGGAGGGACACTAGTTGGGCGCCATCACACTTAGCGCCGGGGGGGGCACGGGTTGGGCGCTATCATACTTGGCACCAGGGAGGCCACGCATTGGGCGCCATCATACATGGCGCCAGATGCTTGTATTTTTTTGGGTGCCATCCTCGATGGCGCCCCTTCCTCTTCCTTGTAAATTTTTTGAACTCTCCCTTTTTTGCGTAAATACCACAAATTACATCCCTTTGTATAAATTTTTTTGAAATTCTTATCGACCAGTGGGACTAATTATGGCTAATTGTATGATGCCTGGGGGATAAGGGGATGGGGTAGTCACAATTAGGGTGAGCATTCGGTCGGTTTGGTTGGGTTTGATCGAACCGAGTTTTAGAAAATTGTACAAGATCGAACCTATTTCAAAATCGATCGAACTGGGCTTACTTTTCATTGAACCGAACCCTATTAAATTTTGGTTGAATTCGATTATTTCGGTTGGGCTGAATTTTTCTTGATGGGTAGTTCTTTTGTCAAAATCAACCAAAAGAAAATAAAGTACATTTAAAATGATTATCCTTCTTCCTAATTTAGCAATATTAAATAAGACTGGCGCTTTATCTAAAATTGGATTAAAATCAAAAGGAATAAAAAAAATGATTACCTTAAAGGGTTTGAAACAAAGCTACTACTTTCAACTAAAAAATAATTTGGGATGGTTGAGATCATAAAACAAGAAATTTTATAAAAATTTATAGAGATTAATTTTAACGAAGTTTTCAATCAAAGTATAAAAAATATTTAAATTTATATTAAATGCATCAACTTTGGTAAAATTACACAAGAAGCATAAGTACGTCCTATCTATAAAATAAAATAAAAAAGGAAAAACATCCTTACCAAGGGCGTTTCAAATGTTTTTAATTATTTTATGCGACGACCGTTAACTCGTTCCATCAAAAAAGCGAGTGGGAAAATAAACGAGAATGAATACCACACAGAAGAGTCAAGACCGGCTCCATAATAGAATGTTTAACCGATCCCTAATAAAATATTTAACCGATCCATTCCGGATCGATCGAATTGGTACAGAAGTTGTAACATGGGAAAACCACAGAAAACATGACTTATTTGAATAACCCGGTGACCTACCTGTTGGAAAAGAAACGCGGAAACCTTTCCCCAAACCGGAGAGTACCTGCGAGAGGACCGAGCAATACAACGCACGAACCCCAAAAACGAACACACAAAACAATCCACGCAGACACAGAGAATTTTTGACGTGGAAAACCCTTGCGGGAAAAAACCACGGGACGATCGGAGTCCAACCCTGAGAAGCCTCCACTAATGGAATAGAAGAATTACACCCTCTATAAACTCCTTCCGATCCAAATCGGATCCCCACAACACTCGGAGATAAGAACAATGATTACAAGGCTACGAAGAGCGAGAACGACGAGTAGAGATTACCCGAACACGATCTCCTTCGAATAGCGACCTTCAATCCTCCGTCTTCTTCTCCGAAGTTGTAATGGCACTCTTGCCTCCTTCTTCTCTCAAAGTTGTGTTGCCTTTGCGATATTTTTGCACTATGAATTAGGGTTGGGAAATGCCAATATAACTCCCTAATCCTGCAGCAAACCTGAACCGTTGGATTAGATCCAGTGGTAAAAACTCACCCAAAATCCCGCTTCAGCCCTGACGACACAGAGTTCGGCCAGAACTCTGTGTCGAGCAAACAGCACCTAACGCCAACATTCTGGAACGGCCAGACCGAGTTCGGCCAGAACTCGGCCTGGGATCGAGTTCGGGCCGAACTCGGCAGACCCAGTCCAGAATCTCCTTCAGGAGCAGCAGCAGCAGTAGCGACTCCGCGTCGCCTACTTCCCGAGCTTCTTCGACACACGAACGGCGCTCGTCGCACTCCGGGGTCTTCTCCACATAGGTTGGGAACCCCACCCACTCCAACAAATCTCCTCCTTCACAACTATGGAGAGGATATCGTCATCCCGACGACCTGCCTACAGTACTCAAACTTCTCCCTTGGTAGAATCTTCGTGAACATATCAGCTCCGTTGTCATCTGTATGAACCTTCTCAAGCTCCGCGTCCTTCTTCTCAACCACATCCCGTATCCAATGATACCGAGTCTCGATGTGCTTGGACCGGCTATGAAACGTCTGATTCTTCACAAGGTGGATAGCACTCTGACTGTCGCAAAGCAAAGTATACTGCTCTTGCTTCAGTCCCATTTCCTGCAACAGCTTCTTCATCCACAACAGCTCCTTGTAAGCCTCCGTCGCCGCAATGTATTCCGCCTCTGTCGTCGACAAGGTAACACACTTCTGCAACCGCGACTGCCACGACACTGCTCCTCCAGCAAATATCATCACGTAGCCCGAAGTCGATCGCCTCGTGTCTACATCTCCAGCCATATCAGCGTCGGTATACCCAACCAGCTTCGGTTCGTCACCACCAAAGGAAAGTCTCCAACCAGCAGTGCCTTGAAGATATCGTTGAATCCACTTGACCGCACTCCAATGTACCCTTCCAGGATTTGAAAGATACTTGCTAACCGTACCAACTGCATGAGCAATATCTGGCCTCGTACATACCATGGCATACATTAGGCTCCCCGCAGCTGAAGCATATGGAACTCGCTCCATATCTTCCTTTTCGTCCTCGGTAGATGGACAATATTCCTCAGTGAGCTTAAAGTGAGCCGCAAGAGGGGAACTCACTTTCTTCGACCCGTCCATCCCGAAACGCTGAAGTACCCGGTGAATGTACTTCTTTTGGGACAAGTGTAGCAGCTTGGACTCTCTCTCTCTCGGCTGATCTCCATTCCAAGAATAGTCTTCGCTGTGCCCAAATCCTTCATAGAGAAGGTCGTACCCAGTTGGCGCTTCAGCTCCGCTATCCTAGTGGCATTCCGACCCACTAATAGCATATCATCAACATAGAGCAAGAAAATGATGAAATCATCCTCGGCAAAATACCTCACAAATACACAGTGGTCCGACGTCGTCCGTGCATAACCATGCTCCCCCATAAACGACTCGAACTTCCTGTACCACTGCCTCGGAGCCTGCTTCAGACCATACAAGCTCTTTCTCAACCGGCAGACCAAATGTGACTTGCCCTTCTCACAGAATTCCTCTGGCTGCTCCATGTACAACTCCTCCTCAAGATCACCGTGGAGGAATACCGTCTTCACGTCCATCTGCTCGACCTCCAAGTCGAGACTGGCTGCTAATGCTAGCACCACCCGAATAGACGAATGCTTGACGACAGGCAAAAAGATCTCATCATAATCCACACCTTTCTGCTGACCGTAGCCTTTGACTACCAGCCTCGCTTTGTATCGAGGACGAGTAGCATCATCCGTCTGCTTCACTCTGAACACCCATCGATTCTTCAAAGCCTTCTTGCCCTTTGGCATCCACACCAGATCATAAGTGGAGTTGGTGTGCAAGGAACTCATCTTCTCTTGTATAGCCTCCATCCACTCCTGCCTGTGTTCGTCTTCCATAGCCTCTGCAAAACTTTCGGGCTCTCCCCCGTCAGTCAATAACACATACTCATCCGGTGAGTATCTCGTAGATGGTCGATGATCTCTGTCGCTCCTTCTCAGTGGAGCCACTGGTGCTGGCTGTATACCAACAGCCTCCGCCCCTTCAGGAACTGCCTCTCCGGCATGCTCATCCTCCTGAAGGACACCCTGACCACCATCAGCAGGCTGATGATCAAGGTTGGGAGCAACTCCATGTACTGGCTCCCCCATAACTGGATCCTCTGCGATATCCTCTGGAAAATGTTCGAAGCGAAATGACTCTAACTCAGGCAATTCCTCAGCCTCAGAAGGCATCTCGGAATCCTGAGTGTTGGTCATGGTCTGATCCTCGACGAATACTACGTCCCTGCTTCTGTAGAGCTTTTCTTCCACTGGGTCGTAGAGTCTATAGCCAAACTCATCCCGACCGTAGCCGACAAAAACGCATCGCCTCGTCTTCGGCTCAAGTTTGGTCCTCTCGTCCTTCGGTACATGCACGAAGGCCTTACAACCAAACGCCCGCAGGTGATTGTATGACGGCTCTTTGCCGTACCATACTTTGTCAGGCACAACACCCTGCAAAGGAGCACTAGAAGACAAATTAATAACATAAGCAGCTGTGAGAAGAGCGTCACCCCAATAACTGCCCGGCAAGTTTGCTTCTGACAGCAAACACCGTACCCTCTCCATCAGTATCCTGTTCATGCGCTCCGCTACACCATTGAGCTGAGGTGTCTTTGGCGGAGTCTTCTGGTGTCGTATCCCTTGCTCTCTGCAGTACGCATCAAAGGGACCGATGTATTCGCCGCCATTGTCGGACCGAACACATAACAACTTCTTGCCCGTCTCCCTTTCAACAGAGGCCTGAAACTCCTTGAAAGTAGGCAGCACCTGATCCTTGGTCTTTAAGGCATAGACCCAAACCTTTCTGGAACAGTCATCAATAAAAGTCACAAAGTAAGAAGCACCACCAAGAGATTTTACCTTCATAGGACCGCAGACATCCGAGTGATCAACTCGAGCAACGCCTGCTTCCTCGAACTTGGGTGACTTTGGAAAGACACCCTATTTTGCTTCCCAGCTAAATAGTGCGTGCACTTCTCCAGCTTTGTAGACTTGAGCCCCAGAATCACCTTCCTGTTCACTAAGTAGCTCATCCCCTTCTCGCTGATATGGTCGAGCCGCCTGTGCCACAACTCGGTAGACGCATCACTGACTGCGTTTACCTCCTGTGCCCCCTGTGCGCTCCCCTCCATATAGTAGAGATCGGACTTCTTGCTTCCTCTGGCAATCACCACGAACCCCTGGAAAGCTTCCACTGACTGTTCCCGAAGAGACTGAAAAATCCCTTGTCATCCAACCTTCCAATCGACACCAGGTTGAAACGGATATCAGAGACATGACGAACATCCTTGAGAACAAGAACCGCACCCGTCTTCATTCTCAAATGCACATCTCCAATGGCAACCGCCTTCGACACATCTCCATTGCCCATCTTCAACACTCCACAGTCGCCTGTTGTATAAGTGGCAAATAGTGCCCTGTTGTGAGATACATGTGCTGAAGCCCCTGAGTCCACTAGCCAAGAATTGTCATCGTAGGCGAGGTTAGTAATGACCTCATCACCTACGATGATCACATCGCCTCCATGCATCGAGGCCATCGCTGTAGTGTTCTCTTCTTGCTTCCCCTTGTCGCCCTTCTTCTCTCTCTTCCAAGCGAAACAATTCTGCTTGATATGGCCCTTCTTACCGCAATGGTAACACTCAGAGTCCTCGTAACGACCCTTGGACTTCCCCCTGCTCTTGTCTCTGCCACCACTTGGACCCCTGCTTTTGCCCTTTCCGTGGCTCTCTGAAACCAATACCTCTGAGTGATGGGATGTAGATGAAGTGCCCTGAGAACATCTCCGCATCTCTTCATTCAACACCCCGCTCTTGGCAAACTCCAGACTGACCACGCCCTCTGGAGCAGAAGCGATCATAGATACTCGTACGGTCTCCCACGAGTCTGGCAAAGTACACAACAGCCACAGTCCCTGAACTTCGTCGTCGAACTTGACTCCCATAGAAGATAGCTGGTCAACTACGCCCTGGAACTCACTCAAGTGATCCGAAATAGACGTCCCATCCTTGTATCGCAGACCCATCATCGTTCGGATCAGGAACAACTTGTTTACCCCGGTCTTCTTCGCATACAAGGATTCCAGCTTATCCCACAATGTCTTCGCGTGCTCAATATTGGCAACGTGATTGTACACGTTCTCGTCCACAAACTGCCGTATGTACCCACACACCTGTATGTGCTCGAATGTCCAGTCCTCCTCGGATTTATCATTGGGCTTCTCGGATGTAAACACGGGTAGATGCAGC